>VWZN01016114.1:709908-738797 GCA_013396955.1 Regulus satrapa
ATTTTGGGGTCGTGCAGTAAATAATTCAGGGCAAAATCTGGGTACTCCTCTGTCACAACAAAATTGGAGAAGAGTCTGTCATTGATTATGTCTTAATATGCTAAAGCTTAATATTCTTAAGAGTAGATTCTGTCTGACACAAATGACTTTCCCAAAGGGAGAAGTGGGAGGTTAAGTGTGAATTTTGTACTAAAAGGCTAAGTATCTTATATATGAAATTAACATTATTAAACAATTTCATTTAGTTGATACTAAAAAGTATCAAGTTCTATGTTTAAGTTGATACAGGAGGTCCCACAACCTGCATTTCTTTAAGTCTTGCAGGTTCTAATCATCCGCTTTAGTGTATAATTATTTCTATGGGAAGAAAAAAATAAATGTTTTCTGTGGATAAATATAGGAAATAATCTAGAAGTAAAAGGAAGTTTTGTAGTGGGATTGATATCCGTAAAATCTGAGGGTTTTTATGCTATAGTTACTTTACACTATTCACAATGCAGATGGAGAATATTTTAATTATATATCAGTTCTCTGGCCATATATGTAGTACATCTTATGTAGATTTTATTAAACAAGTAGAAATATTTAGTGCCTCCTGCAGTAGGATTTTTCCCCCTTTGTTTTGCTCATGTTGCTTTCAGTGTAAAGAAGTTTAGTTTGCTCTCCTTATCAATTGTACAATTGTCTGTAGAACCATGACATCAACTTTTTAATTTTTTTTTTTTTAATTAGAGATTAGTTTATTCTCAGCATGTCTGATCTGAAAACTGCATTAAAATCCTTGGTATCATTAGCAACCCTGTATAAAATGTCCTGAGTGCATTGAATCCATGACTAGGTTGTGGTGGGTGGCTTGGGAATTTTTATGTGGTTTTTTTCACTCCTTTGGAAAGATAACACACACAACCTTCCCCATGTGTTTAATTTTCAGTGTCAGAAAATTGCCATTGAGGAAATGAATGCTATTAAGAACAAACTCACCACTGTGTCATAGTTTCTAGTACTGACAATCCGCTGTGGCAGTGGGCTAGTAAGCTGGATTCTCTTGGAGTCTGTTTAATTAGATTTAATAGCAATCCCATTAATAGAAGTATTTAGTTTTTCTATCACTTACTGTGCTGTACAACCTTACTGAAGAAAGGAGGTGACAAGGGACATGAATCAAACCTCCAAGAGTCCACATGATGTATGGCAGATTGTCAAACTGAGGACAGTAGGTCTTGAGTTGTACATTCCAAGGTGAATTTCAGGACTCTCTTCTCTTTTCTGGAGGGCTAAAAGCAGATTCCTGACAGTTACACAGCACAGCAAGTCAGTGATCAAGAAACACCAACTGCTGTGGGAAAAGTAGGTTTTTAATTTTTAAAAAAATGTTTTTAGTGTCTGGTCAGGTCCTCACTCGCAACAAAGATGAGAGTCCTTGGCCATTCTGCTGTTCCAGTTAGACTGAAAACATGCTATGAGATAAAGATATCTTTGTGAACTTTTCATCATATTGGAGGACTTACAAGGCAAGAACTGAACACCTACAGCAGAATAAAAGCCGAAACCATTGTGATCATGGAGCTCCCCCAGGCTCCTGTAGAGATCTAGTGAATGCTTCTGGAAGGAACCTACACTTTCCTTGTGATGTGCTTGCCTGTAATTATTTGGATTCCAGATTTTAAAAATGCAGTGCACCAAAAAGGCCATGTCTCCGGTCCCTGTGTTAGGGAGTGTGAAGGGAGTGTGAAAAAGCAGTGTAGGCTCTATAGAGAAGGGACGGGTGGGCAGTGATGGAAACCCTCCAGCAGATGGCTTTGACCCTCAGTGCTCCCTTCTGCAAAGGAACACTTACTAGCAGTTCTCAGTGGCTATGCTGAGTTGCTGATAGGATCTTGTCTCTCTAATTTGACACCCATTATTATCCCACATAGGTATAATTACATGAACTAATTATAACTCACCCTTACTGTTCCTTACTGCTTAAGTACCTCAGTGCATTTGGAACTTGGGATGTTAAGAGTCACCGAGCTTTGCGGTCCCACCAAGTTAAGGCATCTCACTGGGAAGAGAGAGTCACAGATAAGTGCCAGAGCTGTCTTTTGTGCCACAGAAAATCTCCAGCCATTTACAAAGGCCATTGAATAAAGATATCCTTGCATAAAGAGGTCCTTGCATAAAGATATCTCAGACATGCTCTGTGAGCTTGACTGACTGCATTTCTTTGACATGGTTACTGAGTCAACGGGTACAATGAAAATCTTAATGCGTACCATAAAAGCCAGAATTGTGCACTGGCTCTTCCAAAAGTGACAGTGGTCATAAGTGGTTGCAATGTACAGATGCATACCTTTTAGTCTAAGGTAATTTTAACGTTCCACTTGGTAGAGGCATAGTACTTAAAAATAGAGCACTAGGCTCTATAGTGGTATTATACTATACTATATTAGGCATAGTACTTAAAAAAACCCCAAAGTTTAGTAGTACTTGCAAATATTTTCACTTTATTTATTTCTCTAGAAACCCTTTTTATTCCCATTTGAAGTAATTCTGTGTATTTTCATCTATGACTGCAGAACAGAACTGTTGGATTGCTAAGAATATATCCATTTTCTTCTTATCACTGAAGGAACTTGAAGAACCCAGGGTTAAAGGAAGGAACAGAATGAGGAGACACATTTTGGAGGTTGTGTTGTGCTCCAGTGAAACAGTTGTCAGGACAAATTCTCTCCTTGCCTTCTTTTGAAAACTCAGTTATTTTTCATTAAAACTGAATTATTAGTCTTTGCAATTGCACATTCCAGAGCCAAAACAAAAGATTTCAAGCCCTTTTATAAGGTCATATTACAGTGTAACTGAAATGTTGCACATTTCATTTGAGGATTGTAGATTTCAGTGGCTTCTGGCTGTAGCTTCTGGCTTTTTGTATCTTCCTGTTCTTACTTTGAGCCTTTGCTTTTGTTTCAAAAATCACAGCCCTTTCCAGTGAGGTAGAATTTAGATTCAATGGTACCTAAATCCTTCTGAAGTGATGTTAATAAAACATTTCTTACTGTTCCATTCTGGAGACTCTGGAAAGTTTATAGGGTAATTTCTGTTGGAGCTTCACTGTCCCTACTTTTACACTCCTAGTGTCTTGCCTAAATCCCTTTTCCTTCAGGTTAAGCCTTTTACTCCTTGTGTTCCCCCTGTGGAAATTATAGTATACTTAATTCCTTTTATCTCAGGTGAAGTGTTGTGTGCTCGAAGACAGTGTATCAAAAGACTTCTTTCAGATCTGAATGGAACAGCCTGAATTCCTTTCAAGTATTTGGATGCATTTCCTACACCTATTGTCTTTTTCTTTTTTCTTCTCATCTAAGCCTTCTTTAGTATGCTTTTTTCCTGAGCTGTGGCATTTGAAACAGTAATGAAGACATCAGCTTAGTTCTTAAGAAAAATAGGTGAATCTCTATAAATATCCACGTAGTACTCTGACAGAAGTGTAACACTTCTGATTTTCTTCAGTGCTGTGATGATGTGAATTGCAGATTGAACATGAGTCGGCTGTGGCTCCTGGATCCTTCTTGGCACAAGTCCTAGTCAGTCCTCATTCTCTAGCTGTTCATTTATTATTTCTGTCAGTAAAATTTGACAGTGGCTTCTTCTGTCACCTTGCCTAACTCACTCATCACTATGTGTCTTCATGGCATTTCCTTCTATTTCAAGGATTAATTGTGTCATCTCCATCCTGGTTCCTGGGAGTTTTGCCAGCTTGGTATGGCAAGGTCCCTGCTTCAAAAGGTTGGGAGTCTCGTACCTTGAGGTGCTCTTTTTATCTTACAGATTCACTTGTTGCTTTGTGCCATGATTACTGCTCTTCTTCCCCATCAGTGTGACAGTTGTTGGTGTAAGGTGTTACAGCTGTAGGATGTTGTAAATACAGCTGAGATGAGGAAGCTGTGGAATAAGGGTAGCCACTATTTACAAGCTTTTGTACCAGTATAGAGTTGAGTTGGCTGAATTGCTGCAGCAGGGCTGAAATTGGCATATACAGCCCCCTAAGTTCCTTTGTATCTTCAAGTTAGGAGCCTGAGACCACTGTGAATTTAACATCACAGAATAGGTGGCACTATGTAGGGTCTTATAAACCATATGTAGTCTCAGCTCCCTTTGAATTTTTTTTTGTTGATCTGTTGAAATTGGCACGTTGCTGCTGAATTTTCATACTTGGCATGATTCTGTTGAACCCATCAAGGCTGCCCCTTTATATTTTTCTCTCCCTGCTCCACTTGTTGCATCACTGTGGATGTTTATTGCCTGTCCCTGAGTTCAATTGCTACTTCTGATCTGTCCCTCATGCTGAGTTTCCCAGCCCACTAAAGTTTGAAGTTCCTACTCTCTGCCTCCTCCTTGTATAAGTACCAAGTCAACAGCACAGTAATTATTTTAATGACCTAGGCACTAACCAAGTAAGAACCATTTATTTAAATGATGAAACTTCCTAAGTAAACAGATTAATAGGTTTTTTGGAAAAAAGGAAGATCTACGGCAGTAGATATAGTACACACACTAGTATATATTTGTCCCAAATTTCAGTATTGAACTTAAAATTTTTTGTAAAATTACAAACAGTGTGAAACTCTCTGAATCTTATGTATCAGAGGGACACATTATTATATAATAATGTTGTAATCCAAGAATACATTTCTTAGTAGAACAGATGATTAATTATGAATGTTAATTTTTGTTGAATAAACACACATGCACTAAGCCAGGGTGTGTTGATGAGAAGTTTCTTTGCTTATGAAGAATTTTTTTCATAAGCAAACTTTATTTACTAGTCATGGCCTGGTTAAGAATGTTTGCATTTTCTAAGGTTATTTGAGCTTTTAATAAGTACCTTTGTGAAGATGAGCCAGTGGGAACTGAAGTGTTCTGTGGGCTAAATGAGAGGAGTATTACAAAACTGGCCTGTGTATATTAAAGTCAGGTAACTAAATTTGAACTCGTGGCATTATTCTTACGCCTTTATGAAATGTCTATGAAGGCTATCACAGAAAAAAACTTGCATATCTGATAAAAACTTTGAGTAAAATAATGTTTTTTGTTTTTCTTCAAACTCGCACTTGAAACAGAAATCTGTTGAGCAGATAGGAAACTTCAGCAGCTCAGTTTCATGAATGAGTTCTACTGCTAATAACTCCGTAATATTAACATCCCCATGCAAGAATTTATAAAACATAAAGATACTTTAAAACAAAAATGAGGAAAAAAGAAAACTACATTAATTTAATGTACTATGTGTACATTTGTATAATGTGTAATCATCTGACAGGAATGCAAAATGTGGAGACAAGTTAATATAGATTAAAAAGTATATATATATTTTAGAACAAAGCATTTAGTCTCAGACTTACCCTTCCTTTATGACTTCTGTTGAAGTCTTCTTTATTATATTATAATTTAGGATTCAAGTTGTATGTGAGGTGTTGCAACTTAATGATTCACTGTGTCAGCTCTAAATTCATTAGTTTAAATGTCAAAAACATTTTTATTTTACAATTGCTATGAACTAAAAGCTTGCATGAAGTAGGTTACCATGGATGAGCTGATATTTATAAATGTGTTTTTTGACAGAAATTATGCTAGGTAAACCCTATGTGACATGAATCAATTGCACCCCTCTCATGTAGTGGTAATATCTGTCAGCCTGTCTTTACTCCATTGTCTTCTTTTCATGCAGAGCAGGAGCAATGTATGAATACAACATTTCTGAAGAGAATCCTATTGTGTCTGCTCCAAAATCTTTGCATGCCAAAACAACCTCTTTTGGCTTATCTGCTTTTGAAAAGCAAATGGAAGTAAAAGATTTGGGGTTTTAATAGTAAAATTATATAATTGATGGTAATACACTTCTAAACACAAAGTGGTGGTATAGATGGATGAAAATTAGGGAGTTGCAAAGAAGTTGAATATTTTAATGGAAATATGAGCTGGAGTTGATCTAAATAGTTGGTTTTTTGTTTGTTTGTTTGGTTTTGTTTTTTTTTGTTTGTTTTTTGTTGTTTTTGGGTTTTTTTTAATAACAGGGGAGGTTTTGTTAAATACATAATTTTCACCTACATTAAGAGGGTTTTTTTTCTAGAAAATAGTCCCCTTATAGAAAAGCTGACTTCTTCATCTAACTTTCTTTATTGTCATGTAAAGATGTCATTACTCTGGCCTCACTAGAGACTTGCTGAAGGAGCATTCCTCTCTATAAGGAAGTGACCAGAGCAGTCCCATACTTGTCCATCAGCATTTGTGGCTGCTGGGTTGTGACCACTATTCCTACTTTGTGAAAATACAGTTTGGCTCCAGGGAAGATGAGGTGCTGTGTGTGGCTCCTTGTAAATGTGCAGAAAACCCAACACAAGCACCACATTTTAGAGCGTAATAGATTGTGCATGTTTGGTGAGGGGATCCTCTCATTTCTGTCAGCCTTTCTAGTCTCCTTCTGCTATCGGGCTGTAGGACAGAGCCAGGTTTGCATGTGACCCAGCTGAGGTGGTATTTTCACCCAAAGTGTGGTGTTCTCAGCATGGCAGCGTGTTTATCAAAACTTCTCTGGGGGAGGCTTCTGCTGGTAGTGGTTGGAATTGCTTTAGTACTTCTGAAGGAGAATTTCAGGCATTTGGGATGAAGTACCCTTCTGTTATGCTGACTGTAAAAGGCCTGAGAATAAAATTAGGAAGTGCTGCTTTTATAGCAATAGTATTCTTTCATACTGCTAGATCACGACAGATTGCTCTGCAGGTAAGGCAGTGTACTCTGCAGGTAAGAGTGCTCCCTTTAAAGGCTCTCTAAATAAAACAGAAGTTTAACCATTATTTGGAGAAAACAGGGCTGAGTTTAAAACTAGGTTTTGAAGATGATGTTAACAGAAAAGTTCCTTTAGAACTTCTTTCTGTTTTCAGCTTTCTGTGAGGACAGGTCGTCCCATTTTCTGCTCATGCATGACTATGGCAATGATTTTTGTATACTAAGTTTAGTGTTTTGTTCTAATCCACTGAGAAACGTCCCAAAAGAGAAGGCCTGGGGGAATAGTGGAAGCTACAGTCTCTGCAGGAGGCGAGCCTGTGCAGGAGACAAGTCAGAATGTAGTCAGACAAGCTCTTTGGAGTAATTGGGTTGGCCTGTGGAAGGAGAAATGCTGACAAGCCTCTTGTCTCTCTTCGTGAGGAATTGCCAATTTCAAATCTCTATCTCTTTCTTTCAGAGCCTTTCAGCTTCTACTGGCCAAACTCCAGGCTGGAGACAAGTCCCTTTCATAACTCTTTGGGTAAACTTTGCCTTGGAACAGGGAGACTCAAACCAGCCAGTGCTCCATCTGTGTGTCTGTCTGATACTGCACGCAAAAGTCCCTTTCACACTTTTCCTTTCTGTCTGACTTTGAAAAATGAGACTTTTGACACTTGAAATGGTGATAACCAGTGACCTTGACTTTTTAGAAGATCTTATGCAGCTGATGGACATTCCTGTAGGCTCTAGCTGCTCTAAAAGCTTGGCTGTGCCTGATGAGGACATAATTTGTGTTGTGGTGTGTACTAGGATCCCACCTGAATTGGGGTATTGTTGTTGCCCTCAGGAAATAAGGAAGTTTATGGGGCATGTCAGTCTTTGATCCTTTGTATAATAAGAGCTGGTGAAGAAGGTAGAGGTAGAGCTGTTTTCAGTCAGTAGTCCATCCAGTATTCCCCATATATCCAAGAATGGATCCTCATTTTGTTTCCAGTATTTGTTTTTCTCATGCTGAGATGTGATACTTTCAGTAGATGAAATCGAATTTAAATATGTTCAGGAAAGGAATACACAAAAAGGATAGAAAATAATTAGGTTGAGTAAGGAACTCTCCCACTTGTTATGAAACTGTGAAAATATTTGGCTCACCAGATTACAGAAATACTTATAGAATTTTGGGCTGTGTTGGGATAATGCTGTTACATGTTCCTTCATGAGGAGGAAAAGTCAACTATGCTCAATTAAGGTGTCCTTTTTAAGTAAGGTCCTCTTCATCATATGTTCCCTGAAGCAACTGATCGCAGTAGCTGAAGTAATGCATTTAAGTGTCTTGCTTTAAGAAGGCTCTCAGAAAACGTGAATTCCTAAATTTGTCCCATAGCTCTGTGAAACTTAGGAACATTAGGAGCAAGGAGAGCTTCAGCCCATCATATCGAGAGTGAGCTGCTGAGGTTTTTATCTGGCCTGGAGGCAGAAGGGAGCTGTTATCAGGGTTAGTGGTCAGAAGAGCATAGGGCACAGGAGGAATGGACTGGAATGGTGCTCAGCAATCCACGTGGGCTCTCTCCTCTACCGTAAGACTTACCTTTCATTCTGTTTCACTTTTAATTTTGAGAAAGATAGTTTTGCTTTTCAGATGTGATTGATCTCACTGGAGATGATAAAGATGATCTTCAGAGGGCAATTGCCTTGAGTTTGGAGGAATCAAACAGGGCATTCAGGGAGACTGGAATAACAGATGAGGAACAAGCCATTAGCAGGTAAACAACCAACTTATATAAAGCAGAAATTAAATTAAAGAGTTGGAGATTGGCCTGTATTGCTTTTTTAAACTTTTAACAAATAATAACTTGTTTACTTTTACTTGTGCTACTGATATGCCTGGCTTCAGGATGCTGCTTTAATGTATTGTATGTTCTACACTGGAAAATAGTTTATTATGTGTGGACTACGATTTAGTAGTATGTTTCATATTTATGTATTTCTTGAAATATGGAGGAAGTGGATGGAGATAGAGAATGTGTGGTCATATATAAATAGGACCTAAACCCAGAAGTTCCTCTTGTTTACCAGGTAAAAAGCAACAAAACCAAAATATAATGAGGTTAATAAATATTTTGTCCTGTTTTTTGCAGTGTTCATTTTAAATAACATTTTCTTCCCTCTGTACTAAGGCTGAGATTAAGGGAGTGGGTATTAATATTATGACTTGAGGATACTAAGAGCAGCTGTTCTATTTTAGCAGATGAAGAATGTTATTAACCTATTTAACAAGTAAGATTTATAGGCTTTGAGTGAAGTTCTGGATTTAAAGTTTTATAAACTTAACTCTATGAGTTTGGGTGTGATAAGAGTCTTTGAGCTAACTTTTAATGAGATTTTATGATAATTTTTTGTACGGTGTGTGTTTTTTGGTAATGCTGATACAATTATGAAATATTTGGGACTTAAACTAAGCCTGGGTGTAGGGTTGTGTGGGAGGGATGATGTTTCTTTTTCTCCATCTATAACTGGCCTTGGGAGGAATGTTGAGTTTTTCATTTGTGGCTGGTCTTGTTCTAAGGGAAACAGGCCCTTTGATTTGATCCTTGATTAGGAGGTAAAGTTCTGCCTCCGTGTAAAAGACCAATTTCATTTAAAAAAATGTAGATGGTGGAGATTAACCACAATAATTCTTTTTCTCAGTTCATTGTGTTTTACAGGCTAAATGACATATTAGAAAATTCAATTTCTGAGAATATGGATTTTTGTTGCTTTATTTGTATTACTTTATCAGCAGTAATTTTATTTTCCCTTTTGAAAAATAAATATGGTAATTGTGAGAATAAGCATACCCTTCTCCACCCCGCCCCCATTTGTGATAAAAGTCATCTTGTTATATGAATTTAAGATAACATATTTTAGGAGGGAAGGGTAGGATGAAAGGGATTTATATTCCCATTAACAACTGGAAGAAGCATTTAAGGAATTGGTTTTTTTTCTAAAACCCTCAGTGTGCATGTATATAAGAGGATGGTGGAAGTTCTGTCCATTTTTTTTTCAGAAGGTCAGCTCTTGCATGTTCCTTTTGGAAGTGCAGGATTGTAATTACAGAGTTGATTTAGGCAGGCACTCAGCAAGATGGACCTATTTCTGGAGATGGAAAATTTTCCCCTGCTTTTTCTTTACCCAGGCATTGACTGCTGCGATCAATTCTTGGGACCCTTGAACATTTAGGATTTTTGCTGTAGACTGTTTTTCACTTTTGAAACTAAAACGCCTTCTTTGGTCCTATCTGCTTAGCCCATAACTTGATATTATAAATACTTTCTACTTAAATTACAGTGTATATTTTTCTGGCTGCAGAAAATAACAAAAATGCCCTTTTTTTCAGTACGTACAAAGACATCTTGACAGTCTGTTTTTTATTTGTAGAGAAAATGTTGGTCTTATGAAATAGAGACTTGTATCTAATGGCAAAATTGCACACAGTAACATGTGCAATGTCAGATGAAGAGCTCATTGCAGGTCATATCCCCCTTGGTGCACTGCAGCATATTTTCTGCGCTTGCTGCAGGGTTCGTTGGACCATTTGTTGCACAAATTCATTTCACAAAGCCATGCAAAATTATTCACTGAAGGATCTATAGTATTTCATGACACAAGGAAGTGAATGGGACTTGGCTTGTGAGTTGAGGCAGAGAAGAATGAGGATCTTGAAGGTTTTGGCAGCATTGAGACATTAGATCAACTCAGTAACGTAGCAAGAAGCTACCCTGAGCTGATGGCAAATTATGTCAGCATTGAACAAATTTAGGAAGTTCAGAATTCTTGATCCAAGCTGTTCAATTAGTTTCCTTAAGGATGGAATTTCAGATTGGTTTTGTTACCAAAAAAAAAAGGCAAAACAAAAAACCACCCAACTTTGTAGTTAACACCCCACAGAAGAATGTTGGCACTCTAATAGAAAGCACAGGATCTGTGCAGAACTTCTCAAAACAAAAAGTAGAACACTGTGGTTGTAAACAAATCAAGCTACAGCCATTTACTTTTGATTTTCTGGCTAAAACAAGAAGCAGAAATCAAATAGGTGGTCAATAATAAGCAATTTTTAACTGTGGAAATTTTTAATTTTAAAAAAATGTAGGTCATATGCATATTTAAATAGTTTTTGCTATGGTGGATATTTTTTTCAAAGGTATTCTAATTTGCACAGATTTTGTTAGTGTTTCCAAGGGAGAATTAATGGAATTTTTGGACTTGTGTAATTAATGTTGTAATGCACGTAGAATTTGTCTTCCTGAATGTAATTGCTTTAGACTGCCTAATGAAGACAGATCTGATTACTGTGTAGGTGTTGAGAGGAGTGCATCTGAAATGTCCAAGTGTCCGAGCTGAACATCTTGTACATGGCACGTTTAAAGTCTTTTCCTATTTCCTTTTTAAGTGTCCTAGAGAAAGGTGTGTTATCAGTGTATTTCCTGTTGTGAAGAAGTTCCTCTTGTTTGTATTACTTTTCCTGGACTGAAAGCCAGGTCAAATAGGACTTCACTAGGGCGGCTAGTGAGCTACTACTGGAATTGCAGCTGGCCTGTGTTGTGCCTGTGGTGCTGCCCCTGTAAAAGTGGTCCATGCTGTCAGTGCATAAAGGATGTGCACAGCCCCTGGGCTTTTTTAAAAATCAGGGTCATTGAAACTGCTGGGGACTCTGCACTGTGGTTAAGCATTGTGTGTGTAGGTCCAAGGTGGGGTTGTGGAATGTTGTAGAGTCAGGGATATATTCCTGCACGTCCAGCTGTAAGACAGTCACAGCACAAATACCTCCCCGTGCTCTTTTAGCTGAGTAACCTGGCAGAGTGGGCCTTTCTGCAGCACCTTGAGTGCGCTTCCTTAGACTGGTTTGACTGAATCTTTGGGCTTTGTGGGCTTGCCTTGTCCCGGGCACTACTGCTTTGTCTGTTGAGCCCCGTGCAGTTCTGCAAAGCTGCTTGGCTATGCCCTTGTTACAGAGAAATCAAACACTGCTTTAAAGTCTCATGCCAAGCCTGGCATGGTGTTTCCCTCCAAAGAGGATTCCAGCCCTTGGAGGAGGTGGGGAAGCTGTAGGTCCCCTGAGTCCGGGGGGATGCCAAACCTTGCACGTAGCTAGCTGATGGCTCTGTGCTGGAGACTGTGCTGTTGTCCCCAAGGGTCACCAAGTGGGGCTTCAGCTTTGTCACCAAATTGCTAAATCCTTGTAATAACTCTCTGGAAGGCTGTTTGTTTTGTCAAGCAATGTAAGAGTCTTGATCCAGGTGATGTCCCAAATTTATGACTATGAATGTAAGACAGTGAGCATTTTACATGAATTATCCTCACTGTGCTAGTAAATATGTCTATATATGTAGCTTTTGAGCTGATCATTAGGTTCTTATTTACTGTGTTCACGACTCTTTATTTTGCTTTTAATTTTTGATTTAACTGCATCATGGCTATCATTTTGTCTGAAAATTAATTCGGCACATAGAATGTGCCATTATTGCATGTACTCTCTGAGGACAGATAATATTATAAGTAGAATTAAGGAAAATATACCATAATGCCTTTAGAAGAAAATATTTTATTAGCTAACGCATGGAAACACACTTCAGGTTGAACTACAGATGAGTAAATCCCTTGCCTGCTAAAGAAACACAAATTCAAATACAAGAAAGTCATTTTAGTAGGTAATTCAGCTGATGAATGATAATACTCATGGGGTCAGGAAGCATTTCAGTTTGAGAATATTTATTTTTCTGAACTTGAATCTTGAAATACGTTGAAATATTCTTGAACTTCTAGGGAGAACAAAAAAAGAGAAATTTGATTGTTTACCTGAAACACAAGTGGTGTGAAGTAGGTACTGTAGTCCTGTTAAAGCATCACTTAAATTTATTCCAGTCTGTCAATATTCCTGTCAGTTTTGAAGGTCCCTTCAATTTAGTTTAAGCAGGATTTTAAGCAATTCTATCTGCATGGAAAATTATTTGAACTATGTATGACATTTTTAAAGTTGATTTTTAATGTCTCCATTGACCAACTTTTGCTCTCAAAGCAGAGGTGCCCAGGTCATCTAACACTTTTGAAGGACTGTATTAGTTAAAAAGGAAGTGAATTGGACTGTTTCTTTACATTTTGGGGTTTTCTTAGTAGAAAAAAAACTATCAGAAAAGACTCTTAGCATGATCAGGATCAGGTCCCATCCCCGTGCAGCGTTTGAAGAGATGTCAGAACAGAAGGTCTTAGTGTGTCCTTATATGCCTGTCCTTTCAGTGCTGTTTACAAGATGGCATAAAAAAACTAAATGGATTAATCCTTACGAAATTACCAGATTTAGGTTCTTCCTGAGACATATAGAAAAGTAGTATTTGTATCAAATGATGTCTCAAATTTAGAATGCCTCTTTTATGGTATTTTTTTCCAAAATAAGTATCAATGATAAATTAGTATATTCCTCAGAGCAGTTATGTGGATTAAATTCATATGATGCTTTATAGTTCTTGGTAAGATAGCTTTTCTTTCTTTGTCAGGAACATAGCTTGAAATAAAGATGTAGGTGGGAAACCGAGAGATTGTGGGGATGGGGGTTGTCCGTTTTTGTGTTTTTTCTTAACATGTTCATACTGTATCCTTTAGAAGCTCCCTTTAGAGACCACCATAAACCTGCCTCTCTTTGGTGCTTAGTGGGTCTAGAACAAAGTGGGGGCAACTCTTCAGGCTGCTCAGACTGCTTAGATGCTTGTAATGCAGCTTGTGAAATCCTGTGCTTGGTGTTGAAGAGCAGCTCAGCCTTTTGTCTCAGAGTTGGACTGAATGGCTGGTGACGGTGACTGCTGTGGCAATAGTGCACACGCCAGACTCTTGGCTTATGAGTTAGAGCCGCTGTTACATGACCTCAAAGCATCCATCTCCTTCTTTCTATTTAGAATACACCTATCACAGATTACTTTTAAGGTGTATTTTGTCACCAGGATAAGCATAGGTGCTGATACAGAAATAATGTATTGAGTGAAGCTTGAGTTGGAGATCTTCACACCCATCAGATCTTATTGTCATGTGAAACACAGATGTTCAGCATAAATCTCTTAGGAACGGTTTCCAGCAAAGAAAATGGTCATTGAATCATACAGAAAAGCGTTGGGTGGCATTTGAAAAATTGAAGGGAGGTGTCTTTCCATGGCACATTAAGTAATTACTTGCCACGTAAAGTGATTAACACAGTTGCATAGGTTGCAAAAATGGAAACTCAGAGAACTGCCTTCATTTCTGAAAGTTGCCTAGCTAGCTTTGGCTTCCTGTCAGTAAACACAGATCGAAAGATCAGTGACTTTGTGCTTCGCATAGCAGTAAAAGCATTTGAAGATGAAAGCACTGTACTATTAGCGCTGCCTAAAATTTGTCCATCCTGTTTGAATCTGGTTCTTAAATAATTGATGACTTTTAGACATGGCTTTTGTATCTAGAGCTCTCACAGGAGATTTATGCACTCTGCGATACCATTTTCCATAGGGTAATGGAACTGCTGTAGCATAGCTAAAAGTAAAATAGCATTGTTGAAGACATGTTATTGCATATAATATATTGCATATATTGCTCAGCGACAATAAGTGAATGATGTAATTATAATGTCTATATTGCTGCCTGAATGTATTTTACTACTTGATGGGGTTTTGTTGTTGTTGTTTGGTTTTTCTGTTGGTTTTTTTTTTCTCTCACATTTTTCCCTCCCTTCTGTTCCCAAAGAGTTCTAGAAGCCAGTATTGCAGAAAATAAAGCGAGTTTAAAGAGGACGCATCCAGAGGTATGGAGTGACTCTCCAAACCCTTACGATCGAAAGCGGCAAGACAACTGCCCAGTAGGATTAAAGAATGTTGGCAACACGTGCTGGTTTAGTGCTGTCATTCAGGTAAGCACTCTTCAATCAGCTGTGTGCATTCTTCAGTGTATCTATTGGGAGGTGAGTCAGCTCATTGTAAGTGAATAATTTAAAATAATCTCTTTTCCTGGGAAGTTCAGGCCACTGCGTGAGATGGTTTTGCACATTACTTATTTATTGCATCTCTTAATGTGTCTGTCTATAAGTCAGATTGAAGTGTAGAAAGTACTGGTCACATATCTAAGTGAACCTTCAAAATAATTCATATTAAGAATGTTGTTGAAAACAAGTTTACTGTCTGAAGATCCTGGGTGTATGCAGCTCAGGCTGACATCCGTGGCAGTTGTGGATGCCTAAAAACATGGAAAACCTGGGTTACAGATTAGGAACCAATTTTTTTCAATTAAAAAGAGCATATGCAAATGATTGAAAGGGGGTGGCTGACAATGGAAGTAGGTGGAAGAAATGAGGTATCTCCAGTCATGGAGTGCTTACCTGAATGGCTACAGCTGCATAGGATAACACGATGAATAATTGATAAAGAAAGAAACTTCAGAAGAATGAAGGGGAATGTCTGATATGGATGCAATTACAACTGATTTTGGTTGTTTTATGTAATACAATTAATATCTGTATTTTTTTTTTTAAGATAGGGTGAGTGGGGAAATAAGTACAGATACTGCAACTTGCCTAGTAAAAGATAATTTTATAATATCAGTAACCGATGTACATAACTTTTATGAATCCACCTTTTAGGAGATGTATGTTTTTGTAAATAAACTGTAGATCTACTGAAAAACCTTTTAACCTACAGAAAACTGAGGGTGAAACTGGAATACAATGATGGGAAATTTATTATTAGGCTACTAGAAATAAATGCTTTGGTCTACAAGAAACAAATGTATTGTAACTTTTCATATTTGAGGTTTTGAGACAAAAAATAAAATATCTAATACCCATTTTTAACAAAGTACTGTCAGGCTGAAGCACTTCAGATAAACTAATACTGTTGCTTTCATACTGGCTGTTGAAAGATGGCTGTTGTACTTCAGGCTGAGTCCATTTAGATCAGTGTTTAGCCCAGCAATTTCTGCAAATGGATGTTTACAGGGGAGTACACACAGTATACATGGTAGTGCTCTGGTAAAACACTCCTGAGCCACTACTTTTATCTTGGAAGGGTTTTTTTAATCCTCTTCAGTTTATATAGTTAGTAAACCCCAGGGGACGACCTCTGTTGTATGTTACTTGTCTTCCTTGATCCTTGCCAACTTCTTGCACCCATAAGGGCCCTTTGTATAGGAGTTCTGCAGTTGTCCTTCCAATTGCATAAAGAACTGCTGTGGTTTCGTGTGAGTTTTTTTTTATCTGGCTCCCACTATCTTGTTCAGTAGTCTCCATGTCTCCCGGTGGACCAGACAGAAATTGATTGCCATTACAGTTGTGTGGACTGCTGTCCTACTGTCTTTCAGCACCTCAGTGGCCTCTTTTTTCTGGGCTGGATGCCCAATTGCCACCTGTAGAATGTGTTCTAAGCTCTGATCCACTTTGTCGCTCTTCTCTAGATCCTTTCCATCTCTGGTAGCACTTTAGCTGGGGGACAGGGAAGGCTTTTAGGATGTGAGTGTGCTGTGAATTGGAGGTGGTGTGAGGGAGGGATACAGGCTCCTCTGGAAAGACAAGTAGGGATGAGGAGAGGCACAGCTTTCCTCCTGAAGGAGTAGCTCAAATGTGTGTGGCATTTGTGTGGGACAAGGTGCCAGTTTAAGATGTCTGTGGATCAGGATCAGAGGAGGAGCTGGTAGAAGTGCCACCATTATTAGTATGCTACAGACTACCATTCTCAGGGTGAGGATGTGCATGCAGCCTTCTTGAAAGGCAAGGAAGTCACTGGATTACAGTCTGTGGTTCCCATGGGAAACTAAAAAACATCCTGAGTCTTGCAGCATCCAACACAGCAGGACACAAGCAAGCCAGATTTCTGGAGGGTATGAGGAACAGCTTCTTGGTATGAGCACTGACGGGCCAATGAAGGATGATGCACAGCTGAATCTGCTGTTCCCCAAAAATGGGAGAACTGAAAATGAAATAATGTGGATAATATAATGTGTATCTTGGCTACAGCAACCATGAAATAGTAGACTTCAAGATGCTGATGGGAGTGAGAAAGGAACAGGACCCAGACCCAATGTTTGGGGGAGCAGATTTTGTCTTGGTATCTGCAGTTCCTTAAGTGGCAGCTTGGAAGGGCAGAGATGCTTAGGAAGGCTGACAGCCTTCCCTGGTTGCCAGAAGGGTCCGTTCTGCTCTCAGGGAGCTCATAGCCAAGCTTCAGCACAGGCAGGCAGTGTGCAGGATCTGGAAGCAGAGATAGCTTCAGAGGAGAATGGAAATGTTGTGGTAAAGTGAAAGCTGACCTGAGTTGGTGCCTCAAAGGTTGTTTAGGGTAACAAGAAAAGATTTTGATGTCATAAAGGGCTGAGCAAGGAAAATGTTGCTGAATAGAGCAGGTGAGGTACTCAGTGCCTTACTTTGCCGCAGTCTTTAGCAGTGATACCTCCAATACCATTGTGCATAGTTGAAGGAACTCTGAATAGGGGTTAGGGATTTAAGTGAGAGATTACTTGGGGAAACCTGACCCATACAAGTCCACAGGACTCGCTGAGCTGAGTCCAGTGGTGATGAAAGACAGTGGAAAAAAGTCTTAGCCAGGCAACTCTCTCTCATTTTTGTGAAGTCTTTAAGAATAAAAGGGGTTTCTGATATACTTGAGCCAGGCTTTTTAGATCAGTGCATATTAGAAGGACAAGAGGCAGTAGGAGTCACTGAGATAAGGAAGATTAAACCTGGATATAAGGAAGCATTTTTTCCCATAAAGACGGGCAGGCAGTGGAGGTTGCCCAGAGAGGCTGTGCAGTTGTTTGTCAAACCTTGGAAAGTTTCAAGATGCCTGAAAAAAAGTCCTGAGTAGCCTGGTCTGATCTCACAGGTCAACAATGTGAATAATGCTAGTTAGTTTGGTGCCCATCATCTTCTCTGAATTCCAGAGCTGCTTTCCACCATGTACTTCACGGTAACATAGCAGTTTTGAATTTAGCTTTCTTCTTGCATAGATACTCAGTCTCATGTGATGTTTTTGTCAGTTCATGCTTGCCAACTCTTGTTTCTACTACACTGCAAATCTCTACTGAGCAAACGTGGTGAAAGCTTTTTAGATAACTTCTGAATTGTATTTACCAGTGCAGAGTTGGTGAATTTGCAGTAAACTCCCTTCAGGTTGCAACAGATAGTTGGTTCTTGTTCCTCTCTTAATTTTTGGTTGCCTATTTCTTTGTACCTGGACCTTCCATCTCTCTGGCACTTAGTTAAAAACTTTTGTTGGATGAATTCTTCTGAAACTGCCCTGAAATCCCAGTTGACTGTATAAACTGGGTTGCTGTTATCCATGTTCTGCTTGACTTGGAGGTTTTTGGTTTTGTTTGAAGTAGGTCATTTTGTTTGTTGGTTTGGTTTTGGTTTTTTAATGGGAAGGATTTACTTACCTGCAGGTTGCATGTAGGTAATGCTGTGGATAATGAAATTCAAAGATTTCTTTAATTGTTTTTTGGGACCCCCCCCCCCCCCCTTCCCATTGAAGTTATGTTCTTAGGTCTCTTTTCATTCAGCATTTAATTAAACAGGTATTTGAATTTCCTGTGTTCGTAGAGATTTTTTGACATTTTCCTTGTTCATCTTTCTCTTTCTGCAGTAGCAGAAACATTGTCCTAACAGAAGTGCAAGCATTTTATTTCCATTAAGATCTTAATGGAACTAATGTGACTTGGTTTTTTACCTTCTCTGTTGTGTAATCAGATTTTATTTTCCTAGCAGTCTCAAATCTAAAGGACTGATTTTATGTGCAGTTCTGTTAAAGACATTTTTATATAGAAAACTTAAAATCTTTAAATAAATGCTTTTATGGAAACATGAGTTTTTAATTTGTTAATCAGAGATGAGAGCAGAGGACAGAGAATGTAAAAACCTATGCTAGACCTATGAGCTCATGTTATTTATACCCAGTGTGCAACTTTATACCTTGAAAACAGATTAGAAAGAGACCTAGCTAGTTCTTATGGTCTCCCACCATACCATGAGGGTCTGTGGTGTCTGGAATTATAAAGGCTTGATCCTAAAAGATAGTGAAACTTCTGGAGTTAGTTCTATGGAATGCAATTTAAGAAAACCATTGAAAGATTTATAACTTCAGTTGTTGAAAATTTAGGTTATTAATATTGTCTGTCAGCCAGGAAGATTTATGTTTCAAGCAACTATCCCAGGAAATTTAATGCATGTAAATTTAGAACATTAGCTAATACCATATTTATTTATCCACAGGGCAGATTGACTACTTGGATTCCATTGATGATGTAGAAGTATTTTCTTGCTTTCTTTGGGAGGCTTTTGTAACCTGACACATCACATAGGTCAACAATATCTAAATGTTAACTACTGTCAGTCACAATGATATATTGTGTAATATAATCTAAAACTACATTGCAAGGAAAGAAAAGTCTTCCTTCTATTTAAGTGGTGCTTGTTAAAGAAAAAAAATATTTTGATGTTTTGATGCTTTCCTTTTGGAATATGTTTTTTTTTTTTTATAGGCACCAATTAGCTGACTTAGTGAAATACAGTCATAAAGGGTTTGTGTATTTGCATTGAGAGTATGAATTTCCTGAAGAGACATTTGTAATGAGTGACAGCAAACTCTAACTAGATTCAAACATTGCTGGAAATGTTGCCTTTGCCCTGTATTTATTTGTGCCTTAGAGAAATAGGCACATGTGGAAGTCATCCTCTTCTCCAGGGGAAGAGGGAAGTGTCTCTTCAGAGAGCTCCAATACAAAATTTTTCTTTCAGCAGTTCCATTCAGCAGCATTAGAAAGAACAGTAATATTTTTCCCAGTGTAACTTCTAAAAATCTGTCTTGCTGTTGAGGTCTTTTGACTTGATAATAACATGAATTTAAAACTGACTCCCCAAGAGAGTATATCAAAACAAAATTGTATTAAATTGTATTCATTTCTTCCTTACCTGCCAAGAAATAAATCAAGTTCCTCAACGTTTTTTCTGCCTCTTCTTGAACTTGTCATAAACCTACATTTGGGACAGGAGTTCAGCCATGAATGATTTTCCTACTGTTTAGTTAGATGAACATTTATAAAAGGACCCATAAATCTTGAGGCTTTAGGATGTTACTATGTTGGTTGTGTGTTGCTTTTTTTACTTACTAATTTTTTAAAATTCTCATAACATTGTAACTCATAGCTGTAACATATGTCTGTTCTTGAAATAGAACTTAAGACATCAAGTTCTTTAAAGAAACAAAACAAATATACCATTGTATGTTTTTACTTTTCTGCAGTAGATTTTAGTGGCCCCCTTGTGAAAAGGTAACATCACAGTTTTTCTTGGCTGTAAGAGTTTACAGCCTGAAAATGGCTTAGAAATAATAAATTTATGGAGCCTGTGGAGTGTTTCCTTCATCCCATGCTGAGCACAAGTTAAGAGGTTTTTCTTTAAGTGGACATGAGATGTAGAAGGCAAGTAACTCATAGGACAGGGATGTGTTGTTGGAATCACGTCTTAGGCTTGCTGCCTGAGCAAGATCTCCCCAGATGTTTTGGTTTAAAACACTGCACCAGACGGCATTTATCTTTTTGGAGTCCCAAGGGGGGTTCTGGTCATTAGAAGTAATGTCCTGGCAGGACCTGCCCTGTGGGAAGGGTGCTATGGGAGATGCTCAGATCATTCAGATAATGGAAGTGACTCAGTGTGCTAAGGTAGACTTCTGTGGGAGAAGAAGAGTGTGTAGGGAATCAGTGAAAACTGTACTGTGAATGTTGCTGTTTCCCCTTTCTCCAGTCCCATTCCTTGCGTACCATGTGCACTCTCTCACCCAGTCTCATGACTTGCAGAGGACCAGGTTGCAGCTCCTCCCTTTACCAAATGAGGTATCCCAACAGGACAGCTGGGGCTTGGCATCCGTGCAGCTTTTCTCTAAGAGTCTGTCAGTCTGATGCGATGATTTTTTTTTCCCCCAAAGGTGCAGAACTTGCTGAATTAAGTTAAGCATGAATCTCCAAGGGTGCTTTTTAACTTTTATTTCCAGGGTCCCTAACACCACTTCTGGAATTTTATTCTGTTGCACTGTGTTTGGGAGTAGCCTTCTTGTTTTTGTGATGTCAGTATATTTGGGATTAAGATCTCCTTCTATCCTAGACTTCTAGTTCTGGGTAGAAGTGAACCAGCTTGATGAGTGAGAATCGAGCAAGTATTTTCTCCCCAGTTGGTGGCTCAGCTACTTACCAATATTGTTCTTCTTTAAAGCAGCCTACCACAAGTATTTAACTTTTACATTGTTTTATGTTTCTTACTTGTCATGACAGCTGGAAAGGATTGTGATGGATGATGTAGTAGTGCATTCATACCAAAAAGCCTAGAAATATATTGTTCATTGTGCATATTTATACATTGTACATGAGTCCGTTGCTTCCCTGGGCATCCAATGCAAGGTTTTAGGCTGAAGAATATTCAGTGCTCAACCCCCATAGGAGTTAAAATGGTCATTGATGGAATATTTTCTTTTCACTATTTTAGCTGTGGAACAGCCTGAGACAGGGGTTGGTGGGGGATATATGATATAAACTGCTCTGTAGAGTTTCCTAGGCAGAGGAATAATGATGTTGGAAATTGAGTTTCTTGCTTTCCTTTCCTCTCACTCTCTCTGTTACTCTGTAAATTGAGCCTGTCCCTTCCAAATTCAGTCCTCCTATGATATTTGCTGACAGGGTATTCCTTTTCCTGCTTTATATGCTTCTGTAGTCTCTGGTTCTCTCCTGTTCCTGTGTGGTATTTCAAACTCTTACCTTACATTTAGTGATTTGTAATATTGCAAAATTAGTTGCAAAGATATAGAAAGCTTTAATGGATCATGGCTTTCACTTTGACTCATAAATAAGTTGGTCATTTAATTAAAATAAAGGATACAGGGTGCATTGCTTAGGTGTGTTATTTAAATTTACATCACTTAATTTGGGCAAGAAGTTGAAAACTATAACCATGTAAGGAAATGTTGGCTGTAAATTTTCTGTCCTAACAATTTTTTTTTTCTTGCTTTGACCATGTAATAGAGGAGTGGTTGGATGGCATTTCTTAGTATGTGCCAAGACACAAGCATAAAGTGAATTCTTCTGGACACATATCATACTTAGCTGTCTTCTGAATTGCAATAATGTTCTGAGTTTGTTGCTATAAACAAGTAAATGTTCTCTAAATGCAGGCTGGTAATTCCATGGTGAGCTGTTTGTTTAAAATGTTGACTTAACCCAAGCCTGCTAGAAGTCTTAGTTTGACTTTCTAGCTCAAACAGTATGCCAGCTGTTTTCCATCTTCTTCCATGTTGCACCTCAGCCTTTCGGAGATGTAAGACATGATAGCTTAAAACTGTAGCTTATACCTAGGTTTTCAGCAGTTTGGAATGCTAGTTGGTTGCTTGTTTATAAATAAAAAAGTCCTTTTAGAGCTACTTTCCAAAGCTTTTGAGACCTGGTATTGAATCTGTGGTTCTCAAATTGTTAAATGTTTTCCTCATTACTACCACTGTACATGTGGGGTGGTTGTGCTGAAGTTCAGCCATTGGGCAGAGTAATATTTGTCTGTACTAGTTTTTGTTTCAGGAGGGAAGAGAAAAAGAAAACTCTTCTTCTTACACTTTCACTGTGAAGTTTGAACAGGAAACTGCTCAAGTCCCAGCTTTGAAGCTGCTTTGTTCATTTCTCTTCTGTCTTCCTTATGTGAAATTTTCTAAAGAAAGTGAGAGAAGCTTTGGACTGTGCCAAATCCTCCGTGTATATAAAGAAGCAAAAAACTCTGTTTTGGGTGACTTCCTAATTTTCTTAATGCCTGTCATTAATCTCTATACTGAGAGCAGGATTTACCACTTAACAGGAATGAGACACAAAGGAGGTGAGGAGCAGGAGGTAACCCCAGAGCAAGTAATAAGGAGGAGCAGGGTGCCCCAGCAGAGCAACCAGTGCAGTAGCAACAAGCAGCCACTTTATGGACTTTGTTGTGAGAAAGTACTTCCAAGAGTATGAACCAAAAAGGGAGGGGTGGGGAAGATAACTAAGAAAAGTCTGGAAAACCTTAAAGAAGAGAGAAAAGTGATTCTACCAAATTAGAGCTAAAGAATGGCCTGAGTTGCAGGGGATCTTAAAGATTATCTGTTTCCAACTCCCTGCCATGGGCAGGGACACCTTCCACTAGACCAGGTTGCTTGGAGCTCCATCCAGCCAGGCCCTGAACACTTCCAGGGATGGGACCTGGGCCAGTGCATCATCATCTTCAAAGAATTTCTTCTTAATATCTCAGCTAAACCTACTCTGTGAGTGTGAATCCATTGCTACTTGTTCTGTTACTCTAGGATAGTGTCTTCAATCTTTCCTGTAGGCTCACTTCAGGTACTGGAAGGCCAATTAGGTCACCCTGAAGCCTTCTCTTCTTCAGGGTGAACAGTTCCAATTCTCTCAAGATACAGGGATACAGAGTCCAAAAGGTTTGCAGGCTGGTGAGAACAGGACACAGCTGTAAGTGAAGTCGCTCATGTGTTTGCAATATGGAGCTTTGGACTCCAAATTGATTGATATCTGATCAGAGGCATGCAGGAATATTAAATCACTATTTTGTGCAACATTTAGTTCTTTTACTTTGAACCTTAGCACTTCAAATATTGATAACTAATAAATTTCAACTTCTTTGTTGTATTGGAGGAAATATGCAAATGCATGCAGGTAGGACCATATATTCTATAGCTCTGTGTTTTTCTTTGATTTATTAACATGAATAGAATGTTAACCCTAATAATAATCTACCCCTCTAAAACTGGTTCTACATACCTTAAACCACTGAAATTGTTTATAAAGTGAAGTAAGAACATAAATCTTTGTCACATTGGTAGAGGCAAACTATTCCAAATAATATACTTTATGACATAGGGATCGTTTCTTGCTTTTTATTATTAGAACAGTAATGATGTATTCACTATTTAAAATTGCTCTCTGCTTGTTACACAAAGTGAAAGTAGATGTGATCTTGGTTTTGTGGCTTTTAAAAATAAATAAATAAATGTCAAATTGAACATTCATAAAAAGCGACAGATGACTAAATAAGGAAAATTGATTTTGTGATGTGCTAACACATGTAATTTTTAAACTTATACAAGATCATGTTTTAGCTAAATGCCAGTACCTAAAGGAATTTGTTTCAGGGCTCTGTAGGAATGTTTGCTTTTCTTTTTCCTTGCCAAGAGTTGCTTTTCAAGCTCTCCTATGATACATTTAGTTTTAGGATTTCTTCATTCTGTCCTATCTTCCCTCTGTCCTTCCAAGCTTAACCTTTTGAAATTCACTGGGAAGCTGTCTATGTTCATGGTATTATGAACTTGAGGTTTTCATGCAAACTTGTATAAAACCAATACATATTAAAAATGTACAGTTGTTGTGGACTCTTTTTTTGCTGCCTTTTTGGATTTTTATTCTCAGTGCTGGAAACAAATACAAAATTGGTAGTCAAAGAGAAGCAAATGTTTTCATCAATCTGTTAGTGAAACAGCTGGTTTTAGTGCCGGATGCACTTGCAAAAATCTGTTGGAGAGCCTGTCTGGAGCTTTCTCCAGCAGCTGGTTGGGTCATCTTGTATCTAACACTCAGAAGCAGTGTTTTCCTACTCTCTAAGTGTTATTTGTGTCAGTAACTTCATTAATTTGGGTCTGCTGGTGGTTTTTAATTACCTGTGTTGCATGCTAGGCATTTATAGATTTAATATGCTGACTAATTTATATTCCTACAGTATTAATGCAGCATTGCAGATCTTGATTGTTAAGAATTAATCCTTTATTCCGTCAACCTAAATTTTGGCAAAGTCCTTATGTTTGATAATCCTAGACTTTAGAGAGGGGGGGAATGGATAAGCAGAGTATTTTAAGGGAAACTAAGGCAACTTAAATTCAGAAATTGTGTTTGAAGTCAGTGTAAGTAAACATTACTCACAAAAGTGAATGTTTTAGTATCTTACATTATAGAAGCTCTCTGGTGTAACTGAAAATACATCATAACTACCTATAGCAGGGGAAAGCCACAATGTCTTGTTGCTATTCGGTATTGTTGGTGTGAATGCCTTTGAGACTGGATTTCTGTTCTTGTTCATTCTCATTTACTTTTACTGTCTTGTTAACCCCTCCCCCCCATCAGAATTGACAGAATACAAGGCAGCATTCTAAAAATCTGCCTGCTGATGTTCATGGCATCTTGAATTGGTATAACTTAGCTTGGCTTGGTCAAATTTCCAGATGACAGCTTTTAAATGGTTTGTATGCACTGGGGAAAAAAAGCCCACAAACCCCCATTATAGAGAGTTTCTTTCATGTGTATGTTTTGTATCCTTTAGTCAGTTTTAAAGGTATTTGTTCAAGGACCGTAGATGTGAAGTATCCACATTTTAGATGCAGGCTGTTTTCTTGCACTGGGACTCCTGACACTTTTGTGCAGCTGAGGCCAAGTGGGTAAGAGGTGAGGTGCTGCTCCATACAGTGTGTTTGGAAAGCAAATGTGTTTGGAGCTTTAGGGCTAGGGCCAGTGCGCAGCACTTGGACCAGGGACAGTCTCTGCCTTGTCTCTTGGTGGCTGCAGAGGAGCAGTTTCTGCCTCATGGGCTACTTAGCCTGAGTGCAGGGAGCCTGGACAGAAGTTGGCTCAGCTAACTGGAAAGT
This sequence comes from Regulus satrapa, assembly GCA_013396955.1. NCBI lineage: Eukaryota > Metazoa > Chordata > Aves > Passeriformes > Regulidae > Regulus > Regulus satrapa. Next base: position 735,333 of record VWZN01016114.1, read on the forward strand.
GTTTTACCTCACCCCTTTCTGGGCTCTGGGGTGTTTGGCGTTGGGAGGTCTCTGCTAGGCTTAGGTGAGCTCCTTTTTATCTCCTTTCCTCAGGAGAAACTGCGGGTTCCTCACTGAGATACTTCAGGTGCAAAAGCAGTTGGTTTCAGGCATTTGTTTACACTTAAAACTGGGAAATGATCTTTTCAAATGAAGGTAGAAGTTTCCTTACGTGGATTTAGCTCAGTATAGGAGAGCTACAGTATGGCACTGTCCTGCATGCATCAGTAGTATTGGCAGCAGATAAACTGTGAGGGTTCTGATCCATCTCAGGACAACCATGCACAGTGTAACCTTTTCTGGCAAGAAGTTTAACAACTAAACATCTTGCATAAGAAATTTTAAATAGTACAAGGCTGAAGAAAAAAAAGAGCAAATTGGACAATCCTCTTAATTACTCTCAGCAGATTGTACTGATAGGTTTCTTCCGGTCAGTCAGAAAGCATGGAATTATGTTTGGTCGAGTTCTGAGTTAAAGAAACTGAATTTTTGTGAAAAACTTGGATTGAATGCCAATGGCAGAAATGTTAAACTTGAGTACAGTTTTCTGTACATAATTTGTATGTTTGTATTATGAAATTTGCCTGCTCAGCTGCTTGGCACTCTGATGGCACTTGGATTAGTTATGGAGAGAACTCAGCCTTTGGACATTATATTTCAGCAGCTAGTTTATTTTGTACATAAATCATTGCTATGTTTTGCTTGTTGAAGAGCCCACCAGTGGAATGCTGTTACATCATGAGACGTAACTTCAATTAGTATCAGCTTCTAGACTGACACTTGAATTAAATATTAACATTTTCTGTGCTTTGAGTAAGTAAACAAAGGACTCTGCTTTAATCTCCCTTCTCTGCAAGGATGGATGAAAGGGGAACATGTATTTTGAACAGCAAAACAGGAAAAAAACTTGACTACTCAGTTGTCTACCTTGATTCAGCAAGGCCACAGAGGTCTTTTCTCATCTGAGGTTTTTGATACTTTTCAAACCTAGAAATAAGTGTGACAATGCTAGCCTCCTTTTTGTTGGGGATGCAGTATGCTGTGGGGTGTGGGAGAAGGTTAGACTCTGTAAAGGCTCTGTTCCTCACGTGGCAATTTTTCACAACTTTTTTTTTTTTCCTACCAATATGTTCTAAATTATGGAATAAGGGCAGAGCCTCTTCACAATTTGTGTTTCACTTATTTGGCCCTGTGGTGTTGAAAACCTATTAAACTGATGTGATCTGTGACTTCAGTATTTACATGGGTTGGACAAGTTCTGGGATCAAAGTCTATTGCTGGGGTAAGCAGACTCTGCCTTTCCAAAACAAATAGCTAAGATATGTGGTGGAGTGGGAGGAGAGTTAATTATAGATTGTAAACCAAAGAAAGTACAAATAGGAAGGCATATCTTTCCTGTGCTTCTCTTATGAGTGTGTATAAGGTACTTCAGAACTTGCCTCCTACCCTCTCTTCATCAAAATGCTATTCTGTGACAAAGTGATTTTTGGTTAAGATGCTTTTTGTCTGTACAGAAAAGCAGTGATGCAGTTCAACAAGTTCTGAGGTGTCCAGTTCTCAGCCCAATCCATCGGACTTCTATTATTTGCAACCCAGAGTCATCTTGCTCTTGTACTCTCTTGGCTCCAGGCTCTGTGTTACACTGGGGAGTTCTTTGTGTGTGTTTGCAGACACCTGTTTTCATGTCCTAGACAGACAGACAGATATCTGTCTATTCACGTGTCCATAAAATGGGGATGTTGTGTCCCTTACCTGCAAAGTTGTAGAACCCAGTTTCCTTACTCTAATGTACATCCCTCAGATCATTCAGGAATGGGAGAAGAGAATGCAAGATGGTCAGCTAATGCAAGTGGGATTTAGTTGCACATGCAGAGATGTACTCACTGTACAATGAGGAATAGATGATAGAGGGCCTACAAAATAATTTTTTAGATGGTTAAACAGTGTTTCATGTCAATTTGAAGACTGACAGTTATACAATTAATAAAATTCTTGTTGTAAAATGTAATTTGCCTATCATATAAAATTATTGTTTCTTTTACATGATTAAGTGCAGAGGATTTTTTTATTGTGCTGTTTCCTTGGCAAAAGTAATTGTCTTCTGATGAAAATGTTTAGCAATACTCTGCTTTCTGAAATAAAACTTAATATTGCATATGTTTAACGCTTCATTTATTTTGCAAAGACTTATTTGGAAGAGTTTTGTATTGTTTGTAGAAGTGCTTAAAGGTTTTCTTAATTTTTTTCTTTTCAGTCATTATTTAACCTACTGGAGTTTCGAAGACTAGTTTTGAATTTCAATCCTCCTGCAAATGCTCAAGATTTGCCCCGAAACCAAAAGGTAAAGCATGAAGCTGACTTAGTCTTGTGGCTAATGAGGGCACTTCTGTCTTGTACTTGAATTTTATGCTGTCCTCTAGCTCATATCAGCGTGGGTTTTAGAGGTGCCAGTTAACAGTTCTCTGAGCTTCCTGTTTTGGATCTTACATAAATGGCATCAGCCTCACAGCAGACTATGGGGCAGGGTGCTGAGAGAGGCAGAGCATTTCTTATGTGAGTGTAGCTTGTCTTAGCAAATGTTTTTTATTCCAGTTCCCTCCCACTCATGATCTGTCATTGAGCTTTCATTTATTAGCTTGTCTCTTCTGGCTTTTTCAAGAGTTGATTATAAGTATCAGTTTTCTCATGTTTATCCTGGTACTCATATAGGATTGGGGAGGAGTAGGCTTTGGCTTAGGTTTCTTGTGGCTTCAGACTGGCAAGGGGGAATGGTCGTGGAGTGGGGACAAAGCAGATCAGTTTTTCTTCCTTCATGGGCATCCTTTGAGGAGCAATGCAATGGGGGCCCCTTGATTTCTATGCTATGAAATGGAAAGGAATTCTTTGCTGTATGAAATGTGAAGGCACTACCTGATTTTTAGCAGGGACCTATAGAGCAAGGAATTTTTGAAAGCCAGAAATCAGAATCACAAAATCGTTTAGGTTGAAATAAACCTCAAAGATTAACTAGTTTCAGCCCCTGTGCCACGGACAGATGCAGTTTCCATTAGATCAGAGGTTGCTCAGAGCTCCATCCAAGCTGGCCTTGAACACTCCCAGGGATGGGGCATCCATAGCTTCTCTGGGAAATCTGTGCCAGCGCCTCACCACCCCCACAGTAAATTAGACTATTGCCTGTTGCCCCTTTCTGTCAGATTTAAGGAAGGGAGTGTGTTGTCAGCCTGTCCTTAGGTGTTTGTCCCTTCAGGCTTGTCTGGATTATTCACTATCAAAAGAGCTGTAATTAGAGAAGCAAAAGAAAACAGACAAAGAGAAGAAGACAGTGTCCGCTTTCTAAACCTCTGGGTATGTTCCATAAAAGGGAAGTTACATGTTCAGTCAGGACTGGATAATTTCTCCCCTGCCCTACTCCCCCCTGCTTTCCTC
>VWZN01016114.1:745070-765283 GCA_013396955.1 Regulus satrapa
TTTAGAAACGAGCTAATAATTCAACATTCTTAGTTTGAGGATTTAGTTTTATTTCTAAGTCTGGGGGTTGAAAGAGAAATACTGTTCTAATCTGTCAGTACAGTCCCATTATACTGCTTGTTTAGATGCTGATTTAGAGGATCTTAACATTCTGGATTATTANAAACAATCATGGCATAGTCTTAGACATTGTGTGATTTTGGACCACTGGTGGAGGGGGAAAAGAATTCTGCTAAACTGATCTTGTAATGTGACACTGTTGCATTCTGTTACATATGTGAACTTATCACTTTATTTTTTAACAGCAAGACGTTAGTGAATTTNTTATCAAGTTCCACGTTCAGCCTGAAAAAATTTTGACTCTGTAGCTTGCTTTAGTTCAAGTGTCTTTTTTTCCACACATGTCAGTACTTTCGGGCTTTTTCCACGAGTTGTCTTTTTTCACCCTCTTATTTCATGTTAGAAATCTAGCTCCATGGAGTCCAGAGTATATAAAGAGTAGAGATGTTTTGTAGATAATGAATTAGGCTTTTTTTTATTTTAATGCAATTTTGCTTTTTGATCCTGTAGTTAAAATACTTCAAAACTTTGCTCCTCTTTCTTATCTCAGAAGTAAATACTCATTGTTTGTACTAGTAAGCATCTGGAAACTCTTTGGAATACATGATTTTTTTTCTATAATGTTTCAAGAAACAGTTTTTACAAGGGTTTTGTACAGTTCAACCACTCATTATTGAATTTTGTTTGCATAAATTATCTTAGAATGAAACACTTCTGAAAATTAGTTTTTCAGAATATATTTTTCCCTACAAATATCTGAATCATTGTTATTGTTTCTTAGAAGAAAGTACAAAAATAAATTAACAGTAAAATGGGCATCATTTCTATAATTAATTCAGAATTGTCTCTGCGTAGTTTTATAAACCAAAGGTCACAGCTTTGAGTTGGGTATTTTGCACTAACACACCTGTTTTTTTAGGGATGGAGAGAAACCAAAGAACCCAATGGTGGAGTTGTTTTATGGACGATTTCTAGCAGTAGGTGTACTTGAAGGTATGTATCAGAATTTGCTTGGATTTTTCTGATCATGTCTATTTTGTGCTTGTGCAAGCACACAGATGACTGATGCAGTTTTAGGATTTTAGCAGCTTCTGCAGAAGCAGATGTGGGGAACACACATAAAATACATTTGTCTGTGACAAATGGTTGGTCAGGTATGAGACTGAGGAGAAATGCTGTGAGCTGCAGGGATCTACAAGACAGTTTTCATAACCTTCAAGAGCTGAGTGTATGTTCTCGGTGCAGGAGAAGTTGGGGTGAGGTGCTGAGGGAAAATGTGTGGAAGAAATTACTTCCACTATTTCCACTTACTAAGGGTGTACAGAAAGTAAGATGCTGTATTTCACTGAGCTGTTCTCTTATGCTCCCTCTGATTCATTTAATGCAATTTAAAACTTGAGTTATTGCCTTTGCTTCTGCACAATTTCTCATACGGAAAACTCGTCCTCCTAAAAGTACAGTTTGCTGGAAAACAAGTCAGTGGAAACCTGCTCGAGGGCAGAGTTGGAGAGAGTGCTAAAGAGAAAGTGACTGTACAACAAGCTTCCCTTTATCTTATCTGTATGTAATTAGGAGAGCTACAGAGTTTTACTGTTCTTTATTTCCAAGAGGCTATAAAAGTACTTTTGAGTCATTTTAATGTACTTGATTCTGCCTCCCATCCAAATAAATGACTTGTGCGTTTGGATGAAGCAGGTATAGTCTTTTCAGTGGCTTCCAAGTTATTCTCTGACCTTGAACATGTTTCTAATGAGTTATTGTCAGATTTCAGAACCATTCTGCAGATTTCTTGCTAGTAGCTAGCATTCTTGCTCCTTTATATTTAGCTACTTTCATCCCTTACATTATCATTTTAACAGAGCAGATATGTAAAGAACAAATGAAAAGAAACTAGGAGATGCAAGACATGTTACTGACTTTAGGTTGAAATAAATTGAAATTCTAGGTTGAAATCGCTTGTCCCCCATATTTCTCCTCATGTTTGCATGTACATCTTTATACAGTGTTACCAAATTATAATCTTGTTTTCTGGACAGAAATGAATGTTCTTTTTGTGGCTTATTTTTGCAAAATGTACAAAAGGCTCTTTCATACCAGCAATTGCACTGACTTTGCTGGTAAAATATACATTTGTATTATGAAGCTCCTGTTTGCAGGGAAGGACTTTGATTTATATGTGTAAAACTTTCCACATGTCTGTGGTGCCAAGTAATTTTGAGTTTTGTTTATTATCAAAAGATATTAAAACAACATAAAAAATGGGCTGTGGATGAAAATACAGTAATTTTCTATATTGTTTGAGCAACATTTTTGAATAAATTGTCTTTGGATATATAATTAAACTATTCAGTAAGAAAATATGGGTATTGTTCAGTTAACTAGATCAATTGACCTAGGATTGATAGGGTTTTTTCAAGGTAAATGCTTGTCCTAAAACATTAACTGTTTAATTTTTCATGTGAAGGTAAAAAATTTGAAAACACAGAAATGTTTGGCCAGTATCCACTACAAGTTAATGGCTTTAAAGATCTGCATGAGTGCCTAGAAGCTGCAATGATTGAAGGGGAAATTGAATCTCTCCATTCAGAAAACTCTGCAAAGTCTGGTCAGGAGGTAGGCTAAGTGCTCCTGTGGACTTCTCTTGGGTTATTGTTCTTGTAGTGTCCTTTATTTTTCTTTAGGTTTCATGTCTGGTTTTTATGGTTCATGGCACCTGCTGTATAGATGGGACCCCCCATTTCCTGTAAAAGCTGAGTTACCTTCTGTTTACACAGCTTTTCATGTTTTATCACAGTTACTTTAAAGATGTGAAATCTTAGGAGGTTTTTTGCTGCTTACATAAAAAGTTCAGGTGTAATGTCTTCCTTGATGTCAATCTTCTGCAGTAATGCAATTTTGCTTCCTTTAATCATATTGAAGTACACGCTTGGGGTTTATTTGTGAAGCCTAGTGATGAACATTGAAATCATCCTCCAGTCTGAAGTTCTGGTTCCAGTTCTGTGTTTTGTAACAAGTGTTTTATGGCATCTCTTTTACAATGAGCATATTTCCTGAAATATAATTTGAAGAACACAAACCCTCATACATTTCTTGGTACAATGCCAAGTTTAGTTTCTTCATGCAAGTTGAAACCTTATATGTACCTACTTCAAGAGCACAATTGTTCATCCTATGAACTAAAGGTTGTCTTTCAGTTATAACCTATGTGTATTCATGCATAAAATGTCAGTTCTGTTATAAATACTTGACTAGAAATGTCAGACTTGGATGTTATGGGTTTTTTTTTGTTTGGTTTTAAGCTTTTTTAACTTGTAATATTGGGAAACTGGGAAACAGCAGGACAGTGATGTAGAGGTCTGTACTATTAAGCTTTGAGTTCTGTGAAATTGTCAACTTGGACAGCTTAGCATGTGGAAGTAGAAGTGAAATAGTCATATGACAGATTGACAGTGGTGGAAAACGAAGAAAAGTATGGTAGGAAGTCCTGTTCTAGAAAAAAAATTGCTTCATTATTACCAGGGGCAAGTAAATTGGGTATGTTTCGCTGAAATAATCCATAGTGATATTACTTCTTGTAGTAGCTATGTTTAAATATAATGCCTGAAAGATGTTACAATACATTAGAATTGATAATTTGGAATTACTAAGGAACTCTGAATTTCTTGTAGCTTTAACATGATCTGTCTCAACTGAACAAAGACTTAAAGTAACTTTTCTCTGAGCTGATTGATACCAGACCTTAAAGAGAATAATAATGTGGTACTCCTATGTGTTGAAAGATCCTCTAAGTAAAATTCTGGGGTTTTTTTCCTTATTCCTACCATTGACTCTAATGGAGTATTTAGCTTGACTGTCATTATTATTAGTATTGTTATCATGATATCTAAAAGCCTCAGTTATCGAGCAGGGTGTCAGCAAGTGAGCTAATGTAGGAACAGAAAAAGGAGACATTCTCTGTCCTGAGGAACTTAAATCCTGCTTCAAGAGAATTTTAGCCATGAGCACAGGAAGAAAAGGCTGTTCGCCAGGTATTGTATGCAAAGACTGTTCAAGATATTTGGCTGGATAGGAGAATTTGAAGTGATTCAAAATGACTGATTCAAATGCCATATTTGGGCTATGGCACAGATGACAAATGTGTCAGTGGTGTCTGCAGCAATCAGAGAAACTTCAGGTGATAGTTAGATACTCAAACTTGTTAAAGGGGTAGACTGTGTTTGTTATGCTTGAGAATGGAGAGGAAAGAAGGATCTTTAGTAATGCAGCTGGATTTGTATTGTTGAGGAACAATGTATGTAAAAATAGAGAAATGGAGACTATGGATAAACCTCTGCTGAGTAGTCAAAGACAAATGGGATAAGATGATGATAGCAGCGATTAGAGACCTGAGTAGAAACTTGAAGCTGTTAGTATGGAGGAAATGTCAGGATCAGCACTCGCTGATCCTGTTTCAGTGGGGGTCCTTAGAAGCTTTGAATTGTATCAGGGGAATGAAGGGATCAGGATGTTGAGGAATAGCAGGAAGAGCACTTGCTAACAGTGTGAGCAACCCTTTCAGTATCATCGAGGAGTTAAGGGAACAGAACAACTGGCAAGGCAGGTAGGCTCAAGCGTGAGCTGACTTTGGTATGAGCTAAGTAAATGCAAGTGGAACAAGTATTTCTGCCTCCTCTGCTGGAACACAGATAGCAAAGCTCTTATGCAGCATGGGCAACAAATGGTCTGTGTTTACACTGAGGGGAGAAGGTGGTAGCATTGGAAAACTTATGCTGACCCATCCTCTAAAACCAGTTTCTCTCACAGCTGTGTCGGGCTGCAGGTAATGTATAATTTTTACTCAATTTCTGCTATTGGATGGTATTAATTTTGGGGATTTCTGTTTCTTCATCCAGCACTGGTTCACAGAGCTTCCTCCTGTCTTAACTTTTGAGCTATCAAGATTTGAGTTTAATCAGGCTTTGGGGAGACCAGAGAAGATACACAACAAATTAGAATTTCCTCCAATTTTGTATCTAGACAGGTACAGTATAACATTATTAACAAAATTCTCGTGTGAATATAAAATAAATCTCATAAGTTTGTTAAAGTTGATGATGTGTCTTGTGCTTGAGTCATAGTAAATTTATTTTCTGTTTATAAAAGAGTTTTCATGAGTTTCATCTGTTTCAGAAAATACTCAGAGATCACAATTTAAAATATACTGCTGCTTTGTGTCAAAAACCTGCTTTCACTTTCATGTATTGCTAGGTACTTGTGTACACAGGCAAAACACTCAGAAAAATCCCATATGGGATTTTCCTATTTATGGGTTGATTTGGGAAATAGGGTGATAAGTTGGGTATTTCATGGTGTTCCAGATATCTTCAAACATGCAGTCAATTCTCAGCATGAGTGCATGCAGTTTCTCTGTAGAGCAGAAATACCAGGATGGCTTTCAGTTAGCTGCTGAATGTTATTTGTGAACTTAAGTAATGAAACAGGAGTATTGCTCTATGGTTGCCACTTAAACTACTTAAATTAGAATCTCTCTAATAGTAGCTTTCTAATACATGTTTGTCATCCATGGTATCAACAGAGCTTTTGACACTGGGGAAAAAGCATCTTCTGAAAGTTGTGGAAGGAAAGACTCATTTTGTCCTCAGTTCTGTTCTAGTGCTGAATGTGTTGTAGGTTCTAGAGGGTGTGTATTTTATTCATAATAAGTTGTATGGCTGATTGAGACAGACCTCAGTTTCATTGTTGGGATACTACAGGCTGACACTACTTTCTAAATTTCATGTTTTACAGGTATATGCACAAAAACAGAGAAATAACAAGAATTAAACGAGACGAAATCAAGAGACTCAAAGAGTACCTCACAGTTTTACAACAGAGATTAGAACGGTACTATAGATAACTGTGTAAATGCAAGTAGTATTATGGGCTACATAGAGTAACTCTTTGCAATTATACACTTTGTGTATAGTTGTTTACCTGAGATTTCCTTTCTGTATCTTTTGTCTTTTACCCTTTCTTTGGAAGCTGTATGTAAGTGTTGTAATTCTGATTCATGAAACATGCTAGGAAGGGTTTGCTTTAAGTATTTGCAGTCAATCATATAAAAAAAAAAATTCTTTTTTTTTTCTTTTTTTTTTGTATCTGTGAGTCATGGCATTAATACATTTTGTGGTTAACAGATATTTAAGCTATGGTTCTGGTCCTAAACGATTCCCCTTGGTAGATGTCCTGCAGTATGCCCTGGAGTTCGCCTCCAGCAAGCCGGTGTGCACGTCCCCTGTGGATGACCTGGGCGCCAGTGCCCCTGCCAGTGGCACACTGCCACCACAGATCCCCCCCAGGTAAGGGCTGCCTCCTGCTCCCTGGGCAGAGGCCAGAGCGAACCAGCCTCTGGAGAGAGGCAGCATGTTCAGCTGCTTTGTTGACCAGACAAAAAAATAAAACCAACTGGGTGTCCCCTAAGGGAGGTAGTATAAAGTTTCTGCTCTTTCAGCTCAACTGGCTTAGAAAAACAAAAATGACCTGGGTTTGCCTCGCACAATTACAAAAATGTTTTCACAAGGAGATTATAATTTTCAAGCCAGCCCAATAAGATTCTAGTGAGGTCATTGATTCCCGTGTGTATTATTTAAGAAGTTGGGCAGTGTGTATGTGCTGCATAGCATCAAGGTTTCTGGTGTGCAATTTATCTGTTACTTTTTGCCTGGGAGCTAAGATCCTTTTCTGCCATGTGGTTTGCATAGCTTACCAAATTTGTCAAGAACCTAAATGATCTGACTTCTTAAATGCAGAGTAGCTAAAGTACCAGAGAGATAAATGTCCAGTAATGTTATTTTCCCTCCTATTTAAGCTGGTAAGTCACTATAGGGGATTGAGTATATGCTCATTCAGTTTGCGGATGATGCCCGGCAGAAAAGGACCTGGGGGTGCTGGTCAGTAGGGCTGAACATGAGCCAGCAGTGCCCAGGTGGCCAAAAGGGCCAGTGGCTCCTGGCCTGTATCATCAGTGGTGTGGCAGCAGAGCCAGAGCAGGGATTGTGACCTCTGATGTCACACCTCAGTCCTGTGAAGGACATTGAGGGGCTGGAGCGTGTCCAGAGAAAAGCAACAGAACTGGGGAAGGATCTGGAGCACAGATTTGATGAGGAGCAGCTGACAGAGCTGGGGCTGTTTAGCCTGGGGTAAAGGAGGCTCAAAGGAGACTCTCACTCTCTGCAGCTTCCTGACATGAGGGTGTAGCTGGGTGGGAGCCAGTCTCTTCTCCCCGTTAGCAAGTGACAGGACACAAGGAAAGGGCCTCAAATTACACTAGAGGAGGTTCAGATTGGATACTAAAAAATGGTTTTTTTTTCACATAAGGGGTTTTCAAATGTTGGAACAGGCTGTCCAGGGCAGTGGTGGAGTCATCCCTGGAGGTATTTAAAATACGTGTAGATATGGCACTCAGGGACATGGTTTAGTGGTGGACTTGGTCATCTGAGAAGTTGTCTCCAACCTAAATAATTCTATGGTAATAGAGTATAAGTGGACACTAACAGTTTATAGCAGGGCTTTGTATGTTGTATTTGGACAGTAGGGTTCTGTCTTGCAGGTCAGTCAATGTTGTTAAATTTCTCATTCAGAGAAGTGAAATACATGAATTTAAAAAAACTCTAAAAATATTTCCAATGCCATATTGATATAACACCAGCAGAAATCGTCATGATTGATAAGAGAAGACAAACTTTTAGAAGTTACCATTGCTTGCATGAAATGCAGTATCAGAAGTAATAAGCTGCTCAAACTCCTGTATAGGAAGTTTGTTGTGTAGAAATTTAAGTGTTGTGGCATTTTGTCCATCTGCAGAAACACCACAGCATGTTATAGGGAATGATGTTTTCAGCTCTTAATGTTCTCAGAACTTTCTAAACTCCTGAAGACTCCAAGTTCCTCAGGCTGTATCATGATGCTGTACACAAAGTAAAAATTCAGTGGCATGCAAGAAAGGTCTTCAGATTGCTCATATACAGTGTAATTATATAGAGTTAATTTTGTTGATGGGGAGGAGAAAAATCTGTAACAACTCTTCATTGTCATTACCCTGCTGCTCTTAAATAATTCTCCTAAGATTCTGCTTTGCAGTTAGAGTGGTTTGGAACAAATTTAGATCGGTTGGTAGCGCATTTCCAGTGAGGCATAAATATCAGAGGTCCCTTCATTATTGCTGTTCAGCTAATGTAAGTTGTAGGACACTAGAAGAAGTATGTCGGCTAAGCATAAGGCACATGAAGGAAGTTATTAAACTGAGAATTTGTGCTTACTGGATTTTATGGCCATTTGCCATAAGACAGAATGCTGTGATTTCTCTCTGCCATTTGGCTGTAAATGTTTCAAACCACAATTATTTACATGTATGACATGATTTGAAATTGTTCAGTAGTGTTTCAAATAAAGCAAACTTTGTTGTTGTTCTAATATGTAATACACCACAAAGCTTTCAGAATTTAAATTCTAATTCCTTGTTGCTATTGTAGTTACCTTTTCTGGATTGCACTTTAGGAAATTGTTACCTTGAAAACACCCATTTTCAGATGAAAAGCTTATTTTTATGGTGTAACTTTTAGTCTGTCTATGTGATGATTCAGTTTTTATATTTCATGTTTTGGATGAATGCAGCACAATAGAGCAGCAGGGGCCTTCATCATCAGATGTCCCAAGCACATCTCCTGTACAAAGATCAGTAATACATAAACCATTCACACAATCGCGGATTCCCCCCGACCTGCCCATGCATCCGGCACCAAGGCACATCACGGAGGAGGAGCTGTCTGTCCTGGAGGGCTGTTTGCATCGCTGGAGGACTGAAGTAGAGAATGACACAAGAGGTAATGCTACACACTGGGGAGTGCATTTGCTGGAGGAAAGGATTTATGCAAGTGGGGGAAGTCTTTCATCCTAGAAGGTTTAGTGTTTGTCATGTAGATAGATGTGCCACGTGTGAAATGCACCCCTGTCTGGCTTTCTGTGAGATAAAGATGTAGTCATGTGCAATTATACAGCCTTGTAGAAGAGAGGTTCTTTCTTCTCTTTGTCTTTCAGATTTACAAGAAAGTATATCTAGAATACATCGGACAATTGAATTGATGTACTCTGACAAAACAATGGTCCAAGTAAGTACAGTTTTGGCATGAGATAATTCAAAATAGATCCTTTTTGGCACTTTTAAAAAGCTCTTAGATGCTTGAAAACAGAGTAAGTGTACAACAATTATGTAGGGTTTTGAGAATTTTCATTGGAAAGTCATAATGGGTTTTTCAAGTCTTTTAGTTGCGTGCAGTCAGATAAAAGACAGTAAAAGGTGACATTCTTAAATTCAGGCAACTGTGATGAGAAGCCCAGATATATTCTATCACTGATCTTCATTTTTTACCTGAATGCAGTTTCACACAGTAAGATTTTCTTGCTCTGATCTGCCCATATTGCTCAGTAACCTCATGGCTTTGAGGTGGTGAAGCATTATACACAGGGAAGTACTATTTACTTTGCTGCTTTGTGCCACTGTAGATTGCAACTTCTATGCTAATACATGGAAATTCAAGGCTCCTGATTTTGATGTGTAGTTAATTCCAGTGAGTGTTTTTGTTGCTATTGGCTTGATATTTTGTTCTGTTGGGTTTTTTTGAGTTTTTATACTTTGTCTAGATTTTGTATCAGTCACAACTTTGATTATTAGTCTAAGTTGTCTTCTAGCAAATTCTCATTCTGTGTAGTCTGAATAGTGTTTTTAGAATGTTTTGCTGGGGAGTTGTGGCTCCTCTACTGTTTCTTATGTTCACATACTCATGTTCTCTCACTCTGACAGGTTTTAAGGTTAAGGATTACTTCCTCTGTTACTTTCTGTTAGTAAAAAGAACTATTTTCATTCCAAGTAAGATCTGTTCAGCTTACAGTTTTCCTTGAGGTATGTTTTCATTTTGTACATGACTTCTAATAGTTACTGGCAGCTGAACTCTGATGTTAAGGATTTTAGGCAGATTTGCCTAGATTACTTTCTTTAAGCTTGCTACCAGCAGGCACTTTTTTCCTTAATACTTATGTTATAACAAGCAGGCCACAGGCTACATGTCATTTAACAGTAAAATTAATTAATTTGCTAACTTGCATCTGAATAGTCTAGCTGTGTTGGCTTAGATGCTACAGGAGGACATATCTCTGGATAGCAAAGATACTAGTCAGCTGTCATTACAAAAATTCAAAAGATTACCTAGTAAAACACAAAGTAGGTGCTGAACCCATCTGAAATCACAGGCTGGAAGGGAAGCTGCCATTCTGCAGCTCAGCTGGTTTGTCCCTGTGGCTGTTTAGGCACAATTGGAAGGAGGCAGATATGCAGAGCTGTCTACTTTTCCCTGCCTACCTCTGTCTGGGTGATTTTATAGCTGGGTGTTGCCCCGTTCCCTGAGAGCAGTTGCACAGTATTGATGTTTCCCTCTGCACAATACAATTGCAGGATTGCAGTCTTGAAGTCAAGTTCTAAGCACATAAAACCAGACACATTTTTAAGACAAACATATTATATTTGCAACATGCTTCCTAGTGTATTTATGAACTATTTGAGAAGCTCTTTGTCTTTTCCTTTTGTCATTTTGGATTCTAAGGAGATACAGTAGTCCATAAAACCTTTGTCAAATTGTCATATGAAATACATTCCCAAAATCTTTATTGTTTCATTCTCCTGAATGAATTCAGCTATCAATAATATCAGTCTCATCAGCTGCTTATTTATTTCCTTCCTTCTGTGAACTTGCTGTTGGGAAAAACACACTACTGTTTTTTCTGTGGGAGTTCATCTTGGGTACAGCAGCTTTGACGTATCTGTTCTGTAGCTATATGTGATGGGGTTGGTGAAGCTCCATTCCTGGTTCATGAGTAGTAAGTGTAAACTAAGAAGCTTAGTGCCACCTATGTTTGTGTTGCCTTGTGCTATTAATTGCTGTTGATGTAATGGCTTATCACAAGAGATGCCTGTTGGCGTTGAACTCACCTGTCCCCTGGTCACAGAACTCAGTGGAGAACCTGCCTGAAGGCTCAGTGTGGATGACTGACAGCTGCTTCTCCTGACTTGGAGGAAAGGATGGGGACCCTCAAGCTGACCCACTTAGCATGGTTTTAAGTAAAACTACTTAAATTCAATGGGGATTTTTAATTCCTGATTTTAGAGTAAGAGAATTTTATTTTGACAAAGTCTAAAGAGACACTTTTTTTTTTTTTTTTTTAATCGGGATCTGCATATATTTCTGTGCATATACACAGGCTTGCAGTCATTTTAAGGAGGTTTTTACAGTGGTTTAATAACAGATGTTAAAAACCCCAGAGCATTCAGATTTAAGGACCTGCCAGGATTTCTTCTGTGTATACTTCTTCTGTTTGGGAGATTTAGAGTGTGGTTTGGTCTCTGGAATGACAGGCTGTTTGATTCCAGCTGCTGTGCAGTCACTCTGCTTTAGAGTTCAAGGGGAGTTGCAAAATCTCCAGCACTTGCATATAGCCTGAAAGAGAATGATCAGGTTAAAAATAACTTCAAGGAGATTCTTCAGTCACAGTTGTGTGTCTTTATGATTTTTGAAGTACTCAAACGATATTTGCAAAAAATACCGAGTACACCTTGAGTTAAAGAGACTGTTTATCTTCAGTCCTGATGGTGACACCCGTACAAGCTGGTTTAGGGATTTTTCATCCCAGCTGAGCTGTTGTCATTGAGACACACTGTGCATAATAGGGAAGCTCAGCTTTCCCTTTTATGTTGCATGTGCTATTCCAGCAAGTTAAAATGAGTCAATCACTAAGAAGTTTTCGAAAGACTTGTAAGTAAGGAAGAAGTCATTAATTCTGCTTCTCTCTCTTCTTTGGATTCCCAACTACTTAGGTAGAAACTAGGTTTCCCATTGTTCTTACTTTTTGGTTTACAGATGTAGCCTGGAAGTAAATTTACAGTGATCCTGTAATCTGCTATTGTTCTTTGCCTCAGGAGGAGGAGAGGACCTTTTCAGGTCTTCTGTGCTTTATTTAGCTTTTCCTAAAACAGTTAAGATACTGGAAAACAGTTGTATTCCTATTCTGCTGCAGGACTTTTATTTTTGGATAACTGAAGCAGATATTAATTTAAATAAATTCTTTTACTGTCACAGAGAAAACACTGAGTTTTTTACCTTGAATTTGCATGTGCCTTTCCAGACATTTTGACAGGTTTTCCAAGTCAGAATTGAAGCAAATCATAGACAGTAAAGGCTGACTTATTTGAAGGGTTTTTTTGGTAGATATAATGAAGGTAGGAGTATTCAAGAGTTAAGAAAAGAGGATGCATGGCAGTAAAGACAGCAGAGCACATATGTCATACACTAGTATTTTTAAGGTAATCCCCTGTAACTAGTAGTTGTAAGTAACAGTTCCAAGTCCTTATGCTTAGTAGGTTGCTAGTGTTTTTCCTTTTGTTTTTCCTCTGTTTTGTATTTTGATAGTGATTATTTTAGTTCACTTTTATTTCATGCAGCCATTATTGCTGATATACAATAGGAACTAAATGCTGTCAAGGAGGGTTTGACATTTGTTTTATTTTCTGTTTTGTTTTTTTAAGGTTCCTTATAGGTTGCATGCTGTCCTAGTTCATGAGGGTCAAGCAAATGCAGGACACTACTGGGCATATATTTATGACCACCACCAGAACAGATGGATGAAATATAATGATATTTCTGTGACAAAGTCAACTTGGGAAGAGTTGGAACGGGACTCTTTCGGTGGTTACAGGAATGCCAGTGCATATTGTTTAATGTATATCAATGACAAGGAGCAGTACTTGATACAAGGTAACGTTATTGACACAGATTCTGCATGATATAGAATAGCTGAATACTTTGGTAAAGCAAACTTCTTTCAGATGAATTTCCAGATTTTTGAAATGTTTTTAATAGTTATTGAAAGTTTTATTCCTGCTCCTAACTGTTAGATTGTTTTTGTGGGTGGAACAATTGCTGTTCAGCTTATACATCAATAAAGATAATGCCAGTGTTTCAGCATTATTAAGATAAAAAACCAAACAGTTTGCTAATTTGTAAATATTTTGGAGAAGGGATTGCAGAATTTTGTAGAGTTTATCTCATGATTAGAAGAGAAGGATGGAAATAAAGAAATGAGCCTTTTGACATTCAAATCCTCATGTAGCTGCTTTTTTCTCCTTAAGCTTCAGAGCCTTGCCACACTCTACTGGAGCGTGGAAACTTGAAAGCTTATGCAGTAGATTGAAATGTGAATAACTTAGCCCTACCAATTACACATCAAACCTAAGTAATAAACGGGTTGGGAAATTTTTTTCAGGTCATGTAGGAGTGTTCAGCTATAAGGCTTTCTCTGCAAGTGTTTAAAAGAGTGGACAAAGATCTTTAGCATGAAGATTTTATAGTGATAGAGAGCTGTCTGTGAAAGTGTCCAGAGATTCACTAGAAGGTCATGGAAAATATTCAGGTTCCTGAGTTTTCATAGGTCAGAAGGCTCAAGTGCTCATTTGTTCAGTTTTTAAATGAGAGCCAGTATTACTCATGACCTTCCTAGGTTGCCACATTGGTGATGCACTTGCAGCCATTGGGTGTTTGGGCCCTGTAAGCTGCCTGTGCCATTCCAGTTAAATCTGAGGCCTGCTCACTGCGGGCAGTTACTGCTGGTGGATCCCCTGGGATCTGGAAGACCCCTGCAGAGACCATTCTCAAAGCAAAATGAAGATAATTCAATTTAGCCGGTGTTCTTATCAGCTGGCTTTCTGAATTCCTGTAGGTCTACTATCCCACTTTCCTTCCCCTTTTCTGTTGAGAAGTATAGTTGTGTCCAGCTCTCTGTGGCAGTAGTACAGTCAAGCAATGGTGGGCATTTTGTGAATATTCTCTGAATGCTCACATAGAGTGCTCAACAGTTAAAATTAATATAGGTTTGGGGGTTTGGTGCTATACTGTACATTTCTGATAATTTACTTCAGGATATCTGTTGACCATGCTTTCTACTTTTGTCCTGTTCTTTCTTTTTCTGAAACCTAATTTTCATGTTACCACAGAGGAGTTTAACAAAGAAACGGGGCAGATCCTTGTTGGAATGGACACGCTGCCTTCTGATCTAAGGGATTATGTCAAAGAAGACAATAAACGTTTTGAAAAAGAACTTGAAGAGTGGGATGCAGAACTTGCTCAGAAAGCACAACAGGAAAAATTGTTATCTCAGATACCCAGGGCACCAGCACCCTCACCTGCTCCAGGTTAGCTGCTTCTACCTATTTGGAAAGGGAATAGTTCCAAAAATCACTAGGGCTTGTATATATCATTTTACACCATAACAAAGGAAGAAAAAGTTAGTGCAATCTTGAATTCCAGCTATTTACTTGGTCAAGGTAACTATACTTAAAGTTTAGCCTGGGTTTTTTAATTTCTTTTTTTTTTTTAACTTAAANGAGGCTTTTAAAAATAGGTCTCACCAGTCTGTTTTGAGGATTTGTTAGTCTGTAAATGATGTATTTATTCTGTTCAGGATGTTTTAGTGTAAGACCTACATTCACATTTTAAATTAGAACAGCATTTAGATCTGAAGAACAGAATAATCTATTTGGTGTGGTGCATTGAATAGATTTAATGATAGTAGGGCCTGCTTAAGAAATTACTGTGTGGAAATGAGGGTGTTCAAATTGTGGAAAAGATTGTGACCAGCAACTGTGAGGCCAATACTTGTAGGAACCCAGCTAATAAGGACCACTGGCAGTTGATAAACCAGAGCTGCCAGGTTTTTGGTAACACCAACTTTTCTCCCTTACTGTGTATGCTACTGAAAGATGACATGATGAATTTTCTGTCCAGATGTTCTCATTGCTGTATTTGAGTCCTAAAGATTAAGCATACATTTCTCAATAACTATATGTAACTGCAGAACGAGTGTAAGAAGTGCAGTGATTTAATGGCATTGCTCGTTTTGAAGACTCTACAGGGAGTTACTTCATCTTTTGTTATGTTCTGAGTTCTGATTTTGAGATTTGTGCTATTTCTTTTGTTAGTAATTGAAAGTAAAAACTAATGTTTATTCTGCCAAAATTTGGTTTCATCATATAAAGAATATGAGACACTATTTATATTAATCAATTTATTGCTCTCAATTGGAGAAGACTGAGATCTCCCTTAAGATAGAAAAATAAAAAATGTGATTATTATTTTACAAAGTAAAAATAAATATTTCATTCAAGTGGCTGGAGGATATTCCATATGTTGAGCCTGTATCCCACAGAAACGGAGAACTTTCTTCTCAGTCATTCCTGATGATTGATTGATTGATGAACAGCCCTCACTCAAGAGCCTTAATGGGTCTGTAGACTGGACAGGTCTCTTGTTCCTTATATAAAACAGAGATCCATTTCTAGGGAAGTTTTTAAAATTACATGAGACACAGACTGGTGTAAAGTTGTATTTGTGAATTGTGTGACCTACCCTGCATTTTATGTGTGTTTACCTTACGTATGAGACAGTGATCCAAATAAAACTAATCAATTTAAAATGTATGCTTATGTTAACACACAAAATTGTTATCTTATTTCTGTCACAAGTTCAAGCAGGAGAACCAGAGTATTTAGAGCAGCCATCAAGAACGGACATTTCAAAGCACTTAAAAGAAGATTCTGTACAAGCAATCAATAAAGCTTTAGCTGAACAAGAAGATAGAGGTCCTGAAGCTATAATGGATACGGTGAGGATATTTTGAAGCTTGAAATACTTCTTTAGCTTTTATTTTGTGTGTGAAAATGATACAAAAAGGATAAAAGGGTATGAGTCTGGAAACTTTGAACTGAAAATTGCTTTTTCTTCAGGAACTGTAAAGTCCATCCAGAAACTGTGTACAATGGTAATAGGTGTAGTGCAAAAAAAAAACCCAACCAACCCACCTAAGATAGGTGTTCTCTATGGGAATAAAGTGCTTGTCAGTACAGCATTTTGTTCAAATTATAATCAGCTGCTATGTCCACCACCTTTTGAAAATGTTAGATGATCCCATCTGTTTTTGAGGAATAAACATTGACATGTAAAAGACTTGAAAAATACTGCTTTAGACATACAGGTTTTTATCATGAAATGTAAAAATATGATTGAGCTCCTTAGAAAGACCTGTGGAAGTTAATGTAACTTTCAAAAATAAGGGTTTTTTCAGCAGTATTCTGTAGCTTTAATGCAAACTCACAACTTGACAAAAATAATTTCTTGTGATTCATAGAATACCTATATAAACTTTAAATGTCTGTAATAATCAGTGTTCCATTTTCACTTGCAAAGTATACTATACTATACTTTCATGCAAAGTATACTAAAGAAATGGGACATTAACTATTTTCTGGGTTATTAATGAGACTTAATATTTGACATTTCTTTCTTTCAGCAAATTTTTTTTTTCTTCCCTATAAGTATGTAGATAAATGACAAATACCTTTGCCGCAAAACTAAGTGCCATTAAAACAATACATGCATCTGTCTTGGAACTATAGCCATAAAGGTATAGTTTGGCTTCCTTAGGTGTCCCTAGTAACCACTAAGGATATGAACAGTTTAGATCTGTACAAAATGCTCCCTAAGGTCACAAGGGTGAATCCACATCAAACAGAAGCAGTCTGACCCCACATACCTTACAATCTTTGAAAATTACATGACACCTTGTTGGCACCCTGTTGACCTGCTCTGTTTTCCATCCCTCCTGTGGTGTCAGGAAGGCAGGGAAGCACACTTCGTCTGCTAAACTGAAATTGAAGCTAGCAGGGAAACTCATCTAACTCTGGATGAAAAGATGATCTGCCACTAAAGCCTTAAGCTGCTGCATATATTGGTCTTTTTTGAGTTCTCAGAACAGCTTAGTGGGAGGCTGTTTAATATGTGTTACTCCAGCTGAAAAAGTGGCTAGAAAGATACCGAAATGCATGATTAAATGTCTTTCATGAGGCTGTCCTCCTTCCAGGGTTTCTGGGCACCATCCCCATGGGATGTGAAAAAACCTTAAGATTTTTTTTCTGTGGACCAAGTGTTGTAGTTGAAGATAATGTCACTTGGCACAGTGGTCAGCCTTAGGACTTAACAAGAGAGTTGTTGGGGAACACCACTATCTGTTTAATGAGACAAAAGAAAAAAAAAATTACTTAGAAACAAGTATGGTTCAGCTGTTAAAATGTAAAGTAACTTTCTCATTAGGTTGAGGGCACTCTCTTTACATCTCAAAGCTGTTCTCTGTATCCCCAAATTTCACTTATGCAAAACTGTGCTTTCTTCTCAGTGTGTCAGCATGCTTTCTAATTATTCTGCTTCCATATGCATTCAGACATGCAGGCATATATTCCGTTACTTCACTTTTTGTTTTTTCATTTTTAAAAGAAGGAAAGCCAACATCAGCACATGTAATAGGATTATAGGTTATTCACCACATATTAATTTTGTCCATTTTATGCCTTTTCTCCTTTTTTTCTGCCCTGTGATTGCACAGCCTTCCTTTGTATTTATACAGTGTTGGGTGTAAATAGATACTGAGTATGCTTTTGAAATCTTTGTTAAAAAGTGAAGCTGTTATTACAGTTGCAGAACAAGTACTACAGCCCTTTGCAATTGCTTAGATTGGAGTCAAGGTTTAAGTTTGCAAATGTTGCAAACTGCCTGTTATTCAGTGATAGAATAAGAGCCATAAAAGCCAAGATTTGTCTCCATTGTTGTTTAAAACTTAGTTTAACATACCTTCTGATTTTCTGTTTAATTACTCTTATAAAAAATAAACCAGTTGAATGTAATGCTCCTTTAAATATTCTTCAGAATATCTTGATTGTAAGAGACTTCTTTTGTATTTCTTTTTCTCCCACAGCATAGGGAAATGATAGCTTTTAGTTTGTTTCTATTTAGTGTGACTTCATCAGGTCATATTTCAGTTATGCAGTATCTGACCTGGCTCTCTTCAAGGCCAGACTAGATGGATCCCTGAGCAACCTGATCTAGTGGGTGGCATCTTTAGGACTAGATGATCTTTGAGGTCCCTTCCTAAACTATTCTGGTATTCTATTATATAGTTAGTAATTTTGGGGTGAAATGTACAAAAAATGGTGGCTCACAGACTCATGCTTTGCCAAGTGACTTAAATTTATGATGGATATTAGGGTTGTAATACTGGTATACTAACCTGTAAAGATAGAATTAGTGAATAACGAACAAATGAAATAATTTTAGTAATTACGGCTTAGTTTTAAAATGTACTGCCTAAAAAGTTATAAATATCACTTATATTCTCTAATTAGACACAGTTTCTGAATTTTTTCAGCATCTCAGTAGTAGACATCATCGTACTAGATCAGCTTGTCAGTTTGCATCTCCATGATTTTACTGTATTTTCTGATGATTAATATGATTTTTTTCCCCCCAAACTCGTACTGATAATGGTTTTCTTCTGCAGAGCTCTGATAATGCCCCAGCTCAAGCAGCTCCTACCCAGCGAGTGGTAGAGGTGGCGATCCCTGATGTAGGGACTTTTGTGATTGAGTCAGAGGAGGGGGGTTATGACGATGAGGTACCTCTGGTTGCAGTTGTGTGCACCGCTCCTCCTCGGTGCTTCCTTGTGCTGCCTGATGAGAATTTTTGGCATGTTTGCACACTGTGACACCTAACAGACTTCTGCAAAATTCAATGCTTAGCGATTTGTAATCTTTAACGATGTCATAGTTTGTCGTGAAACATGGAAGGAAAGCACTACAAACTCTTAACTGGGCACGCTTTGCATGGTACCATGTACACTGGAGGTGTATTTGTCTTTTCAGCTGTGGAGGTTGAATGTTTGTGTTAGGCCAGGTAGCCTTCAAAATGCTGGTGATAGACTGCACGCTGCTGTACAATTTAAAAGGTGACAGAAGACTGAGGGTTTTTAATGTTTGTGCTTTCCTGTCAGGCCAGTAAAGCTAATGTTCAAGATTGATACCTTATTTGCCAAGATTAAGCTTTTCAGGCTTTGGGGATTAAATTAGCCATGGAAGTAACCTGAAACTGATATGACTGGTAGAACTGAATCTTGCAAATCTTAAAAATAATTCAGGCTCAGGGTGGTATACATACCTGCTACTACTTGAAGAATAATCGAGATATTGTTTCTCTGACGTTTTTCTGAGACATTTTTTTGCTGCCCAGTTTCAGTGGTAGAAAGCAACACTGCTGGTCATCAAACTGCCCTGCCTTGTCACTGCTTACTCCATTTGTTTTTGTTGGGAATAGGATTGGTGCAGCCTGTATTCTCAGGGGTCTGAACATGGGTTCTTGGGGGGCTTTAGCTTCCCTAGGCAAATGGTCATTCTGCCCTGGAAGTGTGATCAGTTATAACTGGGAGGATGGGGTGGGGAATAAAATTTTTTAATTGAAATAATCTCACTGAGTTTAGCTTCTCACAGATATGTAGTCTCGATCTTGAAAGAAATTAGGATTTAACCTCATCTAATGACCTGCTTTTTGTTTTTACTTTTATCCCCATGCCATTGTCTTTCTAGAGGTTAACTTTCTTGCCTATTTCCCTGTTAATTTTTTGAGTGTATTCACTTCTTAAAAATATTTTTATATGTGGGAGACTTGCAGGGAGTTTAAGGTCCTTCATTGTTTGATGCTGCACTAGCAATACCTTGGACGGGGAGATAGTGTTTTCCTGTGCTTACAGATAAAAAAGGAGAAAGGCTTTTCTGAGTAGCTTGGATGTATCAAATTGTGTGTAACTGATGTGAATAGCAGTGAGAGATGTCTTGTGTTTGGTTTGGTTTTTGTTAATTGTTTTGGGTTTGATGTGTAAGAAATTGTCTGCAGGTGCTTCAGGGATTGATTGCATTTGCAGCAGTGAGTCTCTTATTTTGACCTTGAAATATGCATAAAATTCAGGTGGTACAGTTTACTGTGGCTTTAGTGCAGTATATCTGAAATGTGATTGGATGATTTCTCCACTTCAAACTTTTGTTTTAGTCCTTAGATAGCCATGGGTAGCACTCACTCAGTGTGTGGTTTTTGCTTGGTATTAATGTTGAATTGTGCATGTTCCTTTCCTGGGAAGTTTGGTCCATGTAACCTTTTGGACACAATTTTCTTTCTTTTCTTTTTTTTTTCCCTTTTTTT
>VWZN01016114.1:765345-787457 GCA_013396955.1 Regulus satrapa
TTACATTAAAACTATATATACACATGCCATGATTTGATTTGCAGAATATGCTCACCAGATCTGTATTGAAATGTGCCATATCAATGTATGCATGCATTAAGTTGCTTTTTCATCTTGCATGACACTAAAAGCATATATTGAATTTAGTCATTAAAATATTAATCATTCAAAACTTTTACCTTCAATTCCTTGTGGCAGGTCATGCTGACCCCGAACATGCAAGGTATTATCATGGCTATAGGTAAAGCCAGGAATGTTTATGA
This sequence comes from Regulus satrapa, assembly GCA_013396955.1. Classification (NCBI taxonomy): domain Eukaryota; kingdom Metazoa; phylum Chordata; class Aves; order Passeriformes; family Regulidae; genus Regulus; species Regulus satrapa. The sequence goes on from VWZN01016114.1 coordinate 765,609, forward strand.
CAGGTGTGGGCCAGAAGCAGGGTTCTTTAAGGTACAACTAACATTTTCAACTTCTTCTCTGACATTTCCTGTTAGATATGCTACTCCCTCTGCTGTTTCTTTTATATAAAGTCTTTTCCAGCATTTATACATACTTGTCTATATCAATCCCTCATTTACATATTTCTCCCTTGAAAAATAAACAGCTATTTGCCCTGTTGATATCAGCAGCTGATATACTTTCTGCATTTTAGCTTTTTAATAATAATAAATAGTGAGTAACATAATAGTAACATGAAACCTAGATGTGTAATCAGTAAAAGTATATAGGTTTTTTTCTCCTCCTAATAATAAAACCCATGCCTTTGCTAGACTGTGGGACATCAGGATTTTTTTACGCAAGGACTTTTAGTAATTTGTTGTTTATTTCAAAAATATGTTCTTGGTTTGTACTCCTTAAAAGGTTTTTAATACATTGAAATTACTTGCTTTTGAGTAACCACATGGGTGTCAATGCTATTTATTTAAGCAGTTTTTTATTACCGAGAATTAGACGTTAGGCTTTTTACGGTCATTAGTCTTCACTCTGACACCAGATTTAAGAATCTGTTTATTATCTTAAATACACAAACTTCTGAGTACCTTTAGCTTGTGGCCTTTTGAATTTTGAGGGTATTAGAAAGGGAATTGCTTTGACTTGATGTAAAATCCTCTCAAATGTGATTTGGAGAGGAGAAAAAAGTTTCTTGCTTGTCACTGAGTACCAGTCTGTTTCCTTCTTAATTGTTATGGCGTACTTCCACTAGATGAAATTCTAAAAGCCACAAAACCCCCAACAAGCAACAAACAAACAAAAGAACCTAACATCACGAACAAAAAGTTCTGCAATCCATTGGTAAGGAAATTGGAACCTCATGGGTTGGTTGGTTCTTTTGTATGTTTGTGTGGGTGTCTGAAGTGGATACTTAGAGCAAGGTTACAACCATCATGTTTGCAGGGCCCTGATCTCAGGGCAGGGAGAGACACCTGCCACAGTCTATGTTCAGTGAAACTGAGTTTGTTTGGGATTCAGTGATGGTTGCTTTATTTTTTTCAAATTTATTAATGAAAAGATGCAAATTGTTTTATAAGTTGAAGAAAAAAAAAAAACCTTACTTGATTAAATGACTCCTTACCAGAAAGCTCAATTATATGTAATTATATTATTTTAATATGCAGGGAGTTTTGATGATTTTAAAACAGAAAATTACTTCAAAATAAAATTATAGTTAACACTTTTGAGTAATGAATTTATTTTCAGTCTTTAATTTTGAATGCTTAAACATTTAGGCTTCATGTGGGCAGCATATTTTTGAATAAGAAAATGTTTTGACATAAAGTAGAAAATTTTCCTTACTCATTTTCTGCTGAATCATGTTTGCAATAGCTTATAAGAGGTGAAACATGGTTCATTTTGAAGGAATACATTAGTATGAATGGATGCAGGGGTTGTCTTGGGAACAAAATTTTTGTTTCGGGATGCATTAGATGAAATCCCACATTTTCCCATATCTTACTATAAAAGCTTCTGTGATGTCTTTTAATATTGTTACTGTGTTCCTTTATGTGTTTGTTTTTGATTGAATTAGTGTTTTCAGAAAACGGGGGGGTTCTATATCTTTGTTTTGATATTGCTCAGGTTAAACTCCTTTGGTGTGGGTCATTGTTATTGCCAAGGTTTCACTGCCCCCCCCCATCCCCAGATCTCAGGTTTAAGACGTGACTAACATTCAGCTATTTCTTGGTCAGTGGTCTCTTCAAATCATTATTCTTTAACCTTTATAGACAACTCCTTGCAGCAAGAAGGTTTTCTTAAAGATCTTTATATAATGTCTTCAGTGAGAAAATGAAAGCACATAATACTTTTTCTTTACTGTCCCTTTTTCTGTCTTGAGAGATAGCGTTTTTTCATTTTGTTAAATATTTCTGAATCTGTAGATTCCACATTATTTAAAAAATTATAAAAATACAGGGTTTGTGTTGTATAGTTTCCTACTTCTGAGTCATTATATTAAAAAAACCTAAATGTCTAATAGCAGTTTATTTTTGCTTCCTCAATAAACAAGGTTTAATTGTTAGCCATTTTGACTTTCTGATGGTAGAACTTCTGGTGTAAGACAATAGAAACTCTGTGGCTTTTGGCATTTATAATGTTGTCCAAACATCCTTTTTAATGGTAATGCCAATCATGAGTGTTTAAAGATATTGTTGCAGAACATTCTCCTAAGTTTTATAGGTCTCCTTATGCTCTGTGTTTAAACCTGTGTGATTACTATCCTACATGCTTAGTCCTGAAACAAAACGTGTTATTAGCAGAGGATGTGAGCCCAAATTTCCTATGGTTAAATGTCAGGTATTACAGCATAAAGGTGTTTGAAATACTGAACACAGGGGGGGGGTTTTGTGAGTGCTTTGGTGCTTTTTTTTTTGTGCATACATTCTATTGAAGCTTTGCTAATGTGTTAGGAAAACATCTGATCATTTCCCTGTTTTCAGAGGAAATTATGGAATGTGTGTCACTGTTTGTTACTATTTTTCTACTTCTTTTTCTTGTTGCTCCTCTTCATGCTGTATAGTTTCAGTGAATAAAATCTAATGAACATATCAAATAATGTTCATTAAAACCTAATACGTTGGTGAAGTTGCAAAAGTAAATTATTCTGATGACCTTCAAAATTTCTCTGATATTTTTAATTTTTTTTTTGTAAGGGCTGCATCCTGCCCATAGGGCAATACCGTTCATATTGAATCATTATTTTCTTCAGAAATCCTATAATTTGTTTTTCATTGAAAGTCATATTTAATTTTAATTTAGTTTTTTCCAAGACATACATGTTCACTAAACTTTCTGTAGGGTATTTTTTATTCATGTCTTTGCATTTATCCATGTATTAGAAGTATTTTTGTACATTATGAGGCTTCAGAAAATTTCTTAAGGTTAAGTGTCTGAAATTTTATCCTTGTCTTGGGCTTAAAGAAACCTCTCTAAGGCTTGGCTAAATCTCCTCTCAGGTAGACATGGCACAGGATTGGAACTACTTTTGAAGGGAAGGTTTACTTGGGATTTTGTCAGGCTTGACTCGTGAGAGAAAGTACCAGCTTGAAAATTTATCTGTGGTTTTGTTAGTTTTCTTTTTAAAGGCGTAGTTTTTATGTTTAAGTCTTTAGTAAGATTTCTTAGAGGGGTGGTCTGTGGCATTGTGACAAAATTTTATAGACGAAATGCCATGGCACATAAAGTATCTTGTTTCTGTGGTGTTTGAGTTAAAAGCCAGAAGGAATAATGCCTATTTTTTAAATTATGTAGGCAATTAAATTGGAATACACACGTCTGCTAAAATTAGCCCAGGAAGATCCACCACCTGAATGTGATTATCGTTTGCGTCACGCAATTGTTTACTTCATCCAAAACCAGGCACCAAAGAAGATAATTGAGAGAACATTACTGGAGCAGTTTGGAGATCACAATCTCAGCTTTGATGAAAGGTAATAAGATCTGCACATCTCATTTCCTGTGTTCATGAATGTTCTCTGATGTGTGGAAACACCCCTTCATGTTTGGCTTTATCTCCTAGTTAATAGCGCTGCAAGTTTACTTTTTAAAACAGATCATCTTTATAAAAATCCCTGTTAAAAGAATAATCAATAAATGAAGTTTCTGCTCATCTAAAATAAGTAGAAATGCTCAACGTTGTTCATAATTTTGCACATAGATTTCTGTACCTTCTTTCACCATGTTTCCTTGCTGCCCTGAAAGCCAGCAGTATGGAGCAGGGCCTTTCCAATTGAGTGGGTGACTGATTTGAGAGCAAGACAATGTCCCTCTTCTGCTCAAAATCCCATCTAGTAACTTACCTAAATAGGTAAATTTAAAGTTAGAAAACAGTCTGATTTCTGTGTAGGGAATAGTCTTCTAAACTTCTGCAAAGTAATTGGCAGGGAGTTTCAAACTATCTGAAATTTAAAATTAAAAGGAAGAATGAACAATGTAGTAATTTAGTGAAATAAAATAAATAATCTTTTAAATAGTGCAGGCCTTGATCACACATACTTCAAAAGTATGCCCTCTCTTGCTGATTATGCCGTGCATAATAAAATGTACATTTTCTGTGGCATTTTCATGCTGCTTTGCATAAGGCTGTAGCTCATACTGTTTGAGGCTCCTGTCTTTGTAAGAATAATGTCATCTGTAAATTTCCAGAAATATTTCATGATTTTTTCTATTGCTTTTTGTAAGGTGCCGTAACATAATGAAGGTTGCTCAAGCCAAACTTGAAATGATAAAGCCAGATGAAGTAAACATGGAGGAATATGAGGTCAGTATTTCTTAAGCTTTAAATTAAGTTGTAATGTGAAATAGTTATCAGTAAAGCTTGACCTTTGTTCTTGTCTCAGACTGAGAAAACTGGCTATTTATTTAAAGACCCCCTATTTGTCCAAAGTCTGCTCTTGAGCTAAAGCTGTTTTTTCTACATCTGTAATTCCAATGTTTGAGCCATAAATAAGTGTCAGGTTGGAATCTGTCCTTACTTAGTTAATGAGTCAACGTCACTAAGAATACTTTGTAATTTATCACCACATGAGCCACATGGTATTCTCTAGGCAGATGCAGCTGGCAGGGAAGGAGGAGAGTGATCTGTGCCCAGCCTTGCTCATCTGGAGAGTTGCATAGCAGGCATGGTCCCATTTGTGCTTGTCCTCCAGCTGTCTCTGCAGCCATTCCCATTTTCTTATGAGCAGCAGATTCTTTTCTTTGCATAATCAGCTTATGCATTTAAGTTTTGCTCCTGTGTTGTTCAGAAAAACTTGGAGAGAAAGTGAGACTGAATCTTGGACAATTAAATAATTGTGACTAATAGTTACTAAAATAATTAGTATCATATTTCAAGCTAAGCCTGTAGCTGATTTTCCAGCATCAGTTTCAAGTCTGAGTAATACTGTTCATTAAGACCTCTTAACAGTGCGTATTTATGTCTTGGGCAGACTCCAGTGCCTCACCTATACCTTCCTCCTTGTTTTGCTGGTAGGTCCAAACAGCTTGATCAGGAGGATAATGGGAGTAATCTTTCCCTCACAAATCTAATGAAGAAAATGTTAATTGCCACTTCTCATTAGCAGGTTTAGGACCCACAGTAGATACTACTGCATTATGGTGTGCCTTCCTAGTCACTGACAGGGAAGGACCCTCAGAGTGGCATTTTAGTTGCATTTTCTTGACTGTGCAGATCTTATCATTTTACCATTTTCGGAATGATGCTGCACAGAGAGAGCAAACAATTCTGGACTTAGTTCTAAGGGTGGGGAGGGGGTATCTTCTGCTCCTCTGCAGAAAATTGCCCCTTTTTTAGCTCCTGCAATTGGTAGTTGGGGGTTTCTCCATAGATTGTGTCAGTCTGATATAGTGACTTGGCATTTTATGCTTTCTCAAGCTCTTTCTGTTGAATCTCTTAGTAGCTGTGTCTTATGGTATGCTGACCACTATTTTATCACACAATTGAAAATCAGCAGTTTACCCTCTGTAGAGAAAGTGCTTTTCTCACCTGGAGCATATACCTGTGAAGTGAACCAGGAGTCACTTTGGTATAGTGATGCAGTAAGATAAATGTTCTGCTCCAGGACCAACATCTCATCTGAGATGCATTTGGGGTTTTTTTAGCACTTCCCATGTGAAGTGTTCCAGGCTTTTTCTATTTTTCTTGTATTGAAAGTTAAGCTTAATATCTAGCATAAGAAAAAGCTTTCCAACACTGAGTAATATAGGGAATGAAAAAACAGGATCTCATATAATTTTACCTGTGGTTCATCAAAGGTGCTTTGTGTTCTTTTCAAATAGGTTCTGTAAGAATAATCTCATCTAAAAATTTTTAAGACATCTAAGAATTTTGTTTTTATTGAGAAAGGGTGGATTCACATGGACCTTCACATATAAAAGCCTACTGGCATCCTTAGTATGTAGTGTGACTATTGCTCCCTAAATTCAAATGTGTGTGTGTGTGGGGGGGNAAATTCTGTTTACTCTTTCTTACATACAGAGATGGCATCAAGACTATAGACATTTCAGGGAAACAACCATGTTTCTCATGGTAGGATTGGAGTTTTTCCAAAAAAAGAGGTAAGTGGTAGTATAGAACTCAAATGTATGTGTGATAAATGGTGAAGAATGATGTGAAGGCAAAATGTAATATTGGTAAGTAAAGCTATTTTTTAAATTAAGAAGTGTTGAATGTGTTCTTCATTTCAGATAAGCATTTATTCAGTCTAGTAATGTCTTCAGTCTTGCATCTTCCTGTTAATTTCAATTTCCAATGTCTTATCAAGCCATGGGTTCTCTTCAGCATGCCCTCCCCATGCACCCCTATTCTTCCTTCTATTCTTAAGTGCGCTGGGTATCACTCAGCCATGAAAATCCTCCTTCTCTGGCATTACCTATGCACATACATTTATATGCTTTCCTCAGCAGACACTATTAGTCAAGTCCACATCTTTCCTCCTGTTTGACTGGGTCTTCCCACTGAAGCAGTTTTACCTTCTGCATTAATCTGAGCCAAAATTCCACCTATGGTGGACTGTAAAGTTCAGGAAAACAGAATATATTTGAGAAAAACTATCATGCATAGTTGTCATAATTGTAGCTGGTTGTCCTTAACTCCATGGTGATTCATTCCCTTCTCTTTTTGAATCAATTCAGAAATTGTAGCTGTATAAAATGGGTGACATTTATGTACTTAATTCAGAAAACCTCAAATTTATTCTGATTTACACATACAACAAGAAGGGTAATTACTCTATAAATTTAGTCAATCACTGAGTTTTCATGTATAAAACAACAGGTAGGGAAATCTATAGTGGGAGTCAAATTTAATCTTTGTTTATTAGTTGTGTAGTAAATTGCTTCATATTTCTTGTCTTGTTTCTTTCCCAAAAAAAGAAAGGCCCCAAACAATACAGGAAAATTGATTGCAAAAGATGCAGCCTTGCCTTTGTGATATGATACATATTTTTATACTGGCTAGCACAATGAGCCCAGAGTCTTGGGTTGTCTTTGGGTTGCCACCATGTAATAAACAGTACATTTTCTAATAATCAAATTTAAATATGCTACACTATTGGTCTTAAACAGTTTGTGTACAAAGGTTAGACAGAAGATTGCCTGGTGTATTTGAAAATGCAAATTTTCAAATTGATTGCCTGGTGTTGCTTCATTTCTTAAAGAGGCAGGAATGTCACAGGCATTGGTGTAGTTTATAGGAACCCCTTCATGCACTCTCTAAGATTGCAGGCAGAGATGAAATATCCTCAAGATCCTTAGCACTGGGACTCCAGAGTGGCACCTTCAATGGTCAAATACCAGTGTTTTCAATAAATTCCTTCCTGCCATACTGTAGTCTGGTTATGCCATGGAGGAGAGAGGGAAGCATAGGTTTCTGCTATGTGCTAAACTAAGTTCTCCATTATTTGCAAAAACTTGCAGAATCAAGGTGAGGTGTTTGTTAGAAAGCATCTTTATAGTTTAAGAAACAAGCCTATTATCACCAATCTTACACTCCAATATGGGTCAGAAATAAAAGGTACCATTTCAGAAGTGCTTCACAAAGTGCTTGATACAAAGACAGTAGGGCTAAGGTACAGTTAGTGGATGAGTGAGATCAGAGTATCCAGTGACCTGTTCCTAAGGCATCTTTGTTTCAGCTGTGTTTCAGCTTCAGGTTCCCAAAGGACTCAGATTTACTGAGGTTCCCACCTTGCACACTTGAGAGAGCAGTGGTACCATCCTAATGCTAGAAACGAGACTAAACTGTTGATCTTGTCAGTTAATTTAACATAAAAATTGAAAAAGCATAACTTTAAAAGTATTCATAAAATGATGGACTTTCATAATGAAATTTGATCTTCATTGCTAGGACTGTTTTGAGGCTTTTTTTCCCCAAAAACCCACCTCTCTGTTGACAAACTTTTCTTAGCTTCAGTAACACTAAATGATAATCTAGCAGCATTCCATGTCTTGATGGAGCCAAAAATTGACCTTTATTCAAGCAGTATTTATTTCTTTAATTTTACAAATAGAAAAATACAACAAATGCAAAAATCCACATTAAAGTAGTTTCGTGTATCTTTTTCATGCCTACTATCAGTGGTCACTTGTGATCCCTGATGGCGGGCGACAAGGCCCACTTTTCACTGCAAGTGGAGGATCAAGGAGTCTTTCAAGTCGATCTTATCTGACTGTGGTGTGAGGAGTAGTAACATGCTCTGGCTGAGATGAACCCAGCCAGCTAATGAGCTTTGGTAGAGTTTTGCCTGCAGCTCACTCTTGTGGCAGCAACTTAAAAGTGAACAAACTGTATGCTTTACCAGTTGCCTTTTAAGTTTCTTGGAAAGCCAATGCAGATTTTTGGTTTTGACTGAAATGCCTTTTTCAAAGCAGTGCTAAAATGTTGCCATTCTGTGTTTTCTGCCTCTTTTCCAAAGCATCTGAGCTCCAGAATTTTGTGAGCAGCTTCAGTGATTTTAGGCTAAGGCTGTACAGGCTTGAGTTTATGTGCAGTTCAGCTGTGAGAAGGCAGAAAGCCAACCATGTCCTGGGCTGCATCCAAAGCCCTGTGGGATTCTGCCCCTCTGCACCCCTCTGCATCCAGCTCTGGAGTTCCAGCAGAGGGGGAGAGGGACCTTGTTGGAGCCAGACCAGAGGAGGCACCAAGGTGATCAGAGGGATGGAACAGCTGCCCAATTAAGACAGGATGAGAAACTTGCAGCTGTTCAGCCTGAAGGAAGAAAAATTTGCATGGAGATCTGAAAGCAACCTTTAAGTATCTGAGAGGAGCCTACAAAAAAGATGGACAGAGACATTTAACAATAGCATGGACTGATAGGATAGGGGGAAATGGCTTCAAAGTGACGGAGAGGAGATTTGGATTAGTTATCAGGAAGAAGTTCTTTGCAGTCAGGGTGGTGATGTACAGGAACAGGATGCCCAGAGAAGCTGTGGCAGGCCCATCCCTGGCAGTGTTCAAGGCCAGGTTGGATGGGGCATTGTGCAACCTCGTCTAGTGGAAGATGTCCCTGTCCATGGCACAGGGGTTGGAACCAAATGACCTTCAAGGTTCCTTTCCAGTCCAGGCCCTATGATTCTGTTTGCTAATTTTACAGTAGACCCATTCCTCAGACCCATGACATATAAGTACTCTAAGCTTGGATATACAGTCACGATAATCGAAAATAACCTACCTTGGTGTTAAATGGCACCACAGTTGTTTCAGGAAAGGGTCACACAGAAGTGAGGGAAGGAGTGAGAAGAGAGTGACTGGAAATAAGGCCACTAGCACCAGTGTATTTTAATTTGCATCAACAGAGCTATTGATACTGTAGCTTCAACCTGCAGTTTCACAAATAATTGAACTAAGAACATAAGGAGAAGGTCCTCCTCCTCTGGCTTTATAACCAGCAGTTTCAGTTCTTGTAGTCATTTTTTTTCCCCCCCTTTCCTCCTGCATTAAGTTTTCAGCTGTCTGGTCAGTTTTATTGGTGACCAGTGATATGAAAAGTTTTCATGGCCAGGAAGATACCCTTTTCACTTGTATTTATATTGTCTCATTGGGAGGTATTACCTTACATCTTCAGCTTTTTACTTAGGAAAACTCTTATATTCAGGTACGCTCTGTGTGTGCACATAATTTCTAGCCTTTTTCAGTAGCTTGGTAGCTTGATTTTGGTAGTTTCAACTTACCCATAAGCTCATACTCTTATCAGGAGGGCATGCACAATTTCATTCATTTAACCACTCCCTTAGAAATTTCTATTCCTAGATTTTTTTTTAAAAAGTTATTTTTCATTTGAAAAAAATATATCAAACTGTCTGTTTTTAGGGCAGCTACCGGAACTGCTTTCAGTGCTTGTCTGTCATAACTAAGTCTTTGTAAATCAGAGAGTTAACCATTTCACGTGTTTTCAGGAGATGATGTGCAGCAGTGTGAGGAGAGATTGTTCATCTGTGCATGAAGGGATCTCTGTCAATTATTAACTGATAAGTTCTTGGGTGCTCTCTTACTCCTTCCCTACCAATTAGCCTTGCATTTATCTTCTGCATTCAGATTAAAGACAGAAGTATTAACAGTCTAACAGCACTTCTGCTTTTGTAATGCTGTGATGCAGCTTCCATCACATTAGATTTCAAGTAACTTGGAAGAACTTACAGTTAGTGAAGCTTAAAATTTCACCATTTTTGTTTTAGAAATAAGGTGAGAGCTTTAAATCTTGTTTGCTGAGGTGTAGAATGCTATCAAGATATTCATGGCACCAGAAGCTCAAACTCAATGTGACATAAATGCAGTCTGAAAAAAATAAGTTTTCACGGATACTCAAGGCCAGTCTAAAGCTGGTTTTGCATTAAGTTAAATTATACCCATTGGTTTCAGTGAGCTTTGGATCAGAATTTGTGTGTAATGTTCTAAACTAATAATAAAATACTTTGTTCTAATGTGTGTGAAAGACAAAACTGTATGGTTTAAAAAAATATATATTAAGAGATTGTTGGGAAGGGGTAGACTTGCCATCCAGCAAGCAGAGTTACCTGTCCTTTAAAGAACACAGTAATTACCTTGCAGCAGGTGGTACATGGATGTTGCACCTAATGCTTTTGTTTCTTCACTTCAGTTACATGGAAGCCTTGCTCTACCTTATCTATGCTTACCAGAATAACAAAGAACTCTTGTCCAAAGGCCCATACAGAGGGCACGACGAAGAGCTGATATCTCACTACAGACGAGAGTGTTTGCTAGTAAGTGAAGGGGAAACTATATGTCTGAAAATGTTGAGTTTGCTGGGTAGCTCTGATAAAATTAATTAATAGAAAAGTGTTGCTGTCATATACAACAAACCCAAAACCTCCCTGCATTAGCATTTTAATACTGAGGCTTGTAAGGGGAAAAAAAGGAAAAGTAAAAAAAGGAAACTCTCCCCCACCTCCCTCTCCCACCCCTGATTTTTTTTTTGAATAGCCAATCGTTTTCTTTATTAATATAGTGGGCTCAATAAAGCTGGGCTTAATAAAGTCTGGACTAGGTGGTAACAGTGGTTGACAGTGTTGGTGAGCAGACTCAACCTGCTGCCATGGTTTGATGGGGAGACAGATATTGGGAAAGGCATCAGCAATGATGGAACAAGGGATTTTTTCCTTGTTATGTCACTTTTAACAATCGTGGAAAAAAAGTAAAAGCAGGTGACAGAATCTCACTCTTAACAAAACAGCTGCAAAATTGGAGTTGGCAGGTATGAAATGAAGTGGCTTGAGGAGTAGCACAAGTTCAAGTGGATTAGTAGAGCATATGCATCATGGAGTAAATGTTAAAACACAGCTGTGGTTGATACAAATTGCCAGGTAATTCTGTAGGAAGACTGCTTTCAAACAAACTGATAATGGTGCATGGTAGACTGTAAAATGCTGTGTACTTAAAGGTTTTCTTTTTTTGTGGTGGTTTCTGAAGAAACTAAACGAACATGCGGCAGCACTGTTTGAATCGGGAGATGATCAGGAAGTAAATAATGGCCTGATCATAATGAATGAGCTTATTGTCCCATGTTTGCCATTACTACTGGTGGATGAAATGGAAGAGAAAGATATTGTTGCTGTGGAGGATATGAGAAACCGTTGGTGTTCCTATCTTGGACAAGAAATGGAACGTAAGTAATTTATTATTAAGGTAAAAGGCCCTTGTGTACCTTTTTTTATAAGTATGATGTTTTCGGTGCCCGGATGTAAACCTGTATCTTTTGTGCCTTGGTAATGTTGTTTGAGCTAACCCTGACTTTTGAATAATCCTTTACACATTTAAATTTAAAAAAACTTCAAATTAATTTAATTTTTTTAAAATAAAATTTTAAAAATTATTTTTTCCATATGTTGCCTTGGGTATCAGGCTGTAAAGGAAACATGCTTTTTGAATGGAAAAAAATTTGTGGTGTTAGACCATCTAAAGGGGAATTTGTATCGACATCTTACTAGGAATTGGTATGTCCTAGTTATTGCTGGTAGGTCTAGAGAATCTGAATTATTCCAAGTGAAACTCCTCTTCTTCTGCCCACTAATTTAAAAAAAAAAAAGTTAACATCGGGCAGAAAAAGGGCAATTCTAATGTGGACACAAATGCTTATGTTTGTTTTTCTGGTTTGATTTGCAGCCAACTTGCAAGAAAAACTGACAGATTTCCTGCCAAAACTGCTAGATTGTTCTACAGAGATTAAAGGTTTCAATGACCCGCCAAAGTTACCCTCCTACTCCACACATGAACTGTGTGAAAGATACGCCCGAATCATGTTGTCACTCAGTCGAACTCCAGCCGATGGAAGATAAATTCTGCAGACCTTCCTGAGCACATTGTATAAACTTTTTTAGTTCTTAAACCTTGCCTTCCTGTCACAGGGTTTGCTTGTTGCTGCTATAGTTTTTAACTTTTTTATTTTAATAACTGCAGAAGAGAAATGACTGTACAAACTTTAGCCAGACTGCAAACGATTAAAGCTGAGAATCGCATGGCGCTCAGTCGTTTCAACCAGAATTGATGCAACATGCAAGTCTGATCATTATGGCAAAACTGCTTTTTTGCCATTTATCTGTTACAGTATTACTTTGCTTTTATCTTAAGATCCTTTACTTTATCAACAGCTGTCTGGATCATTTTGTGACTGCAACTACTTTAAGTGTCCAGTGCTGTGTAAATACATGGTACTTGGTAGCTTGTAAATGAAAAGAAAGAATAAAGTTTTATTTATGGCTACTTTTGTGTTTGCAAGCAGATACCTTGTATATTACTGTAAAATACGGGTATTTTTAGAAGAGATACAGTATATTGATGGGTTACTCAATTTTATAGATGAGGTTCTTCAGGATTTTTGGCCAGTTTCCTTTCAGGTACTCAGAGATTACTGTATATGAATATATTGAAAAACTGTCACAGTATTACACACAATGGTGTTTTGTATATTCTTCACTGGTCTGTATGATACTGCACCTGAGCACTTTAGTGTGCGTGTGAGTGGCCATGCCAAGTCTTTTCTAATAGTAGGGACTGGCTTCTGAAGCAAAACAATAATGGCACCTTCCTTCTATTCTTAGAAAAAAATTGAAGCAAAAAAAAAGAAAAGTATTTTCAGTATAAATATATTACACCCGCTAAGCAAAAATCCTAAAAATTATTTAAGTAGAGAAAATAAAGGTTTTAAAAAAACTGAATTTATTGAGCTTAAGGATTAATCCATTTTTAATTGATATTTGAGTCATATAAGTGATCAGAAATAAAATCTTAATTTTAATTCTTTACTTGAAATGGGTTGCTATTGTTGCAACAAAATATCTCAAAAATATTTTATCTGTTCTAATTGAATTTCTATTGGAAGTAAAAGAACATATCTATTTGGCTTGTTTTGTAGAACTGAAATACTGTCTGGTTTTAATGAAGAAACTGAATTATTTTGTGAGAAAGAGATTTAATGCGTCCTTAGGTAATCCTGTTATCTAACAGTATTTTGATTCCTTCTCTTTTTAGAGAACGTTTTGTGTTAGATCAGTAAAATATGTGAATATTTATTTGTATGTTTTTATTGGAGCGACACAACCTTTCCTTACAGGCTTTCAAGTGGTGCTTGAATATCTGCTAATAAAAGGCCACAAAGGGAAGGGAAGGAGTGACGAAGTTCAGACCACCTAGAAGTGCAGTGGGCAGAAATGTGGGTGTCTCATATGCAGGAGGCAGCAGAGTTCAATCTTAGCACCTATTAGTCTGGGAACTTATTCACTCTGGAGAGATACAATGGATCACGATGTACAGGGAATAGAATGTGGCCTTCAATTCAAAATCTGTTCTCCACTCCTCTTTTCAGTATTGGAGTGCTTCATGCTTTTTCAAATCACCTACTTATTTCACCAGATTCCTCTTTTAAAAAAGAACATTGACCTTTTACAAGTGAAATACTTCACAGGAGCATTATTTTAGGTCTGAGACTGCCAGTGTGTGAAATGTCCCTCTTATAGAAAAAAGGTATGCTTACTATGAAATGGGAGAAAATACATTTTTAAAAGCTTTTACATTTTGCACCTGTTATAATTTGATTTGAAATGCAAGAATATTCCTACTTAGCACTGTATTTCTAAATATTTTAATTTTAAAATCTGTTTTGAACAGATCAGACTTCCTACTTTTTAAATAATATTTAAAAGAAACAGATGTGAAAGAGCAACTTTATTTCATTATGGCTAACGGGGTTTGAGTTTGAGTGTTTTGTGGAATCTTTTAAGGAAAGCTCCACTCTTATCCCAAAGGAGCTGGTTACCCTCATCTGTCTAATCTTTCACAACAAACATTTAGGGAAAGGCACTCTTCCTAAGGTAAAAAGTGAAAGAAAATATTTCATTTGGGAAGAATACCTAAGATATTTTTTAAAGGAAACAAGGAAGGATGAGATTTAGTTTTTGTTTGGTTTTTGTTTTGTTTTGTTTTGTTTTTTTAAATTCAATTTCTGAAAGTATTAAAATAATCCATTGAAGTACTGAAGATAAATGTATATTCCTTTGCAAAGACAAATTTTTGAGTTATATTGAGAAAGCAGAAGAGCAGAAATAAATATGTACTTTGCTATTTTAATATATTTTAAATATCTGAGTTTAAACTTTCAGTGAAATCCTTAGTGATTACATGAATGTAAAATTATTAATGTTTACATTAATTTTGTCTTGAAAGCCTTGCTTTTCTCACAGCAGTAAGGCAGTTGATATCTTGGATTTACTCACAAATCCCAGCACAAAACCTCTATAAGTAACTGTGAGGTAGGAAATCATACCGTCCATTTGGCTACCTGATAAACTGTGACTGAATTATCTAAGGAGATATGGTCACTTCAGGATGGGGATTATGAAGGGTTTTATCAGGGTTGGGTTTTTTGGTTTTTTTTTTCAGGTAATAGAAAACAAAAAAGATTAAGGAAATTTACCCAAAATTCATTTACAAAAGCACCTGTACCATCAAGTGAAAGAGCTTTTTCCAGATGTTGCTTCCTAATGAGAAATAGCCTGAACTTATCCTTTTCCCGTTAATTGCCTTTTTTTTAAAAAAAATCTCTCACAGATATGTCTTCATTTTACCTGCCTTATCCTATTGCTTTACTTGAAGTGGTATTTTGGTAGTATCAAGAATCCTGTTTATAGTTCGAGCTACTGTAGCAGGTCAGTCTCAGCCTAGCAGAAAACCATGAGCAGCAACAGAATTGAGCTGAATAAATGAAGAGGACGGATGGAGTCAGTTTGTATTTCTTAGATGTTGGATATCTGGAATTACACCAGACACCAAGAGCTTAACCTTTTCTAGTGAGTCAGTGTTACTTTGTGGACAGTGTGTTTTACTGCAGGGAACAGGTTTGCTGGAGAAAAACCTGGAGTATGAGCAGAGCCAAAAGCACATGCTTTGTGTTCAAGCATTAACGCACCAAAATTTCATAATACCCGCATTAAGTATCTCTCAGGTTATTTTTAGGCTACTCCTGTGAAGATGGCAGCTCCCAAAAGGAGCTGAACACCACCAGTAGCACACAGGAGACAGCTGGATACTATCCAACAGTCATAATGGGAGACTATGGTTGCTGCCCATATTCTTTATGTTGTTCCTTCTCTCCATCTCCAGTGACTCCAGATGTCTGTGGGAGGCCTTATATAAACACAAGGTAAAGAATTTTGATGGAACAATGCACCACTCTAGGTCTGCAATGAGTCATCTCATCTGTGTAGCATTTTTGAACATAAATGTGTGTTTAAAAAAAAATAAAATCTAGGTTTGAGTCTATAAGAATGTAAGAAAAGTGAGTATCAGTCTTGGCAGTGAAAGTGGTTGCATCTTTCTCTTCCCTGGAGAAGACAATAATACAGATACGAAAATGCTCTTATCTAAAGAGGTCTTTTAGCAAAATGCAGTAGGTAGAATTCCAATGAGAATTATTCAAGTGAAACAAGTATTTTTCACGTGTTTGAGATCCAGGATTTTTTTATTTACTGTGTCCTTGAAGATCTTTTCAAGTCCTGGTTTTGGTGGATAAGTTGTTAACTGGAAACACCTTTAGCTCCTAAAGAGCATCTTTCTTTATGCACAAGAATCAGCAGAACAGTTCTGCTTGATTCAGCATTTCTAGTTCTGTTCTGATCTACATGGGGACAAAGCCTCTGAACATTTGCAGACATGGCTGCCACTGCTGTACACACGTGAGCTCCAGCTTTATTGTCACGCCCTTAAAATCTTGGACTTAGCCATAGAATATTCTCAGTTACGAATTACATATCTTTGCTGTAGTAAGAAAGGACTCCTGCTTCTCAAAAATTTTTTTTCTTGAAGTAGCACTTTGAAAGAACAGGTTGACTTGCTTTCTGGTGGTTGGGATCAACCCAAACCCCCTTCTCACATCTCCCCTTTCTGTGGAAAATGTGTAGATGTGTACTGGGAAAGGCTTGTTTCCAGGGGGAATTCATCATAAGTGTTAGGATATGGTCATTCTTCATTGATCTCTGCATGTGTAAACTGAAGTACCTCTTAAAGTTTGGGCTCCATGGTTCATTCTTTCACTTTTTATTTCCCCCTCCTCTTTTGTTCCCCAGTGAAGTCACTTGAATATTCACTTTTCAGGCTTTGTAATTGGTTGAGTCTTTGATTCACCATCAGCTTGAACTGTACCTTCACCACCAGGATACAGAACCAGTATTCCTCTGCGTTCATCTGATTAATGTGGGCTTCAGTTTCTGTCTCTTTTCCTGGAGATTCCTGTGCAGGATGTTCTGGTCCACACACATACTGTCTGGCAGCTCCGCATTTGAGAGCCTGAAAGAGAGAAGTTATGGCTAGTTGGTCAAAGCTAACTAAACTGCAGAGCTTTTCTGAACCATGTTTTGGCATACCAAGAAAAAAAGGAAATTATTTGTTGGAGCTTGATTTAACTGAGCGCTTTTGGAGTGTGAGGGATGTCTTGTGCACAGTATCTCAGCACTATCTTGGTTTGTGAAGGTTACAGAGGCTGCTTCGCTTGTGTAACAATTTTCAGTTTACGCTGGTCTTTATACTTCATCTTGAATTATTAAAACTGCATTCGAACATAACTTCTGGAAAAAGAACAGCTTTTCCTGCTGTGCTGATTTCAGTTGGTAACTCTCCAGTCCTCACCCATGTCTGTGTTCTGTGTCCGGGTGTTGCCTATCAGTGTGCCATATCTGCTTTGCTGCCTGTGTTAAAATTCCCTGGACCCATTTGTACCTTGTGGATGTACAGTAGGGGAAGGGCAGTAATTCCTGTAGATATTCTTCAAGAAACAAGATTTGCATTTTGCCTGTGACCTTTGATCTGTAACAATAAAACTTCCAGTTGAATGTGGACGAAAGACTTGGGAAACCTGTGGGAGTTTGGGGAGGGGTTGCTTTTTAAAAAAAATTATCGATGATACAGGATCATGAGATGGAGAGAATTGCTATCTAAACATAGTAAAATTTTATGTGGGTTAGAAAAACAAATTAGTTGAAATACATTTTAAGCCAAGAAGTCAGTGTTGCATAACACAATTTGAAGAAAACCTCCCATGTTTTTAGGGAAGAGGTTTGGAGGGTTTGGCTTTTTTAAAGAACCTTGATTAGTGAAACTGAAAAGCTTGTAGCTCGTAATAGCTCAGGGTAATACATTCTCATAATCTGCTTATGAAGCTCTTTTGTCTGGAAAGTTAAAAAAAAAAAAAAAAAAGTGTCTTCACAAAATCAAATAACTCCCCATTCTTCCAGGAAGATAATATTGTTCTGCAAAGTCCAAGCTTAGTTTGGATATTCAGAAAATGTCCTATTTAATCTCTCCCTTGCTCAGTCTGTTTGAACCAGTACATTATTTTTTGAAATGCTTATAATTTCTCTTTGAATTTCTGAAGGAAAATTTGTCATCTCCAATACTTTTCATTGTGAGATTAAGACTTGTCATTGTATTTGGCACTACTGGTACTTGTTCCACCCTCAGCTGATGGTGATTTTTAGTTATGTGGTTGTTGCAAGAAGCCTGAACAGATGATTTGTTATTTCAGCTTCCTTCTGTAGGTTGTAATCCTCAACATTCTTTGCTTACAAAGGTTTATACTGCTATGTTTTAGGAATTTACCCCCCTTCCCCCTTATCTTGGTTCACTTTAAGGTTGTTATTCAAATGCTTTGCATTAAGCAAGTGAAACAGCACTAACGCTATTTGCCAATGTTCTACTCTACTGGAGACAGTGACATCTCTATGCTACTTGGATTTCCTACAAGATTTTATGGTGCTTTGTGCTCTGTGAATTTGTTTGAAATGAAAGGTGATGGAGTTGGTTCAACCTGTTAGTTGCAGTTGACAGAGAAGAGCCTTAATATTGTTTTCTATTTAATAACAAAGTAAAATTAAATATTTTCTCCCTTGACACATGTCCCTACAAGATTAGGAAAGCTGTGTCTATTTTCTAGGTAAGATCTGGTAAGTGTTCAAGCTGGTCACAATCCCTTCACGAGAGCACTTGCATGGATAGTGTATTTGTCCTCCTGTCTTTGTTCTAAACATATTGATTTAAAAGTATTTATGGTGAATTTTAATTTTTCTCTGTAGTAATTTTATATATTTTCTTTGGATAGGCCTTGTTTTGTAAATGCCTAATGTTAGTTCTTGGTGTTAAGCAAGAACGTATGATACATTCCAATGGGAATCTTCTGCCAGTTCTGTGAAGTTGTGAAACTTAAGAGTAATTATTCTCAGTTATGTCTGTGCTATTACCTGGCTAACTTCCTACTGTCCTCAACCAAGGCACTTCTAAAACTAAGCAGTGGGCTCAGAGCAAACTGTAATTTTGTTGATTGCTTGGGATGTTTTGGGGCTTTTTTTCCTTTGTTTTTCTCAAGGAAAAGACTAATTGTGTGGCAAAGAGAGCTACAAGAGGTTTAAGATGGATACCAAATACTGGTAAGCTCTGGCTAGGAGAGGAAGAGACATAGATAATATAGCCAGGTTTAAACTTACCTGTCTTGAGCTATTTCTGCTATTAAGACTAATAATTTGGAGTGGTTGCAAATGCCATTCACAAGCCATCTATAAGAGGGTGTTGTGCAAAGAATGTCTACAATGAAGTGTGGAATGATGAGTAAATGTTGAGGGCTTCTAAGTACTGTAGTCTAACACCTCTTTCCAGAGGGAGAGGATTGTAGAGTTGGATCCCTGCAGAGTTCAGGAAAGACATGACAGGTGGTGTCAACTACAGAGACACTTAGAGGTGTGAGTGGACAGAGATATTCCATCAGGATTTCTGCAGAGAGCTTCATTCCCTCTTCCTGTGTTTGACTGATTAACCACAGGTTCTTTGCCCAGAGGAGACTCAGTACTTCTCAATAATATAGGCAAATCTGGGTTTGTCCATGAGAAATGATGAAGTAGGGTTCTCTACTGCAGAAGGGAAACAGGCGTATTTTGGACAGTAACCTTAAGGGGACAGGCATGCCTTTATTGGAATAGGGACAGCTGAAAACATTTGGGCAAAACCCCATCTTTTCCCCTGGAGTCAGTGTCTGCCCACTGGCTGTTCCCCTCCTTGTCACCAGCTGAATCTCTCAGCTGTCTGCTTCCTCCGCTGAGTGCCAGCTTTGTCACATTCCTGTGTAGTGCCGCACCTGTGAACTCATTTTTACTTCAAGTCCCTTCTGAGCCTCTCCTCCCTAGAGTACAAGTCCTGTTGGATAAGGGAAGGATGGCCTTTCTAAATAGTGAAGGGGTATATCCTATTTTAAACCTGCACTCAAATGAATTCAGCTCACTGAGTACTCAGCTTTATTGTGATTGACTGACTCATGGCAAAATATACCCTTGAAGTTTTACAGATTACTATAGTCATTGCTTGTATTTCAGCTCCCTGATGAAGAGGTCTTTGCAGGATGTGACTCCTTCCCTTCACTAATAGTGCTTTGTCTGGAAAGAAGTTCTCAGTAAGAAGAAACCCGTCCTGTCATGACATCACAAAAATTTCTGTGGAATAAACAAAAAAGCTGTGTGCCATGTGTCCAAGAAGATAATTGGTGTCCTGGGGTACATCAGGAAGAGCATTGCCAGCAGGTCAGGGAGTGGTCCCACCCCTCTGCCCAGCCCTGGTGAGGCACATCTGGAGTGCTGTGTCCAGTCCTGGGCTCCTTGGGACAGGAGGGACTTGGAGCTCTTGGGTCAGCTCCAGTTGAGGGTGACAAAAAAGATGAAGGGCTGGAGCATCTCTCTTACGAAGAAAGGCTGAGGGAGCTGGGGCTGTTCAGCCTTGAGAAGAGATGAGTGAGAGGGGAACTCATCAGTGTCTGTCAGAGCAGGGACCAGGCTCTGCTCGGTGGTGCCCAGCAATGGGACAAGAGGCAATGGGCAGGAATTGATGCCCAGGAAGTTTCACCTGAACATGAGAAAGAACTTCACTGTGCAGTGACCAAACACTGGAACAGATCATCTAGAGAGGGTGTGGAGTCTCCCTCACTGGAGATGTTCCAGAACCATCTGGATGCAATCCTCTGCCATGTGCTCTGGGATGACCCTGCTTCAGCAGTGAAGATGGACCAGATGACCCACTGTGGTCCCTTCCAACCCTATCCAGTCTGTGATTCTGCAATAAATAATAAATTTTTGGTCTTATAACCATCTCAGGCAGCATTAAAAGCCATGAGAATGTAATGGGAAAGCTCCTCTTGTGATTAGGGATCTCCCTGAAGGGAATGATGGAGCTCTGTGTAGCAGCTGATAGAGTTGGAATTGGTGCTAGGCTTTCTTTGGCAGCAGCAGATGTGTTCTCATGGAACAGTGGGCACAGGTGTGCAGTGATAGCAAATGTTCTGACAGCACATGCAGCAGCACTGCATGTGGGAATCCACTTTTACATGTTGAGCCCCAGAGTTGCAAATTTTAGCATCAGTCCTACTGATTCAGGCCTTCTACACTGGAGAAAGATAGGTTAAAATGACACCAAACAACTGCAAATGAACACAGATGTGATGAAACTCAAACCTTTGCTGTGTGAAAATCTTATATGGTTACAGCTTAATGATGAGGAATGCAGCTAAAATATTTTAATTTCAGTTTGTATTACAATATTTTTAAAGTTTCTATTTCCTGTATGGTCCATCTAGTTAAACTAAGAATCTGGAAGTTTTTGCTGGAGTGCCCAGTGGCAGTGTACTTTTTTTTTTTTTTTAAGTTTTTTTTTTTTTTTTTAATGTGTTGAGCTTTTCCTCTGACCTGCATAGAAAATCTTTTAAATAAATGCATTAGTTTGGATGGTTGTTCTTCTGTAAATCTATGGAATATGTGTGCTACTGACACTGCTTTTATATTGTGGATTTTTCAGAGCCTGGGGGTTTGTCTGGGCTGGGGTTAATTTGTTTTTATGCCTTTTTATGTTTTCTGAAGAGCCTAATGCTGGCAGTGATCCCTTCAGAGCCTCTGATGCTGCACTGTCCCGGCGAATCGGGGCTGCTTGAGAGCTGAAGTGTATCCAACCGTGCTCCATGAAAATCGTGAATGCTGCCCTCAGCCGTCGACACAGCCATCTGGGAAGGCTGTAGCGATCTCCAGGGTAAAAAAAAAGATGCTGGAATACTCCGACTTCCTTCAGTCTGTATATATTTACTGAGTCCTGAAGTCTGGATTTGGGTGGTGAGGACTGTGGGCTTGCCCAGGCTGCTTTGTGCACTCCCCATCGCCGGCAGCATTCGGGGCCTGGCTCGATGGGGCTCAGGCCAGGATGGATGGCGCGGGAGCGGGGAAACGGCGGCGGCCTGGGCTGGCAGGGACCT
>VWZN01016114.1:787763-819804 GCA_013396955.1 Regulus satrapa
GCGGGGGGGGGGGGGGGGGGGGCGGTCCCCGGCCCCTGCCAGCCCAAGGCCGTTCCGTGGCCACCCGGGCACGGCGCGGCTCCCGCGGGGCCGCAGCGGCATCTGCCGGGCCGCGGCCGGCACTGCGGGCATGGAGGGGCTCCGTGAGGGGCCGGGCTCCGGGATGGCTCCTGCGGGAGAACCGGAGCCCTGAGAGCCCCGTCAGGACCCGGGCGGGCTGTGTAAATAAACTTGGACACTTGGTGTTTCCTGCCGTGAAAGCTCCGCTGAGGCTAAAGGGCTCCGGAGAGGTCCGATGGGAGATTTTTTTTTTTTTTTTTTTTTTTTTTCTTTCTTGGCACTTCAAACCTGCAGCAAGGGAAAGTAATTTCAGACTTTTAGCGGTGTGTTCACGTGAATCAGATCGGTTCTTTTCTGATTCTGAAAACAGTGTTTCCTTTGGGCTGGAAATGAGGTGTAGATTTTACCAGGAAAGCCTTAAGTGATTGAGGACTATTTTAGGATGGGCAGCTTCTTCCAGTAGTTTGTTCTAATGGCTGCAGTTCCTGTAGCAGATTCATCTTAAGCTGCTTTCTGAATTTATAACAGCCTGGGGTAGTGTTCTCAGTAACCAGTCTTTTTCCTCTGAAATTCTCTTTGTCATCGATACCACTGCCATTGCTGTGGCAGCATGTGTCAGCTCTCAGGAAACATTTCTAGGAAAATTGGTGGGGCTTTTTGAAACTCAGGTGTGCCTATGAGCAAGAGAATTTAGGATCGTTTATTAGCAGATGTTTAAAAAAAAAGTAAGGCATATTGTGAATTTAGTCTTTCTGTCTTTAGGGTTGTGTATAAATGGGAGATTTGGGATAGCCATACACTGGGAATTTTTAGGATCTTTTGTTGTGGGTGATTTTGGATTGATTTGGCTTAAACACCAATGAAAATAGTAATTTTACTTATTTATATAGTCATTTTTAATGTCTACTTATGATGTCTAGCAGGAAAGCAAAAGGATAGCTTATGAAATAATGAAATAAGGTTTCATTTGGATGCCTAGAGCAGGTTAACTACTAATTACTGGGTTTGTAATTAACTGATGGGTTTCTTGCATATTTGGAAGTGTGTACATGTGAAGAAGCAACAGTGCTTACAAGATGATCTGTCTTAGTTGAGGTCATAAAGGAATAGTTCCACAGAGATACTTGAGCGAGAAATAAAATTGCCAATTTTTTTTTTTTTTTTANTCCTCCTAGTCCATCAGGTAATTTTGACCTTATGTGCCCAAGAATGGCAAAAATAGCATGTGTACCACGTGTGCTTGTCATGAACGAAGTATCAGCATCATAATATAATGACAATGGAACACAGAGTTTGTGGCTTGAGCTTTTCTACTGGGTTTGAACTTGCTCTGAAGTTCAGACCTGAGCTTGCTCAGGTCATTTCAGGGCCCACCCAAAAATGGAGGCATTCAGGGGCTCAGGCATCCTCTTTGCTGCCTACAAAACAATGAAGAACAGATTAATCTTTATTGTGCTCACCTAGTTTGAGATTCAGTAGGCAGACCAAAGATTGCTTTAGCTAATTAGGCCCTCTAATTGGATTTTGAAAGTTATTAACCTTTCAAATAGGCTCTCCAGAGTGGCATGTCAGCATGTTCTGAGCTAATGTGCAGCCAACTATTGGTTCCCCTTGCAGGACTGACAAGCAGAGGGCAGGCAGGGTTGAGTTGCTCCTTGGGGAAGGGAGGGCAGGGAAAGCTGTGTCCCTGCTCACAGCAGCAGGGGTGGGGGAGAGAAAGGTGGTGCAGGTTCTCAGCATCCCGGGTAGCTGCTGCCTTACATTCTCCATCACTTCCTGCCCGTGGAACCAGCTGAGATTTTATAAGGAGGCTGAAAGAAGAAATAAAACTCTCACAAAGTGCTTTTTTTTCTCCTTTAATGCTGTCTAGCCTTTGTGTGTGCCCCTCTTTCTTCATCCCACAGACTGTAAGGAGTTCCCCTTGAGATGCACATTACAGAGTACTGAGAATGGCTGGCCAAACTGGAGGGGTAGGGGTGGGGGTGTGTGTGAAAAGCTACAAAACAGAATAATATTATCTTCTGGGCATATTGGAAGGTATGATAAGTCTTCTAAACTTTTTGGACTGGCTTTGTTGGTGACTTTTTAATTCTTGATGAATTTAAGTGGCCTTCAGTGTTTGTGCTTCTCTGCCACTCAGTCCCAATTGTGCAAGACCAAAATGGCCCTACATGAACGTGTCAGAGATGACCTGAGATGTTTAGATATTGTGACTTGTGGTCAAAGTTATAAAGATGGATGAACCTGTGTTGCTGTAGTCTACAAGGGCTTTCCTGTAGGCATTTCTCCTTACTCACTGTGCTTTAGGACTTGTGAGATGTTCTTTTTTTCCCAATGCACAGTATATGAGGTCATATGGGCAAGAAAGAAGATAGATGTGTGTTTGCTCAAAGTTGCCCTATGAAATAAAAGCCAATGTACAGGAGAAATTCAAAAGTCTCTCCGATATTCAGTTTTCATATAACAAGGAGTTTACACCCCCCAACTCTCAAAACCCATTGCATTTTTCTTTCTTGCCATCATAATTACTTTTCCATGGCTTGTAAGTTACTCTGCAAGAGCTGGAGACCTGAGAGTCATTTCCGTTCATGCTTAAGTGCTGCCATTTTATAGATGCAATTAACACAGCAGTTGCTCCATGCTTGCTGCTCTCCTTCCTGCTTTCTGGAACAAAGCTGATTCTGTACCTTCTCCAGAGAGCTCAGCCTGACTTTCCCAGCCATGTCACACCGTGCTTTGCTGGCAGCACATCACAGGGCTGCCAGCCTGGTGACGGCGGACTTTTGTCAGTGCTCAAAGCCCCAGGGCTGACAGCAGCCTCCAGCTGCCAGTCTGTTCTCTAGCACAGAACAGGAGGAAATATGTCATGCTCCTGGTGCCCAGCTTTCTTCATGGTTCCACTTCCAAATGCTTTGCTGAGAAACATCAGTAATTTTCTGCAGCTGCTCATCGTAGTTACTGTGAGATATTCAGTGAGAAAAATGCCAAAAGTTGAGGATGGAGTTAATGCATGCAGTAGAAGCACTCAGCACTAATGCTCAGTTTTTCAATCTTTGTTCTTCTAATGCGAATTTGCTGAGTTCCACTTCAAGTGAGAAACCTGTATCTATGGAATTTCAGGCTGAGATATGGAATTGTTCTTAATGGAGTATCTACAGTGGTGGAAAAATTAAAATGAAAAGGGCAATTTTCTTAATATAAACTCAAAACCCCCAGTACTTTGCCTGCCCTTATGTTATTTCCAGCTATATTGGTGTTATGTTGCAGGGCCAAAGCATGCAGTAGATTGTTTATTGCCATTATGGTCCTTGTTCTTGCAATTGCTAAATTCTTTCTAGAATTTAGCTAGGAGAATTCTGAACTGATGAGTTGTCCTATGTGTTAAAACTAAGGTAGTGCAGGGCTTTGCCCCCCTCATATCAAGGCTTGTAAGTCTTCTGTGTGGTTCATTCAGCAGAGTTTGTGCTGTAATGGAAACGCTCACTGGGAATATGTAGTAATGACCTGTACAGTCTGAAATGACGCACACTTGGAAAAAAAAATCTTAATATGATATGTTGTCATGAGGAGTTATAAAAGCATGAAAAACAGATTGCTGCCCTATTCCTCCTCTGAAAGATTGATTATATGCTTCTTGGAAATGTGTTTTCAATTTTGGAGAGCCAAGTCATGGTATATGAGCAAGTACCCTAGAGCAAACCCAACCCTGCAGCAATTGGACCTGACACTCATTTGAGACAGGGAGGGACACAAGACTTGGGAATGTGTAGTTTCATCATCACCTTCTGGTTTGTGTTAGAATATGTTCTTAAAACCCCAGCAGAGAGAAAAGTTCTGCTGTTAGTATAGTAAAATCAGTGATAGTAAAAGTGAATAATGATCTTGAACATCTTTAAATTTTAAAAGTCAGAGTGGAGGAAGATGTGTCCTCCCCTGTGTAGGGAAAGGAAGTTGGACAGATATACAAGAAGGATAAGGTTGGGCCATATGTTTGAGGACTGTATTTCTATTTGGGGTCCTGTCTTCCTTCTAGAACCGCAAGCTTCTAGTGAAGCTGGTTGAATGTTCCTTCTTTCCAACACAGGAAAACAAAAATATGTTTAAAACCAAAAAATCTTGAATATGTGCTATCAAGTCAGTCTTCATCTGCTCCTCCTATGGATCAGACAGAACAATTGCTGTCTTTAATCTGGGATTGGCACAAATGCGTGTGTATGAATAGAAATATATGTGTGCATGTGTTTGTGTGCTTATTGTGATTCTTCCTCCATAAAGGAGAAAATGGAATATGCTGTGTGCTCAGAAAAAGGCAAAGCCCTTCACACTTGCATTTTAACAAGTCCTGGATGACTGTAGGCTGCCACTCCAGCAGATTTGTTTGCAAGGGTTTGGTAGTTCCACCTTGAAACCTGATAATCAATATTTTAGTTCAAAGCTGCTCAAACTTCTGTGAGTACACAGCCTTAAAATAGCCTTAAAGTATTTTCTTTGGTTGGTTTGACTTCTGAAGAATTAATACTTTAAAAAATCACTTTCAAAAGTAATGAACCATATAAAAAGCATAAAAGAAACTGAAAAAATCTATAGAGATCATAGGTCAAATGCATCTGTCCAGGTTTTAGAATGCTAGGTTTTAGAGTGTGGAGCCAACACTCTCCAGAATGTTAGTTACTGTGGGTATCTAATATGTTCACATC
The DNA here is from genome assembly GCA_013396955.1 of Regulus satrapa. Lineage (NCBI taxonomy): Eukaryota > Metazoa > Chordata > Aves > Passeriformes > Regulidae > Regulus > Regulus satrapa. Next base: position 792,521 of record VWZN01016114.1, read on the forward strand.
ACAAGTCTTGAATAATATCATTTTATAAAGAAAATATTATTTAGCTGAAAGCAGAATAAGACTTATTTTGGAGTAACTGTGATGTCAAAGTCAATTAAAATTCAGCTTTATTATGCTGATATTAAAACTACCAGGGTGAGTGCACCATAGGGAATTGTTCACCTATTAGCCAGTTCTCTGCTAAATGAAACTTTGAAAAAGCTTTTTTTGGGGGGTAAATGCTAAAGATAAAAGTGGACCTAAATTGTCATTTTCAGCTTCTAATTTGTATCTTTTTGCCCCTCTCTGTTAAAGCCTTTGTGTTCCAAGCAAACTGTAAGATTCCAGCTCAGAAGGGTTTTGTGTGTGGCTTTTTGCACGACTGCCGTGGATCACTGTTTGCACAAACAGCAGCAGCCACTTGGATACCAATGCAAAGCCCCCTTGCTTTTACTCCTTATTTAGTTGTACTTCTCCTGAAGGAAGAAGAGGGGAAGAGGCTTTCTGTCGTCACTCATGTCAGAACGAGCTGCTTTCCAGTCCTTTCAGTCCCGTTTCAGATTGCACAGAATACTGTGAGTTGGAAGGGACCCACAACGATCAGTCAGCAAGTCCGGCTCCTGTGTGTATGGCCTGGGCAGGGATCATGCATAGGAGCTCCTCTTGGGAGCAGGTGGAATAAGGAAGTCCACGATGAGCAATTCTTGTCCCGTGATCCTTGGGAAGTTGAGAGGAAACAGAATTGAATGGAGAGTTGCTGCCACGGTAGTGATGATGCTGGAGAAACCAGAGAGGCTCACAGGAGATGCTTTCACACGGGATGCTTCCTTGCAAAAAATCTCCAGCACTGTGCTGCACAATTGCTGGTAGCAGTGATACAATCATAGTAATAGTAATTGCAACTAATAGTAAGGCCCATTTCCCCACAGAACTTCAGGGACTGATGAGTAAGGAGTATGTGCCTTAGCAGTCTTCAGCCCTGATAGTTTTGGTGCCAAGTGGTGCTTGTAAAGTAATAGTAGTAATATTGACAAAAGTTATTACCATTCTACTTTACAAATCAGTGCTGAATGTATTAATTTAAATCCCTCCTCTAGTATTCAGAACTAAATTCCCTGCTTGGTTTGGAAGTGGAGGAAACAAGCAGTTTTTGAATACAAGTTTTGGGAATCCTGTTCTTTCTATTATCATGGAAGGCAGAGAGCAACATTAGACACGTGTAAAACATTACTTTATTTTCCTTTCTCTGGTGCAGTCCCAACTGCTTTTTCTAAAATACTTTCAGCACTTTGAGGAAAATAAAGTGCCAGAAAAATTCAAAAGGTAAAAAGTGCATGTAAAAGGAATGCCCAAACTGAGAAAATGTGTAAGAGCAGCAATATGAGACTATGGATATATTCCTGCTGTGTTTTCTATAGCTGGTACTATGATAACTATTACTCATTACTTATTCAAGATTATATTTCTGGCTGTAAGAAAAGATCATTAGAAAATAAATACTATTATTTTGCTATTAGAAGTAAATGAAGCACTGAGGTTTTTAACTCTCATTTCTGCAAAATAATTTTGGTGCCCAGTCTTACCCCACCTTTTATTAATTTTTTTTTTTTTTTTTTTTTGGGTGGGGGGTTGTTTGTTTTTGTTTGTTCTTTTAAATTTGGTTTTGGTTTTTACAGTTTTCTGTCTCCTAAGTATAAATTTTTACATGATCAGGTTGCTTTTGTTTGGCTTAGGCATTTAAATATTGTGAAAAAGGTGGAGAAGAATGGTGAAGAATGAGTACTGATAATGATTGCTACATCTATGTCTATGCCTTTCACATTTTCTTTTTAATTTAAGGTGAGCTTTCAAAAGAAACACTACTTCAGTAAACACCTTAACATCATTGCCACTGGGGAACAACACTAAATTTTCCTTAAAGTTTGAAAATCCAACTGTTTTCTAGGAGATGAAAAAGTGTTTGTGCAATAGGATGCACAAAAACTATCTGTTCTTCTTTTTAAAAAAAGAATGTGATCTATAAATGCTTTCATATATTTGTTCCTCTTGTGTAGATCTGCGAGTTTTGATAATACCTGAACAATGTGGGTGTGCTGTTTTATGGTGTTCATGTGAATGTACCCATCTTCTAATAATAATGGAGTGCAGAAGAGCTGTGGCTGCACTGGTTTTAATTCAGATTTTTTGGTTTTTTTAAACTGTTCACTTGGCCGTCTGAAAGTCAGACTCGAATTGTGATTTTAAAGATTGACTTTTCAGAACCTCAGTCAATCATTTAAAGACATTGAGGAATTTTTATCACATAGGCTTGGGAAACACTGTATTCTTAATATGTCTACTCTTGTGTTTTACTACTGGTTCAAAGGTCTGATAATCCTATTCCTTAAAAAGGAGACGCTAGAACAAAATGGAGCAGTTTTAATAGAGGAAAGCTTGCACTTCTGATAAGTGTATTTTCCTGCTCATCTGATATGAAACAAGTTTTTTTTAGCAGACAGTTTTTGTTCTAATATGCTTCAGGGAAAGTATCTTATGGGTTGTTTTGGTTTTTTTGGTTTTTTTTTCTAATAAAAGATGGAACTGGGAATTCCATGAACCTACATAACAAAACTATTCAACAAAATGAGACTTCAGGATACATCTGCATTATTTCTGGAAGTTAAAACTACTGTGGAACATTTGCAATGAATCAGTGCAACTGATCAGGGTATTAAAATAGCCCAGCTTAGTTAAGCTTCTGCTATAAGCAAACATTTTGAGATGTTTTTATTACATTATCTTAAGGCTTAAGATTGTATATCATATAGCCACAATTGTTTAATTCTTGGCCCCCCACCAACTATTTCATAAGGTGTCACATGCTTTGGTTCTGTTTCCAGAAAAAGACTTCCCTTCCGAAATGTGCTAGGTGGTGATGAGATGATCTGATCTAAGTACTTAAGTTTTTCCCTTCAGCTGAATTCTTTGCTTTGTGAGGGACTTTTCCGGTTGAGGTGGAGATAAATGAGTCCTATAAGTCCAGGAGGGCTTTAGCCCTGCTGTAGCCCTGGAAAGAAATGCCTGCTGGCTCTGTAAGTCCCAAGGCTGCAGGGTACTGGAAGCTGTGAGCAAACCGTAAAACAAAAATCATGATGTGCTTGTTTTTTTATTCCTAGAACAGCATTTGAGACCTTCTGTTCTCTGCCCATTGCTGCAAGAGCAGGTGCACCTGCACTCAGTCTTCCATGCAATTTGCTGACCCTCCATCAACAAGTGAAAACCAATCCCAGCAAGGTGTTTGGATAGGGGAGGAACTGAAAGTAACTAAATTGAGAAATTTCTGAGCCAGCTGTGCTTTGCAGTGCCTTTTAGTACAAAACATTTTGTTGTCTTTCTCCTGTCTAAGGCTGAAATTTAATTTGAATGTCTTTTGGTCATGCAGTACCCTGGGAACGAGTCTTATAAAACAGCCTGTATCAGGCCTGTGCAAATTGTAGACCTGCTTAGTCTGAATGAGCTTTAACCTCGTTATGTTAGTACAGAATAATTAGCAGAAAACTGAAATGCAATTTTGTTAAAAAGAATGGCAGTTCTGGGGCTTTACCTCACCTATAGCCTTGCAAGGCTTTTAGTGTCCTGTCAAGACATCTGTCAGAGCAGGAATGTTGAGTGCATTCATTTTTTTACTTCAGTTCTTTTCTTACGGGAGCTCAAGTGACTCCACTGAAATTCTGGCATTTATCACGGACAAAATTAGGTCAGAAGAGAGCACAGAGGTACTGAACTGAAAAGAGATAAATCCATCTTTAGAAGAAAAAAGAAAGTCTCTAACTGCAAACTTGAGTTTAATTTGTGTCCTCCATGTAAGGTAAGACTTTTCCTAAGGGATTTTCCAGGCGGCAAGCTAATGGTGTCTTTGATATAAACGTACTATATAAATGTACTATTAAGTTTTGTAGGAAGTTTTGGGGTGGTTTTTTTTGGTGGTTTTTTTTTTTTTATGTTTTTTTTTTTTTGTTTGTTTGTTTGGTATGTTTTTTTTTGTTGTTGTTGTTTTTTTGGGTTTTTTTTGGTTTTTTTTTGAGCTATATAACTTTAAGTAACTGAAGAACATTATTTTTCCTAAAAGGAAACAAAAGCAACCTAGAGAAGACTCTGTCCCAGTTTGGTCTTGTGGTTAGTGTCCAGTTGTGGAAGTTGCTGAGCACGTTTCGGTAGCAGCAAGAGTGGTGGGATTTATTTGTCATTGTTAATTGCAGGATCCCAGTGCTTGTATTCTGGTTACTGTCAGTCTGGTGATAAAGCTTATAGATAAAATCTGATTGTATGTATGACTGACTGGTGGTGTGATGTTATATGATGTGAAAAGTTGCAGCTTTCCAATTTGCATTCAAGGAAACAAATATTAGCATCTTCGCTATAGAACACGTTCCTTGATTGCATAGGCTGTTACAATGTAGATAAGGCTTGAATTTTTTGCTGGGCCTGATGGAACATGCAAATACAGAAATATCGCACTCCCAGGAAATAGCCTCTTGAAGAAGGTGTCTCTAGTTTTACCTAAATATCTTTCAGAACACATTGGTGCATTTGCTACTTGCTCTTCTTCTCATGCAAATCTGATATTACCCAGATATTCTTTTTTTTTTCTAGAGGAATTCTTGTCTAAAAGCTTTTCAAGCAATTCATTCTCCTGTGAATTCACTATCTAAAGCTGTAACACTATTGCCTCTGCCAGTAAACTGAGTGAGAATGGATAACTTCAGATTTATCAGTTACTTATGATACAAACCCTGCAGTAATTATTGAAAACTTTCTTACAACCAACCTACAACTCTCTGCAAGAGGGGAATCATGGTTCACACGGTACAGCACTACATCTAGCACTTAATAGCCCTGGTGAATCAGAGTCTTTTGCAGCAGGAGGGATGCAGGGAAGAAGATTGGAAAGAGCATGCAGGATATATATAGGAGATGGTTCTGACAATTTCTCTAGTGGCAATAATGTGATACGTCATGTACCGTGTACCAGTTAAAAAAAAATAAATTAAATCTAGCATGAAGAAAATCAGGAAAACACATGTACTCCAGATGTTCTGTGATTTGTGTCAAATCAAGGTTATGAAGAGGGCCCGCATAGTCCAAGTGAAAATAGAGTAGAAGAAAATACTGATTCCTCATAGTTGGGGTAGTGGTGTTTAGAAAACCACCTACTTGTATTAAAAAAAAAAAAAGAAAAAAAAAAAAAGAAGAAAAAGTCTGTCTGAATGAAGATCTTGTTTTCCCTTGTCTCTTAAGAAAACTGTGTGGGAGTGTACTGCTGCTATGCAAATTGTATGAGACAAAAGCAGTGTCTGTTTAAAAGCATCTCTTATCACCAAGTCATTTTTAATAGTAGCTTAACTTTTGATCCTCCTGATATTACAACTACTTTTCATAAGTATTTTATAACAAATTGTCAAATCATTATGTAAAATAATTTACTGTATTTGCAGCCATATCTTGGGGAGTAAGATACTAATCGTTTTAGCTATTTTATTTAAGATTTATTATTCTCATTTAGCACATCTGATGGTAAAGTCAGATTCTGAAAGGTAAGGACAGATTTTTTATAAGGTTGGTAAATCAAAGTTAGTCTGTCAAGATCCTGCTGTTATTGTTAGAACATTTAATTAACCAGCTTCTAAAGAATTACCACATCTGCATATGGGAAGAATAAATCACTGAGGTAGAAAGCACAAGACCTTCTTAATGTCCTTGTAAATATCATGGAAAATCTGAAGATTTGCCTGGAAGCTGTTGTAAAAGAAAAATCTAGTTTTAGTGCTGACCTGATTCTGTTCCTCTTGGTAACCTTGCTATAATGTTTTCAGTCATATAGAGCGTATCTGAGAATGTAATAGAAAGCAAAATCGATAATGAATTGTTTTAAATTAAATGCAGAGAAATATTTGTAACTTTCAGTTTGGGGTTGGGATTTTATTCTTGTTGTTGGGATTTTTTGCCTTTCGAGTATGGCAAATGATTTTAGAGCATAAGTATACACATCAAAGTGTGTTTGTTTTCATATGCTGTCACTTCAATTTAAAAAAGAAAAACCTGTGTTTTTGTGCATTGGCATACATATGTATGAGTGTGCACACACATTATATTTCATTGAGATGGAAGATAATGATTGTTTTCTGAAGGATAACAGATTGCATTTTAACACAAGCTTTAAGAACTCAATGATGTTTTTTCTCTCTTCCTATCCCAAATGGGGCTATTATTTTCTTCAGATTTAATGAAAAGAAATACATTAAACTTCCTTTTCTTCATCATAAGTATCAGCCTCGTTAGGTGGCACAGCTTAAAAAATAGGACTGAGAAAATGAAGCTGTGGGTCTCGCTAAGCAATAATACATTTTTAAATAATATGATAATGGGGAATTACAGTAGCTCAAACTACTTTCTCTGATACCAAATGCTATAGCATTTAGCTTTGAAATGCTCCCAAAGCTGCAGTTGCTCAAGGGCTAGAAGGGGCAATAATTTGAGACAAGGACAAGTTAAATGTCTGTTTGAAGTGCCAAATTGTCTTTTTTCAAGCAGTGCTCTCAAAATGGAAGATAGAAGTTCAGAGTCTTTTGCAGGAGAACTTCAGTGCAAGGTGTGCTTTGGAGGAAAGTCACTGTAGTTTAAGTGTGAATGATAAGGACTTTTTGCTGTTCTTAATGAAAGAGCAGGACTTCAAAGTTCAGTGTTTGCCTTGCAACAATTGCCAGTTTCTAATGTCCAGACTCCAAAGTGAAGTTGATCTTTTGCTCTCAAAATTACTTATTTTGTCTCAGAGGGGAGAAGCCAGACCTCCCTAAAGCTGACTTCTCAGACTGCTTCCAGATAGGAATTGTCAGCATGGCTGCCCAGCTCTGCCTTGTACAAGTGGAGCTGATGGGAAATTTTCTAGTCAAAGAAACCTGATCTGATTCATAAGAAATCTTCCTGACCACCCTTTGGGTGAGAGGAGGAGAAGAGAAAAAGTTTGGGCTGTCAAGTAGCATGTATTGTGAAAGCTCCTACTGGGATGCTGAGGTTCATGATGAGGTTTCTGCCTTGCCTGCATGAATGGAGGGGCTCCCCAGCCACCAGCTGTCCAGGCAGAGTCTTCTTGTACTGTGTATACAAAGTGGGATAGCTCTAGCAGAGCCAGAGGTTATTTCTCCAAAATAACTTATCAGGTTACAGCTTTGGAGATCTTGGAGATCAGAGTTCAAAACCTCCTTCTGAAACACTGGAAAGAATTCGCTTTTGGAACAGCTTGAACACAATGTTTCTCTGTCATGTAGAATCACTCTGAACAATTCAGATGTGTTGCTGTGCCTCTGTCTCAGAAGGCCAAAGGAGCCCTGAGAGCCAGAGTGTTGTGAATCTGGGGCCATAATTGTGAATGAATAGAAAAATTTCAAACTCCTTGATGTCTGTCCTGATGAGACGCTTGGTGTTTAACTGTCGCCCTTCCACAGGATTTCTCTGCTAGTTTGTAGGGCAGTCTGTAAAAACACCACATGGGTATTGCTGATAGGGTGAGATGGGCATGTGACCACATGACCCTCCTTACCTCCCTCCTAGCTCTTACAGAATGCTTGCTAAATGCCAGGCATTTGACAGATCACCTGCTGGGAGTGAACCAGGGCTGTGGAGGGTGTTAAGTGAGAGAGCCCAGCTTTGCTCTGAAAGGTATGAAGGTAATGAGGGAACTGCAAAAGGAGGGAAGTTCAAAAGAAGGCAAAGAAGTACAGATAATTTAAATATTATCCCACATACAGTGAATTAAAAATTCCTGCCTAAAATAAGGGTGTTCCCCACTAAGTGAGCCACAAATTTGCTAAATAAGAGGAATAAATTGGCTAAGCAGAGGATGACTGCATGATGGTGGGCTTCTGTGAACTGACTCTTATTTCATTGCTTGGGACCCACTGTTTTCTATAGATCAATCCATTGCAAGATATCCATGTGACTTTAGCCTTGTTCTCTTGTCTTCTTTATTGTGTCCTCCTTGCTTTATTCCCTAATTGTCCACTCCAGGCCTCTAATCAAGCTGCTGCTGCCTGCTCCTTGCCTCCTTATCTGCCCTGCCTGTGGTACTGCTGTCAAGGGCCGCCAATTTGATCAGAGGAATTCAGCTCCTCTCCTATGCAGAAATGCTGAGTGAATTGGGATCATTCAGCCTGAGAAGGCTCTGAGGTAATCTAATTTCACACTTTTGTTACCTGAAGGGAGCCTACAGAAAGGATGAGGGCTATTTACCAGACTATATAGTGACCACACAAGGGGGAATGGCTTTAAACTGACAGAAAGTAAGTTTAGACCGGATATTAGGAAATAATTCTTTGCTGTGTGAGGCACTGGAACAGGTTGTCCAGGGGATTTGTGGATGCCACATCCCTGGAAGTATGTAAGACCACGTTGGATGGGTCTCTGAGCCTGGGGTTCTAGTCTAGTGACAGGTGTCCCTCTCCCTGGCAGGGGTGTTGGAACAAGATGAGCCTTAAGGCCCCTTCCCACCAAACTATGAAATCAGACTGAACAAGATTTGTCCATGCTGTACCTAGGTGTGTCTTTGGACATACTCAGTGATTGAAAAAAAAAATTAAATTAAATTATTGCACCTTAAGTTGCAGAGAATTTGTAGACCAGTTGGGCTTTCTGTCTTGTTAAGGAAGGCCTATTTGGAACATTACCTCTAAATATTTATAAATATCAAAATATACACCTAGATGAAGACATATTTCTCACTTTCAGACAAGCACTCCAGAACACATTAAAAAAAAAACAAAGAAAACCAAAAAAAACCAACAAAAAAAACCCCCTTGGTGCGTACTATTTTTATTTCTAGCATATGAGAATAAAGGCAGCAGTGCTAACTTCACATGCAGTATGTGTGTGTGATTTCAGGACTGCAACCAGTCCAAGATTACTGGGACCACAGAGCCCAGTGTTCATCCCTGGCACTTGCCAGCACTGGCTGCTAAAGGAAGAAAGTGTAACTTATTAGCAAACAGTAAAGGTTCCCAGGAATATTTTCCTAACCTTCAACAATTTGTAGTTCAGCAACTCTGTAAGCCAAGGGTAGTGACTCTGCAGTGAAAAACCAAATAGCTACATATTTGTAGTGAGGGAGTGAACACTCATTTAGCAAACGTTATACGAGCACATAAAGAAAGTCTGTTCAGTCTGTATATATGAATGAGATGGGGAATTAATTTCCCCATTTCCTGCCTTATGAATGTTTTACTCAAGAACATTTGTACTATTTTTAGTGAAGTTCTGAAAACAAGGGTAAAGTCCCATGAGCAATTTGATAGGGGAAGTCAAAGAGTCATATTTTTTAAAAATGTGAAGAAGTGTTCTGGTTATTGTGAACAGTGTTTTCTATTCCTGTTGCAACTCTAGTGTTTAAAGGTGAGCAAATTATTTTAAATCTTGGGGCCTGGTCATTCATTTACAGGTGAATTGGTTTAGCATTACTGAGACATTTAATCCATCACATAAGGCAGTAATACAGAAGTGAGGATGACCAATTATTTTTTTTTAATGTGATTTTATTGTAGACACTGATATGCATCTCTGGAGTATACTTTCAGGCATCCTGAATGGCTGTTTCATGCAAAATTTCTTCATGTGATGTCTCTAAGAATCTTCTGACAAATAGGTATCTATTTTATGTTCATTACTGTTTAGGCTTTTATGTAAAAATATTCAGCACAGAACAATTTATTTGTTGTTATTGTTGTTATTGCAGAGATGCAGTGAAAACTAATAAGCAAAGATTAATTTTGGGGTTTTTTTTGAGAGCAGGATATAGAACATGCCTGTAATTTAATTCGTAATGCAAATCTTTCTGTATATTGGTAATTTTATAATTGGATAATTGCAAATCTTTCTGTATATCAGTGCATGATCACTTTTGTGATCCAGTTATACACTATAATCCTTAAAATTCTACTATAAAAGATCACATTAAGAATATCCTGAGAATCTGGTGCTTTCAGCTCTGAACAAACACTTGGAAAGTCTGTTCAGGAAATCTTATTTTAGGGATGCCTGGAGATCTTTCCAACTTAGCATATCTGGAATCTGAATCTTATCTAGCAGGAAGGAGATTTGTTCTGGGCCTCACTTCAATGGCGACTATTTAGATATTAGTGTGTTGTCAAAAAAGTAGAAGTAATATTGAAGTTTAAATGAGTTTAAATTATCTTGCTTCCTTCACAGGAATGGCAAAAGGCCAGATCCTCCTGCCAGCAAGCCTTACAGATCCACCAGTTTTCATCTTCCAACTGCACATTAGTGCATGATGGAAAACACTCCCTGGGTGGGAAGGGTGTTGGATTGTAGGAGTGTATTGTAACATGTGCATGAGTCTGGAATCCAGTTGTTTCAGTGCCTAAGAAAATAGTCTAAACATGATTCCCTTTCCAGGAAAGAAAGATTCTGTTGGCTTCCACTTCTCTGAGTGTCACAGGTAGAGATTCAGGTGTCTGTTCAGGTTTATTCCTGAATAGCCCTTTTGAACTCATGTGTGCGACAATTCTAGTTCCTGATTTCTTGCTCCCTTTAAGTACCTTAATTGTCAGTAGATTTGGCCTTCAGTCTACTATGATAACTCTTGTACATGACAAAATCCCTCTCCTCACACTTTGGAGTAGTTTTGTGAACTCTTGTAGATGTGATCAATTTATGTGAAATTTGTGTGGTTAATTTCCATATTACCAGAACCTCTTGTGACTGGTTTATTTGTGACTGTTATGCTTCTGTCAATGATGAATTTTAGACTAATACAGGAAAGCCATAACACTTAAGAGATCGGCGAGGTGATGTGGATGGTCTGAGGCTCCAGCATTCCCAGTGCCATAGTTTTTTGCCAATCTCCTATCTTTTCTACTTGGAGCATAACAACCCTGGCCATTTATCATTAAGCATTGCAACATCAGTCTCTGGCCTTTTGCTGAACTCTGAAGAATTGTGACTTTTCTTTGAACTCTCAGCTTTTAGTTCCACTGACCCTATGGCCCATTTATAACTGCTGTGCCATTTATCACTCTCGGGCTTAGAAATATGGTTGGGGGGAAAGACTCAAGTGCAATCATTCACACCTATGGTGTCTTTGTATTTGGACTTCACAGTTTCTGTGTAGTGTAACTGATAGGGAGAGATTAGTTACAAAACTGTAATTCCATTGAAGGATTGTGATAATACTCTACCATAAACTCTATATGATGCTCGAGAGGTTTGACATCACTGGGGTTCTGAGATTAAGTTACAGCATCTACTATTAGTCTCTGTCAGTATCTGTTTTAGAAGAGGGTTTTTGTGCAAACCCAGTGTAAAATATAGGATATTTTCTGAGTTAGGAGACTTGCTGTTACATTAATCGTCTCAGAGTCCTGTTAATAGTTAAACTACAGCATGACATAAAACAGATTTGGTACAAAAAGACAGAGATATTTATTTTTCCATGCTACAGAGAAATTTTCTGTACTGACTACTAACATGGTCTTGGGATATCAGTTTCTATCAGAACTTCTTTGGCATTTTAACTCTTTTGTGTTCTGAGAAAAAAAAAACCAAACCCAAAGAAACAAACAAACAGCATTTAAAACTCAGAAAGAGTTACTGGTGAGCTTGAAGTATCATTTCTGGAAAGAAAACAGTGTATATTTTACAAACAAAATAAACTGACTCCTTTTTATTCTATTACTCTTTCCCTGTACAGCTTCTGCTATTTACACACACGTACATATGCACTTACTATTACTGTACCCCTAGGAAACTATGGCTTCCCCTTTCTTAAGCTTTTCTTTACATCTTTCTTTTACGTGATTTTATTTTATCTAATTTCTCCCTCCCTCTACCTTTTCTTGTAAATTTTTCCATCCCTTATGAGAGAAACTGCTGAGTACGCTGTGCTTTAATCTGATTTTGGCAAAAGAATGCTTATTTTTAAAGTAATTTGTCCTGTGTAGAAGAAATTAGGAATTGACAACTCCCATTAAATTATGAAGTTGTGTATATGGGTGTGAGATTTTTTCACAATTTATAGGAGGGAAACTAAATAAGGGAAGAGTTCAGACAGGTGAAGAACTCCAAAATTTTAGGAGGAGCTTTCTTCTTCTGAGAGTAACTCTCCTGTTCTGAGAAAAAGATCAGGACATTAAGGTTTGGAATTTCATGTCATAGGAAAAAAAAACAAAAACAAATGTTTTCTTTGAAATTAGAGAAATGTTTATTTATTTCTTCACTACAATGTGAACCACTCACAAGGAGAATGATTAGAATAATTATTTCACTTGGTATTCTCTAATAAAAGACTCCCATATTCATGTAAAAATCAACAAGTTTATTCAATGTTCTCCTTTATGCTTCTCTTTGCCTCCCGTGTCCAGACTTCCTGGTTAGGTGGTGTTTCCTGCTGTTCCATCCCTTCATGAACACAACATTCCTGTGTTGTGTTATGATGTAGGATGGAAGGAAGGCTGCATAGGTGCCTGAGCCCTTTTCCTAGTGCCTGCATCCAATGTACTTGTTTTAGGATAGAGAAATGTTAAGTTCCTACAAAGATTTCAATTTATGTCCCAAAAGTAATAAAACAAAATATTTTGAAATATATGTCAAATTTCACAGACACCAAGGCATCTGAAAACTTCCCTTGCACTTTCAAATTCACCTTTCTGTTTACTACAGAACACAGCTCCCTCTCTGGTACAGCTTGCAATTTAAGTATGAATTTTATGGAAATTTCCAAGTTTATTAGAAGGAAAAAGCAAGTGATAAGAGATGAGCTATCAAAAGGACCAATTAGCCAGAAATTCTCAAGCCACAAGAAAAATCTCAGATAGGAAAAATTTTGGACATTATTTTTCTTTGTCAGCTTTGGATCCCCAGTGCATATAGATACTTTCTTGAAATTATGATTAAAATATCTAATTTCCAGCTGAGACATAAGATTGGAGAGGTGGGGCTTTTTCTTTAGTCTCAGCACTTCCTCTTGCTCAGCTGTAAGTAGTTACATGACAATATTCAAACTTTGCCTCCTCAGCCTTACATTAAACTTTGCAGTAATTACCATTTAGAATAAAGAAATGTTGTGGTATCCCAATGCAGCTGTTGGTTAGGGTGCAATGCCACTTATGTTTGATTAGCAGATAATTGATCATTAGTAATTGTAAATGTTGCATGTACTGAAAGCCTTTGCTGTGTTGAAAGGGCTTCAATTTTCATCCATTCAGGAAAAGGCACTTAAGCCACTTTGTCTTTTCTATTCAAAGTTAGTACTCAACGAAGCCCTGTAAATCTCTATTCCCCTCAACGGGGAAAATGTAAATGACACAAGCCAGTCGCCATGAAATGTTTTAGTGCTGGCCTGTTCAAGATGATGTCGTTTATACAGTGTTTCATCAATTGGTTGGGTTTTAGTGTAATTTAAAATACTCCATTTAGTTTTAAAACTAAACTGTAGTAGAGACATAGAAGAAAGGGAAGTTTATTCTGGTTTAAAGCTTCTCTGGCATTTCCTTGAACACTTCTCCTAAGTGTTGTTCAGCAGAGTTAAGTTAATTTTTAAAAAGAATTATATTCCACAAAGATTGAGACAAACACTTTGGCTGAAGCTTCAATAGATTTGTTTTTGGAGAGTATGTGTTTTGTGTAAAACAGGGTTAGTGTTACTCCTCTTTTCTAAATGATAAGATACTATGTCCTCTCATGAAAACAAACAGAAGAAAATTAGCATTCTTCTTCTAGAGTTTGGAAAAGGGATCCTAATTTATTTTTGTGGACGATTGATTGAGCATTGTATCTGGTTACATTCAAGGTGGCTCTCCGCAAGAGAACTGATTGCAAACTCTGCCTCCGTAACAAAAAAAGCATTGTCTAAGAAGTAGGTGTATGCATTTTAGAGCTACCTGGGTGAAGTGAGTTTTGCTTTTTTCCTAAACAGTTCAAAGAACATTGAATATTGGTCTGTGTATCATACTGGTGTAGTATCATACTTTTCAGATAGCCTCCACACATGCTCTTCTGTTTGGGGAGTAGTATTAACTTCTTTATTCCTGAAGCAGTAAACCCCAGGAAATTTCCGTCCCAAGTGTGCTCAAGGAGAAATTAGGACAATTAAGTTGCTTGGGGTTTTTTGTTTTTGTTTTTTAATTTTTGGTTAGTTTTCTTTTCTCAGTGGCTAATGAAAAATTAAATATTTAATTTTTACTATAAATAATATAGTGAGTTTGCTCTGCTGAGAGGTGCATTGTTGTCCTTCTCAGTAGGAGCACAATTTAGACTGTAAATAAAATGAGTTTGTTCAGTTGTCTAAGGACTGAAAGAGCGATTGAGAAAGGAAGGACCAGCACAGGCTGCAACCAACTTTTAATTCACTGAACATACCCTTGCTTCTGCAGCTCCACACAACTTAAAGAGATTTTTTTTTAAATGTTTTGTTTGTTTTTTAAATGTGTATGGCTCATGTGATCTTAACAGATAGTATTATCCTCCTCCCCTCAGATCTGAAAAAAAACTGTAGCAGCGGCTGCTGCTGCTGTTTTGTAATGTGCTTTTTAAACATTCTGTTCTTCAAATGTGAAGTTCAGGAAAAAAATCTTTTATTTTAGTGGCAGCAAAATGCCTGCAGCTTGGATTCCTTGAAAAAGCGAAAATGCTTTGTGACATGAATGCAATTTACCCTTAACATTCTCTGTACAGTGCTCTCTGATCTGTTTGCTTCCCATGTACTTTCAACCCCACTGAAAATGCCTTAAGGTTGCACTTGATAACACTTGTGAGCCAAAGTGTGCTGAACTTCTGGAAGGTGATCAGAATGGTCTGCAAAAGAAATCATGCACCTGCATGTATGAAAAGGCTTGTGGGAGACTGCTTTCTTCCAGAGCTGGTTTTCAGGTTCAGATTTGATCAGGGTTTCCCTGCTTGGATTTATGTCTACATATTGAGGATTCGTTTTTGGCACGTCTCTACTTCTGAGTATTACAGTACGTGCAAATTCAGACATGAAAAAATATTTTGAAAGGTGGTATCTTGATTGATATTTCCTTGAGTTACGATATTGTAGAAGAGCAAAAGAAAGAATAATGATGAATCAGAAGGGATCCTACAGCTTTTATGTGGGAAGTTCTGAGGAGGAGATGCTGCCTCAAGAGAAATAAAAAGGACAGAGAGTCTAGTAATGCTGAACCTGATTTTGGGTCTTTTTGTTGTTTTTATTTTGCTTGTTTTGTTTTTCCATAGTTGCATAACTTGGTGTTATGTAAAAGTATGATTTTGCATATGATTTTCTTTTTCTTAATTATTTTTATGGAAAAATTAGAAAGGTTGGGTGATTTTTCTTTTAGTCAATTTCATTTGCAGCAACCTATCCTAATTCCTCCTGAGGAAGAAGCTGATGCTGTAAATATAGTAGGACAGGTTTCAATATAATAAATCAGGGAAGGGTGGCTGTTATGTAATAGCATTATATGGAAATAATAGGCAAGACTGTCCACTTGAAACAAATTGAACACTGACAGTGTCGTTGCCCATACTTTTGCTCTTAGGACCATTCTGTGTTTACCTTGAGTGCTCTTGCAGCTTATCACAGACTGTCCTGTGATTTACACCCAAGTTCAGCTATATTTAGAAAGCCTTTTGTTCCACTCTGCAAGGCAGTTCCATGTATAGAAATATTGTCTAAAAGATACATTCTGTAATCAGCTACAAATTATTCTTTTTTTTGTGCTGGGACTGAAAGAGTTTATTGATGACCACTGTCAAAGCATTCTGGTTTACTGCATGCCTTATATTATTTCCTTCCTACCTAGAGACCCTTAAGAAAAGTAATAACCAGAAAGGACTAGAGTGTTATTTTTATTGTAGTTGTGCTTGAAAACTCCACCCACGGTTATGGTTCTGCTTTCTGACTTTATGGGCAAAGAGGCAAAACGTGATTTGCTTATAGTCTCATTACACAAGACTCTTGAGATTAAAAAATAAAATAATATTGCTTATTTTTCAGAGAGAATAGAATGAAACTCAGAAAAAAAAAAAACCAAACCAAAAAACCCTAAAACACACACACAGAGCAATTTTCATGTTTTCAGCACAAGGAGTTTATATGATTAAAATTTTACTATTTCAAATTCTGAACACTCAAATGTCCCCCATGGAAGTAGGCTCCTTATACATATCTTCTTTTTATTTCAACTGCCAAATAATTACTGAAAAAATTTGAAGGTGCTGGCTGAGGATTTTGAGTTTTGGATATTGGAAAATCTGCTTGTTTTTGATTTTAAAAAGGCAACATGAGAAATCTTTAGTAGAGGTGGGAAAAACCTCACTGAATTTCAGTTCAAGGCATCACTTCTTTATGTACCTTTCATTTTCCATGTAGTTTAAATCTATGGCATGATCAGTGGGTTGTTGGAAAATATTTATTCAGTTTGGGAGTCCTACTGGTAGAGGACCACTCTAAGACATAACTCCCATCTTATTTTAGCAGCTGGTACATAAGGAATTGGCTTGACTTCAAGCTTTGGATCTTACTGTTTAAACTTGAAAGAAACTTTTCACATATTAGTATTACATACTATTATTTTCAAAGTTGCTTGTTGCTTTTATTTAAAGTATAAATAGTATTTTTCGTTAAGCTGATCTGGTCTAGAACATTTATTTGTACCTTGTCCCAATCTTACTGTTAAAAAAAAAAAGCCACTTAAATAACCCTAGCCTTGGAAATAAAAGACATCACTTTGAAATGTTTTTTATGCCTCAAAAATCTTTGTATTAATCTATTTTCCATTAAATATGCATTTTTGACACAATAGTGGCAATAACTTTCATGCCAATGTCATAATTAGTTGCAGGAATTTTACTGTGTTCTGTATAGTCACAGAAAGATATTACTTCCTAATAATCTTCTCTTCCCTTGTATGTTCCCTCTTTTGTTCTTTGTTCCTGTAGAATATCTATCCTTCAGACTGTGTGAATCTTTTCTCCACAATACCTATGTGCAATGAGTTGGCTGAATCATGTTTATGAGTAGGGACTTTGCAAGCACTGTTAGTCTCCTGAGCCACTGTCTACTGATGTGAGCCTTGGCCGTCAGTTCTCTTCCTTCTTATCACTTTGTCCTTATCAAACACTCCCACAGGATTAGTAAATTTTCAAGGGAGAAACTGTGTCAAGAAATAGTGCAAAATTGGTCTGAGACTTGAATGGATTGTTTTCCCTTTCTACTCTTCTTTGCTGCATGCAGTAAAATTTTACTGTGTATATATTTTTGAGATTATTCAACTTGCAAAGTCTGAAAAGGGACATGAATGCTTTGCTGTGAGAGTTGGTCCCTCTCCTTATGGGCATAAAGGAGAGGTGGTCCCTCTCCTTTATGGGGATACCAGAATGCCAGTCAATGGGGGTGCTTGGATAGGCTTCAAGTAATAAAGTGTGAAAGGCACCACCCCAAACATGCTTGTTACTGAAAACATATGGATTTAACATCTGCTTGTACTCCATTGGAAATGCGGTGCCTGAGCATAACTTGTGTGGCTGGCTCGTGCTGGACCTGCCTCCCAGATCTTCCAGATCCCCATCTCCAGCTCTGTCCTTAGTGCATCACCATGCAGGTCTCTTGGGAAAGTCTTGCTTGGCTGCAAGTCTCCTTGTGTTTAACATTGGGTGGAAAGTGGGAAGCCTCTCTTCTTGCCTGGCTCGACAGGAATGCCGGCTATGGGGCCATGGATGCGCATCAGGGAGTGTGCCCTCGAGTCTTTGGTGCAGCACACAGAGCTGTTCCCGGGTGTGTTCCCTCCCCTCAGCGCTAACACCTGTCCGTGGTGCTCTCTGGAGAGATGTGTGGGTCCATGGAGAGCCACAGTGGGCCTGCTTTTCCCTCAAAGGCCAATATTTTGCTTTGTTGTTGTTTTCCCATGGGTTCCCACAGGACTCACTCCCTCTGGAGCATGAGGGGGAGAGGCATGCAGGGCAAGCCATAAGCCATATCCTCAAGGGCATGGAGCTCTGTGGGCTGCTGAAAGCACAGTTTTCTCTAAGAAATAACTGTTGTGAATGAAACTAACGGATATGGAAAGAATTAAGTCTGAATAGCTTTCTTTGTTGCCTGTCATTTGGGGAGTTCTTTGGCTTTCCCCTATTGCTAAGCCAGTTAGAGAAACAAGGATCTCTCTGGCTCTCCCTTATGGATATTTTTATATAACCCATCAGACCGGAATTTGTGTTATTCTAAAGTAAGAATCACTTTTTTTTTGTTTGTTTCACATTTTTTCCCAAGCTTTCTTTTCAATGAAATCTGAAAATTTCCAGATTTAGATGGCAAAACCTATAGTATAGGAGCTTGTTAAATAAAAAACCAAAAGGACTATATATATTATTCTGAAGCTGATATATATACTAAATACTGTAATCCTTATTTATGTGATGGAGAGAAATAGAGCCACAGACTTGTTCAAAGCTGTAATGAATTTGGTATGCTACAAATTTGGAACACAGAAGCTTTCTTGGCCCTATGCTCCAACCAACAATAAAAAAAGCTTCTTCTCATTAGAGCTCAAATATAACTTGAGGTTCTGATCTAGTACTGAGGGAGAATCCTGCCCTTGATTTGAAGATGCACTTAGCAAGCTTGTGTTCTTCCATAACAGATTTGTGACAAGCAGATTTATCACCTTATGTTATGTAAGAAGAAAGCTGACATCTGAGATGCTCCATAAGTTGTAAGGGTAGGAAGGAGATCCCCCCCACACTCCCAGTTCAGCCTCCAGAGTGCCAGATTTTTCTGTGGGAGAGTATGTAACCTTCAGCTATGCATTGTTACCAGCTTGCACCATTTAAGTATTAGGTTACATCCAGTCATTCCATTCTGTTAAAATAATGCTGGTTTCAGCACTGTTCTTGTCAAATGCCCCTACCAGAAAGGTTCTTGCTCTCTGCCAAAGCTATGGTTTCTGCAGCAGGCCAAGCCCTAGTTTTTCTAACAGCCCTATTTGCTGTGCTATGTCCAGACTTTGTGTTGTTACATGGTCCAGATGGCTTCAGGTGGCTTTGATTGATAGTGTGCAGAGTATACAATTCTGTGTGTGACTGCGGACTGGCTTCAGCTGCTCAGTGTGTGCATTACTACAGGATCTTCCCTTTTCTGCTCCTCACAGTCACAGAATCATTTATGCTGGAAAAGATCTGCAGGATCATTTAGTTCAACCTTTGATTGATCTCCACCTTGTCAACCAGAGCAATGCACCATGTGCTCTGTCCAGTCATTTCTTGAACACCTCCATTGAAGGATGACTCCCCCACCTCCCTGGGCAGCCTATTCCAATGCTTAGCATTCCTTTATGTTGGAAGAAGTTTCTCCAGGTGTCCAACCTTAACCTTCTTTGGTGCAGCGTGAGGCCGTGTCCTCTTTTCCTGTCACTGGTTGCCTGGGAGAAGAGACTGACCACCATCTCCCTAAACCTGCTTTTCGGGTAGCTGTAGAGTGATAAGATGTCCCTGAGACTCCTCCAGGCAGAACAATCTCAGTCCCCTCAGCTGCTCTTCACAGAATTTACATCTATCTTGAGTGTCTGTCTCCTGATGAGTCCCTGGAGCTCCGTGGGTTGCACCACCTGAGACCTCACCTGGTGTGTACTGATTTTGCAAGAGCAGTCCCAGCTGGGATTATGAGCTCTGATTTTCTATGGGTTTGATAAAAGCAGAGTAGAACAATTCCAAATTTGACTTACCTATAGCAATTTCTTAAGCAAATAACAAAATAACTCAAAATACTGGAAAAGTTTTATGAGCCTCTCACAGGCTTAAATTGCTTTTATGTTCTGAGAAAAGTAATGAGCCTAAAGGCAACCATTCCAGAAGGTTTGATGTCACTCCTAATGTTTTAGCAAATTATGTGATTGCATTGAAATTCAGAACTACACATTTCAATTACAATTTCCTGGCTCTACGTTTTCTAACATCTTCCAGATTTGTCATAAAGGAATTGTGCAGCATTTGTGATTTCTAGTACAAACCTGGAAGGGTAAACCATTCTTTTGTAAGTATCTGAGATTTTAGCAGTTGATAAGTTTCTTGCCTATTTCTGAATGTCACTTTAAACTTCAGATTAATCTTCTAAACACTCAGGGCTTTAGGAAAGCTCATGATATGATGGGAATGGCGGTACCTATTGTGACTTGCTTTTTCATTACCTTGATGGAAATTCAAAAATGAATACAGATACATGATCAGATTAAAATTGAATGCAAAAACTAAGCCCTTTATGTGGTTGGGGAAGATATAACCCAGCTCTAGAGGTGAGTTTATTGGAACATTACAATGTGCTTTTTTTTTTTTTTTTTTTACATGCTCTTTAGTTGCTGGTGGTATTGCAGCTCTCTGCTACTATTACCTGTAGTGTTTCATAATTAATGTAGAAAAGATGCTGGGAAGTACTTGTTACAGCTTTAAATTATTAGTTTTCAGTTTGCTGGTGTTCCACAATTTAATCCTGCAAATGCTGAGGGTTTCCAGTAGAGGTCAGGATGACATTGTCAGATATTTTGTAAGCATGTTGACCTGAATAGGAGCCATCTCAGACTTTCCTTATTCTCACAGGCATAAGGTTTAGGTGACGTTTGTTTTACCTTTTTAATATGCAGATAAAATGCTGTTTAATTATTTTGATTTTCTCTCTGGACTTCATGAACAACTTTGTAAACTTTGATGGCAAACATATTGAGTTTCTTCAGAAAATGTGATGGTTGGGAATAAGGAAAAACAGTGGGAAGGGGATGAGCCTGAAGAATTGACACTGCTATTGAGGTAAAGGTCTGTTATAGTACAAATGTTAAGACTAGGGGACCTGAGAAATTGGTTTAGAATAGTTTTCATTGTTTATACTGTGTGTAAATTTGTACATACATGTATATGCACACACACATGTGCACAGGCACGCACACACACACATATATATATCTGCATATCACACATACCTACAGAGACATATGAGACATATTTATATATATCAGCATACATATATTTTTATCTTAGACTGTGCTACACACACAGAGCAGCAACACTTAAGCAGCCTTTGCTTTGGCAACTCATCTCTGCTTTTTCATTGTAGTTGCTGTCTTCTGGCTTTAGTAAAATAACAGATCTGCCTGAAAAAGTAACCCTATAGAGCAGAGGATAAAATATAGTTTTGGATTTTCTTTTTCAGCCACACCAATTACTTGATTGGTTTTGCAACATAGCCATGCAAATAAACATATCTATTTGGTATACTGAGCTACTAGTGAAATGAGAGCTGCCTAAGCTGTCTTGGTGACTGGAAAGAGCTAGGGAACATAGTTTGTATTTTAAAGTATTAAATCATCTTCTAGACTCTGGAGCACAGTTTCCTGACTGGGGTAGATTTTGTGGCAGGTTCTATAATGCAGAACCACAAAGTCTGTGTAGCCTTGTATGCTGGTGCTTTCACCTAACACCATGTACGTGCTTGTGCACAGGCCCATCACAGAACTGCTTCACTGGCTGGCATGGCAAGATATGTTTCAGTTTTCAGGTTTGTGTTGCATTAACATCTCAAATGTATCTACACATGTGCTAGGGCGCTCACTACACACAGGAACTTACCTGTGTTGTATTTAATGCCTTCTTGTGCTTACAAAACTGTGGCAGTCAGGCCCCACTCATTGGGACACTGGTTAGTGGCACATCAGCAATTTACAGGTTTCACACATAAACCCTTTCGAAAAATGAATGTTCTTCTTTGAATATTTATAGGGATCAACTCTTGCAATCCTGCCTTCAGTGGGCATCCACTGCGGGTGCGCTCATGTCACCACTGTTCAAAGACACTTCAGCATCTGTGTTCCAAAAGAGCTGGAGTAGCTTTTTGTTTGCTGCCCCTTCAACAAAATGGCTTTCTCCACTTTCAGTAGAAACCAACTACAAAACACACGAAAAATCCAGGCCCCAAAATGCAGTTTGGTTACCTGAACAGAACAAGATGATGTTCACCATCTCTGAGTATAGAAGGTATTATGGAGGAAGATAAAAAGCTGAGGATGAGGTGCAAAAGGATGATTATAAAATGAAGTCTACTTTTCCTGATGTCTGTTTTAAATTATCTTGACATTAAAGATTTTATCAGACCATGACGTAATTTCCAAGGGAAGTGACATGGTGGTGGTGACATTAAAAGCTAGACTGGAAAAATCACTTTGAATGCTTATAGGGAATGCACCAAGAAGTTCAGTGATACATACAAGTAGTTCAGTTGGTCTTTTTTGATCTATTTATTGTGACAAAATAAAATCAAATATCATGTTTTAACAGTCCTGTTTTAGGAATTATTTAGATGTTTCATTTATAGATGCTTTATCTTTGAATTGGAAACAAGAATATTTTGAAATAAGGCATTTCTGGACCAAGATGGTAGCAAATAAAATCAAGCAACGCTGTCTCTCATTTTCTGCTTCATAATTTATCATAGTAGGCAAACACATCTTACAAACTACAAGCTCACCTTACATTTTAGGGCTTAAGGTTAGGTTTTCTTGCCATAAAGGGGGTTTATTTCCTCCTAGTGATTCTTATTAGTTAAGAAGTCTGCCTAACTGATGATGAAAACATACTTATTTTCACATAAATTCTGAGAGAAGTTCATTACTATACTGGGAATTAAGTACAGTTATTGGGTAAAGAAGAGCAGTAATCTCTTAAACTCATGGATGTTCAGCCCATTAAGACCAAACTACTATTTCTGAGATGAAAACTGTCTGGGTGCTTGAAGTTCAGATTTATCTTGACTAATCAACTGTTTAAAAAAGTATTTCTGTAGCAGAAGTACATGGCAGGCTTTATTTACTTATTTTGCTTAAGTGTGTTCTTAAGAGAAGAGGTGGTTTTGGTAGGTATCACAGTGTCCCTTGGGCTACCTGGGCTTTATAAAGAGTTCTACCTGAGACATCTTTAGGGTGTTTAGCCCAGTTGCTCTTTAGTTCTTGTCTGTCCTTGCCTGGTATTTACCCCCAGTATAGAAGTACAAAGTGTTCTTAGGTACTGCCAGCTTTTATTCTGTTGGGTTTAAGCAAGCTGTGTTCCTGCGGAGGGCTCCCAGAAGAGTCCCACAAGTCCCCTGCTTCCCCTGGCAGCTGTTCTCTCTCACCAGCCCCACTTTAACTCATCTTCCCCATAAATGGCACCCTTCCAGATGCCCTTGCACACTGGCACTCATCCTGTCTTGTTGCAGGCCCAACTGGCTCTGAACAAGGCAACAGAGCTGATAGTTACAGTACTCTGTCAAATGGGGTACCAATACTCGAGCCTTCATTTATTTTCCTTACTGGCTACCTTCTGTGGTGCCAGAATATGTGGCCTTTTGTCTGACTACAAAGCTATCATCCCATTTCACCATTTGCAGGCCTTGATCTCTCGTAATACTCCAGGTAACACATTTCCATGGTCACTGACATGAACGTCTTGGCAGCACGTAGTAAATAAGAAAAAGAATGAAAGATCTCAGCTTCAACTTTCTCAGCTTCTAACCTTGCTGGCCAAGTTCTCCTCTCCTCTTGACTCTTGGATAGGGCTTTTTTCTAGTTGGTTGCATGATTTTTTTTGCTCATTTTATGCCAGTAGGTAGAAAACAGCTCACTCCATCTTGTTATTTGGAACATATAAAGATGAAGCATGCATTCTCCTTCCTGGTCAAAGCACAGAGTTAACATGATTAATGAAGAAGTTTTTAAAGAAATAAAGCACAAAAATATTTGTACAAATGCTCCTTCATTCTGGAAATAAAATACCCACTTATTTTTGTAATATGCAAACTACATGTTTTCCAGAGTAGTGTTTTAGGAATGGTCTCCGCTGAGGAAACACCTTCCATTATTATAGTTATTGTGGTTTTTGCCTGAGTAGTAAGTCAGCACTGTTTGTCTTGCAATTCAAATTCAAAGATCTGATTTATATTTGATTTTTATTACATATACATTGCTTATATACATTACTTCATGTTTCTGAATTTTTTTGCAGAGAATCAACATTTACATTCTTAATATTTCTAGTTTGTTTATGAAATAGAAATTGAAAATGGCAGAGAACACCAAGGGAACAGACTCAGCTCCTATCTTGTTTTTTTCTGCCCAGATAGCTTACTGTAATTTTGAATATGGCCTCTTATATTTCAGATCCACAAAGTACTCACACTTTTTACCTCTAATGTCCTATTAGCATCCACTGAAGTATTTCTAAAGAAAATTTCAGCTCTGTTTCTGGGCTAATGTAGCCTTTCATACATGAAAGAGTAGTCTCCTCTTATCCTGCTTTCAGATGTAGTTTCTTTAGTACGTCACATTTTTAATAACCAAAAAATTACGCATAAGTGTCACCATTTTGATAAAAAGAATACAGTCTTTATCACTATTTTCAGATCATGGTTTGGTCAGCAAATATAAGCTATATGTATTAAACCTTGAATGTTTGAGTTCGTCTTTGTGAGGAATCTTATGAGTGTAAAAATTCTATTGGGTTCAGATCTGCATTGAGCTCTTATTTTGTTTACTGTTGCCCCATTCAATAAATGGCTTATTTATATGTACCTGCCCACCAGTTAAATTTTCATTATCATCTGCAGAGGCTCAGCTTGCTTTCATCCACATAAGGATTAGACACTTTAAACCATATACATATACCTGCATATACATTTTTAGCTTACTTTTCTTCTGAACTTCCAAAAGGAGCACAGAATTAATGGAAAACTTAGAAGTGGAAAGAGATGACACTATTAGAAAAACTTTGAGACTCAGAAGTCCTTTTAAGTTTTGCATGGCTTCTGTTTTATTTGCACTCTTGTTTCTTTTTGTTTTGTTTGTTTTTTGGGTTTTTTGTTTGGTTTTTTTTGGGGGGTTTTTTTGGGGTTTTGGGGTTTTTTTGGTTTTTTTTCATTGCAAATGTAACAGTATATGACAATTTTTATTATATAGTATGGGACTAACTGTTGTCTGGAGTAGTTGTTATAAAAAAAAAAATCACTGATTTAATAAGAGAACATCTTCAAAAGTCTCTCAGTTGAGAAATCAATTACAATGGGAAGCAAGTGATCCACTTTACTGCTATGCTGAAGGAAAAAAAATACCCCTGCCATTGATACTTTAAGTAAATCATGGGTTATACAGGTTGTGTCTGTCTTCAAATGAACTTGCATTGAAACTCTGACTGTGTAAGAAGATGTAACAAATGCTCACTGGTATAATGATTGGTCTCTGTTCAGTACTAGAAGCACAGAACTAATGCCTAGAATACAGAGGTTGAATTGTTACTCCTAAGGACAAGAAAAAAAAAAAAAAGAAATATAACCATTACTTCAGGTCACCACTAAGGTCACGGACAGCACAGCATGGGGGATTCAAGTGGAGCAGCATGACTGCGACTTGCTCACGGCTGTGAAAGAGGTCTTTAGTCCCCATTGCCACTATGTGGTTAAATTGGAAGAAGAGAGAATACATTCTTTTGTATTTATTTACTTTTTTTAAAAAAGAAAGGAAAAAGAAAATTTGAAAAATGAAATTTGAAAATAATCCATTATAAATAAGCAATGCTGTTGGTCCTACTGTTCCATGAAGATTTTTGCTGTTAAATTAGTAAAATAAGGGGTGAGTGGTTTGTGGGGAGACCCCTCTGCAATCCATGTAACTGCTTGCTTTAATAATTAGATATGGTCTTGTTGTTACACTGGAGTCCAGCTTTTATCATTCTTGGCAGACAGAGCAGAGCAACACTCTGGCACTTGACCTGCCCATAAAAACTTGAACAGGAAACAGCAATAAATAATCCACTCAAAAGGCACTTGAGAAAAGCATTGCACTTGATTCCTTATAAGAATTACATGTTACTGCAGTGAGGAAGTAGGTTCTTTCAAAACGCAAGCTTTGTATTAGCATCTTTAAAAATTATTTTTTATGAATAAATGTCCTAATGGTAGCTTGCAAAAAATATAATTTTTTTTTTGTTTTTTTTGTTTTTTGTGTACAGAAGACCTGAAGGAGGCTTCAAGTCGTTTCCAGTTTTATTCCTTTTAAACATAGAAATAAACTTACAGCATATATACACACATCCAAAGCATTTCAAATGAAGAAGAAACCAGCCAACATCTTCTTCCAGAATTGGTCCTGGCTTCTTCCACATGGGGACCCTGATTTTTCTTGTTCTGTTTTCCATGGCAACCTTCATCCTGCTGAAGTGACCTAAGAGTTTAACTCCAAATCCCTTACCTTGGTCAGAACACCCCTCCTAACTTAGGGCCTGGTCATTGAAATTGGCATGAGGTGCAAAAACTGCTCCTGTTCTTCTGGAAATTTCTTTCCTCTATTTTTGAGAGAATTAGAAGAGTATTTAATTTTCTGCTCTAGCCTGAAATAAAAGACTGATTCTATTTGTATTTATCACAACCTATCTAAAGCCTTTCACTATGTGATCCACTTCACAAATATTTACTTTAGTCTCTGGCTTTCCTCATGAAGTAAATTAGAGAATGAAGGGAATAATTTGTAGTGGGCTTAGTCACACTGTAATTTTTTTCATGTGTGTACGATAATCTAATTTTTCATGTTCATTTCAGTGCCCTAAATGAATATATACTACTTGGTAAGGAAAAGGAAAATATTTAATATTTTCCAAGAATAATTTGAGACCAAACCATTTGGAAAGACTACTATCACATTTACCTTTAATAAATTAAAATTGTCATTACTAAAATTAAGAGTTTTGTTGGGTTTTTCAATTATTATTTTCACTCATGTAGTCTTTGTTTCCAGCTCTGCTAACTTTTAAGTAGACTTGTAAATTTTACAAAAAAAACAACCAAAAAACAAAAAACAACAAAGACTATTTTGGGTTTTTTGGTTTTTGGGGTTTTTTTTTGGTTTGTTTTTTTTTTTTTTTTTTTTGTTATTTTCAATGAGATTGTACTCAATTTTTCCACTCTTTAGAAGCCAAATTCCCAGATTTTTGGCTGTTTAGATGGGTCAGTTTTATTGAAACTATTCTCTTGGCTGAAGATATGTGTATTTGAAGATCAGGATGGTGATTGTTCAAACTAGAAATTCCATGATTTCTTCTTTTTTTTCAATTTGTCAGGAATGCTATTTTTCAGAAAAAAAACCAGTACAAGATAGAGAGAAGATTGATAAACTTGTAGATCTTCCAGTCTTGTGTCTGAATTCAAAAGTTACATACCTAAATGAATATGAATCTTGTCTTAGAGAGGTACAGAAACCAATGTCTCTATGTCTCTATTTGGTTGT
>VWZN01016114.1:827219-839173 GCA_013396955.1 Regulus satrapa
GTCTTTGTGAAGTCTTACTTATTTCAGATAATTTAGTTTCAAACTAAGAACACCCAATATCCGGGGCCTCTGATGGTTGACAAACTGAGTAGTGAATATCTGTAATTTGTAACTCTGTCTGTGTAAGTTTTTCTTTGGAGATCTGTGATCGGGATTTCAAGTGGAGGAAAATAGAAACTGTAACATTTCTTATGTAAAAAACTCCATGTACTTTTCTTTTCTAAAAATAGCCTTTGTCAGTTAGACCTGATTTTTTTAATGCTAGTTATATTTTTAATGTTATGGCAAATGCTAGTTATATTTTTAATGTTATGGCACTAAGAAAGGCTGGTGTCTTTGAACATTCTTGTATTAGTCCTATAAAATAAAACAGATTAATTTCAAGTGTTTTACATAATTAAACATGAGTATTATCCAGTTTAGGATAATTACTCAACAGAAATTTCATTCAACTTCAGTTGAACTTATTTCAACTGAAATAAGTTGGTTAAAACTGACTGTTTAAAAGCTAGTTTTTCAGATTTGACTATTCTACTATACCTTAAAACACCCAAACAAACAGTGAAAAGAAAGAAAACAGGCACTGGTCTGGTTTTTGGTGCCTCATGTTTTGGTACAGGGGACCAATACTGACAGCACGTATTCAACTGGACATCCTATGGGTATTTCTTCCATCAGGTTGCACTGGGAATAGGAATGAAGAAAATGCTATGATAGTCTAGAATGTTTGTATCTAAATATTTAGGTGTTAAAATGTCTTAAACTTGTTTGAATCAGATATATGCACATAGGACTGACAGGACTCCTAAAAATACCTCTGAATATTGCTTTGTTGATTGGCAGTGCTTTTTCAAGTGTTTATTTTACTTCCCTTTGAGAGATTCTTGCAGCTGGGGGTGGAGAAGGAGTTTAAGGGATTTTTGCAGCTGTCTTGTCTCAAACCTATATTCTGTCAAACAATAGCTGGAACTTCTTTAGTGTTCCCTGGGGCTAAAAAGATGCAAAGAGCTCTCTGAACAAGAGAAAGTTCACCTTCACCAATATCAGAGCTCAAACTATTCTAACCCTCTTAGTTCTTTCCAAACACAAAGAAGTGTCTTGAGTGATAGAACTAAAGCATTAGATCAAGGCTGACAATTTTTTTCCCCCTAAATAATATAAGTAGAACATAACATATATTTTGCACACAATGGATAAACACTGTATTTCATATAGGTTGATCTGTGTGTTCTTTGCTTGAAGACAAATTCACCAGCTCTCAAGAAACATATGAATGTTTGTCTTATAACTATGGTGACTGTTAAATGAAGGAATAGGAAACAGCTTTTCCATTAATCAGATGAAAAATCAGCAGAGTTTTTTATAAATACTGATGTAATTAGCATATGAAGAATTTCATAGCCACACCAAGGGAAAAATTTTCCATCAGGTACAACTAATTACTACAAGCCTAGATAAAATGTGAAGAAGAACAAACTCTTATGACATGCAGATTCTCAAGGATTGTACAAACTGTCCCTTATTGTTTGTTACTACTGATCAGAGTTGTAACTCAATTGGATTAAAAGAAAGTGAAGTTAAGAGGGGACCTTACTCTATTTTCTATGATATTACAATTTAAATTAAGATCTATATATAAGTGTGGTCAACATTTCAAAATTGATAGAAGAGGAGTTGAATATGTTCCTTCAGAAGTTTTCAGTCTCTGGTACTGGACTTGCATGTGTTAATGAAGCATGAGCCAGTGTCAGATAGACTTTTAATTAATGACAGTAACATACTTATTTCCTATCTCTGGCATGAAGCAGTCAATTTAATTTTGTAGAATAAGATGGAAAAAGTGATTATCAGTAGGGAGGATGCTCATTTAAGAATTCACTATTGGACAGCGGCCTTGTGAAGGGGAAGTTACAGCACAGTTCTTAAAATCTTCTTCCACAAATGGTTGCTGGCTCCAAAGATAAAAATAAATAACTAATCTAAAATTTATTCAGTAGCCTTACATTGGAAACTATGACTTGTAACTAAATAATAAAAGCACAGAGAAAGGAGAAATTCTTCACAGAAGGACATCAGCATTTGAGGAGTGCAACAGACTATTTTTATAGTTCTTCTTCAGAAAGTGTTAAGAGAACAGAAAAAAGAAAATTCAAATGGTACATAAAAAGAAGTAAGAAGGAGCACTATATGAAGAGTATGAAAGTAATTTAAATGGCAGCCATGGTCCAGACTATGTGTACTCGGTTTTCTGGTTGGTGTTTCCTGGTTGTTTGGATTGTTTTGGGTTTGTTTTTTTTTGTTTTTTTTTTTGTGTTGACATTGTTTACATTTTGTTTGTTTGATTTGATTGTTTGTAGGGTTTCTGTTTTTCATAAATATATAGAATTTACTGAAATTAACCTGCCCATTTAGGAAGTACCTGGGATATAAACTGAAATTCATATTTTCAGAATATGGATTTTCATTTTTGGGTTATGGAAAAAAGCTCTGATTGGCTTATTCCAACACAGAATGAGTGGTGGAGATAAAAAGGACAGAGAAGATATGAAGGCTCATAGACCCAAGTTTTCTGTTCAGTCCTAATAAATAAAGGTCTGACACTTAAGGAGTGATTTTTAGGCATTTCAGGTATCCAGAACCTTCTCGGCCTCTTAAAAAGACAAACCAGTTGGAAAACAGTGATGCCACTGAGGCAGGTATTATTTGGAAATGAGCTTAGGATATTTTAAATTTACTTTTTCGATTTATCTTCATTGTTTTAAAACAATAACAAACTCACAAAAAAAGCAATTTTCTGAGGCATATGTAGCTCTCCATCTGGAGAAAAACATAATTTATCCTTTAATTCTTTCTGCAGTATTTCTCATAGATTGATTCTCTCTCTTTGTATGAAACTTTGCTGACGTTGTTGGCTTCTTTATAAAACACTTTACAGCAGTATTTGTTATTACTTCTGTCAGGTGAATTTGATGTGAACTCAGAATAGCTCTGCAGTCTTTAAACCAATCTAGTGGCAGTGGTATGGACATCAATTATCACACAGTTTACTGAAAGTAAGCCCAGCTTCTGCTGCTTGTAGTTTACCCTTCTCAATTTCTTTCAATTCTCAGGGATTTGGTTCCACCTTTTAAAATTAACTTTTTATATTTCTGCAGTATCCAGAGGCCAAGGTCCTGTTGTGTGCAGGGCTCTGCATAAACATCAAGTTGATCACTGAACTTTGTGGAGCTGCAGAGTGTGCTATCAGTCCACAGGAGAATGGAGTCCACAAGTTTAAAACAAGCTGTGCATTTCCTTTAATTTCAATCCTTTCCCCCTCCTTCTCTGGAAGACAGAATTCTATGCAGCTTTCCTTTGCACTTGGAGTCTCTTTCCCCCCCTCCCCTCTCCCCCACCCTCACCCCCCTNGCAGCCCATAAGCTCCATTGGCACAGAGGGAGGGAGCTGTACTGCCTTCCCGTTCTTGCTGAAACTTGTTCTCCTGGCTGGGTGCCTCTTTTCCTATCTGAAAACCGTTTTCTCATTTCCAGCTCTGTCCAGAGGAATGGATTACCAGATGTGTGCACTTATTTTCACTCATCTAGCTGCAGTAATGGATGTGTAGCAGTAACCTCAACAGGTTTTCAAGTAAAATATTCTTCTTGGTAGTGGCAGGGGAGCAGGGGACAGGAAAAAGGAAGGAAGGATTGTTCATTTGCTCTGTCTTGAGTGCACAGAGTTACTTGGGACAAAACAATCCTTCTCATTGTGGTGATCTTACAAAATGGTTGGATATGCTTTTCTATTAACCTTCTAATACCATGACTGGCAGGTACAACCATTTGCAGAGAATATGGTTCATCCAGCACTTTACTGGAACATTTATGCTACACTGTGTTATGAGTAGCATGGCGGATAAAGGCAATTATTATTGCAGCACAAGATAGATCCCGGTTAGAGTTTTTAGCCTTTCATTTCCATTTTAAGTGAAAGCAATTCTGGCTCCCTATTAGACCATCCATGTCAGGAAAAGTCGAGTGTTACACCTTCTCATCAGGTTTCCTGGTTTGCTAGAGTGTTATAATGAAAACTCTCAGAAGTTAATGAAGCACTTGAAACTGTGACACTATTCAGAGTTCAAAAAAATAATAAAGAATTGTGTTCCAGTGGGTGTCATCGGTTATCAACAGCACAATAAAAATGTAGCAACAAGAATAGCAACACTATCCATGTACCTTGCACTTCACTTCAGCTAGTTTGAATTACTTTCAACTCTTATGTAAAGGATTTAATAGCTGAAAGCATTTTGCTGCTTCTGGTATTTGTTAGAAATGTAATCTGAACTGCTTCAATGGAAGAACACCTGATCAAATTTTCAGTGACAAGAGACCAACTGTTTCAGTTTTGAAGTCAGCCTTGACTTTTCAGCATGAGAAAACAAAGATGAAGTAATCCCTTGTTGGGTGTTCGCAAACAGCAGGGTGTAGCTTTCCAAACAGCGTCGGGGCAATGGGATGTGACACTTGAGAGGATATGGTTTGTGGCCATGTAAGACAGGAGGTGTTTTAAAGCTGGGCTGTGTAAATTTCCACACTGAAAGACTGCACAACATTGTTTTGGAGATGTGTGCATAAGACAACACATCACATATATGCCATACATGTCACCTGACAATAATTAAGGGAACATGTTTGCTTTTTTTTCTGTCAAGGTTTTGCAAGATTTGACTGCTGTCCACTGTTTTATTTGCATTTTTCATATGGAGTTGCTCTATTCTCCTGCAGATAGCAAAAATTTATCATGTAAGGGAACTGTCTTGACTGGTTTTAACCCGGCACACTTGAGTTTGAAGTATGACTTGATGTCTGGTACTAAGTATTGAAAGGGACATGTAACACTGCCTTTCTCCTTTACCCACCTTCTACAGTAAAACAAGTAGAGTTTCTGGTACATTGAATGCAGTGTGGGGGTGGAAAGGAGAAAACCAGACAGCTGGAGTTCCTTCTGAAAGAAAAAAAAAATAAAGTTATTACTTCAAGTTCCAGAATTTGAGGCAATATTCTTTGCATTTGGAATATCATATATTGGAACAATCTGGGATCAGTCATGTCTAAACATTATTTTTTATTCATGTGCTTCTGAAGCAAGTCTTATCATTTACTTAGTGTCCATGCATAACACACACATGGGAAAACATGTACCTTTTCCCGACAGCAATACCCACTGGAGCTTTTTCAGTCCAACTCTAATCTTTTACTTGCACATAAACGAGTGTGTTTCTTGTTACTGTGTATAAATATTATCATTCCTGATATTTTTATCTTGAAATACATTGAATCTTAGTCCTGGAACTAAATATTCTGCATCATGGAAGTCACTGGAGAGATGAGATATATTCACGGAAATTATTAGTTTTAGTTTACTGCAACAAACCAAAAACCCAAAACAAACAAAACAAAAGCACAATAAACAAAAACCCATAAAACAAAACAAAAACAAGCAAACAAAAAACCAAACACAAACCAAACCAAACCTCCAAACCCACAGAGAAAAAAAAAATAAATTAAAACTCCATAAATCCTGTACCCCTCAGTGGGTTTAGCATTTGTTATTAGTTGGAAAGTGTCTCTGTATAAATGCTCAAAAAACGTGCAGAAGAAAAGACATCTGGGAATAACAGTGGTATCAGTTTCACTTATCTAACACTACTGTGATCTAGCTTGCCAATGGCTATGGGATGTCTTATTGGAATTAATGGAAATATTAATCCTATGGAACAGTTGTGTCCAGCAGGGTGAAATCTTATTTCTGGAAAACCAAGTTTTGTCATCCCAAGTTAGGGGCCAGAATTTTGTTTCCTTCCATTGCAAGAGAGAAGACATTCAAATCTCTGTGTTGTTTATATGGAAGGGAAGTATGTGCTGTGTTCCTTATCGTTATATTTTAACAAAACGTGTATGGAAGACTTGTGTTGATTTGGGCAATAAGAGAAATCCTCTTTTACCATGGGAAAACTCTCAGTATTGTTCTGTCAAACAGAAAGAGACCCTGGTACCTGATAATCTCTTAGCTAGGTGATTATGCTTAAGAATGTGTGGATACTTAATGACCATTTTCTCTAAGGGGCGAAAAAAAGTTCTGCAGTGTCTGCATATGGGACAGAGAACAGGCAGCACAATAAATTCCATGTCATTTCTTGATGTACTGAAACCCATATAAAGGGATTCACTTACTGCATGGGCTCAGACATTGCACACATTAGTTTAATGCTCTGATTTTAACTTGGAACGATGTGTTTCATCTCCACAGCCCATTTATATGTCTCATGTGCATCTTGTTCATTTGGTCTTTACTTAAGGGTACTTTATGTTGTTCATATTGTCTATGTGGATTTCCTGTCTAAAAGCCTATTTTTTTTGCAGAGTCAGTACTCTGCAAAAAGATAGATATATTAGTCCTTAGGTGAAATTGTTATAACATTAGATGTGGATGTTCATATCATATATGCATTGAAGATTACTAGGTTTTGATTTTTTTTTTTTTTTTTTTGTACTAAATTGCAGACTAGTGCTTTGAATAGTGGTACAAGTAGAAACCTTAGCATAAAGAATTCTTAGCATAAAACTCCATGTTAAGGTTTTTATCAAATTACTATCTAAAAGCTCGATTGTCAGGTGTTGAAAATAACATGAGGTTTTTTCCCCTGAATTTTCTGGATTTTCATGAAGTGCTTCAAAATTTTTTCCTCAGATGTTAGAAAGATATTAACATTATGATTGGTGGAAAATGAATCTTAATCCTACCATATTAAGTTCTCTGGGGTTTTTGCTTGCCTCAATATTCTGGGCAGGCTGACACTTAAAGCGCACATTACACAAATTTCTATACCTGTATTTTGCCAAATGTACAGTGAGGGCATGACGTGACATGTGAATACACCTGAGAGCCCAGCAGGATAGGCAGCATTGCTGTCATATCAGAACTTCTATCCTGCCACTTCCCTTTAAACCTTTTATTAACCTACCTGGCTGGAGACATAGGGGCAAAGACAAATTCAAAGCAATTCTGTGCTCCTCCCAACACCTGGTTGCATGTTTTCAAAGTGTTGTGTAGTTAAATCTCTAAATATCTCCCACTCATACTAATGGGAATCCCACAGTGAAATTCTTGAATGCTGCCTTGAGCATTTATTCATTAGGATTTCTTGTCCCGCCCTCCCTCTCCCACTGCTGTTTCAAGTAGAGGGCCAAGAAGTCTCTTGAAGCACAGAAAATGAACAACGTAAGAGTTAATACAGACACTGCCTTCTGAGTGACATAACCATGCCATTATGAAAATCCTTGTAGAAACATCTTTTATTTGGTGTGGGAGCCTATAACTTAAAGAACTATGGCAAAGAAAGGGCATTTCTTATGTGCCTTGTGTGCTGTATTTGAGGATCATCGTGTACTAATTCTGTCAACGATAAACTTGCAAAGGTTTTCAGAATCACCTAGGTGTATTAAATGGAGGAGCAGGTTGTGATGCAGACTGGGACAATTAACATTGTGGGAAAGGTTGTTGTTATGCAGAGAGCACAGTTTGACTTGGGAACAATCCAAATTCTTCCTCTAACTATCAATAGATTTCAAACAGCAGCTTGTGCTGAATACATACTTATTTATACTGGGAAACCTATAATTTATTAATCCTAGCTATTAAAGTAATACATAGGGTTCTTTGATTGATGCCTGGTGCTGATTCCTAAGAATTATGCAAAGGGAGAACACCTATTATAATAGTTTTTCTCCTTGGTACAAAGGAAGAGTTTAGGTGTCCTCATCTGGATATTCCCATTCCTGGCTATATATGTGGCTGTGAGATGGTCAGGATTTTTTTGTCCACCGCCACTTAAAGTCAGCATTTTTTTTACCTGTAGTTCCTTTCCTTTCCTCAGCAGCACACTTGTCTGAAGGAGTCAGAAGTCTGTGGAGCTTGTCCATGCACAGAATTTTGGGCCCAGGGAGAGCAGCTGCTGACTGTTCTACTGTTTCTGCTTTCAAAGGGCTGTCTCTGCTCCTGTGTTACAAGACTCATAACTGAAAGCCATAACCTCTTAGATCACCTCAGCTACTAACTCCCAGAGAAGCCAAAGGCAGCAAAGTTTTGGGCAGTTGTCAGAGTTTTATTTTCTATGTCTTCAGCTTTGTGAAGGTAAGACAGCAGCAAGATGTCTGATATATGATGATATTTGTTTGCAGATGGAGTTTAACTACTGGACAGAAAATGGTTTTTGTAGGTGTTTTGGCTGAGGATACCTGTCTGTGGAAAACTGAGTCACTGTAAAGAAACATGTGCTTGGGGTGAAAAGCCATGTGCACTGTTACTTCACAGCAGCACTTCTCATGGACAAACTATGAACACTGTGTGTGCTCATTTGAACACAGAGCCAGTCAAGGAGAAATGGGTGTGAATTGTTGACAGTCTCCAGTCCAGAAAGCAGGAACAGGGTACACTGGGAACAGGTGTCCAGGGACTGGATGGGCAGCAGTTCCAGGCATCCCAGCAACACAACTGAACCCCACAGCCAGGTGTGATGCCTCAGGGAGAATCTGGGTGAGGGAGGTCAGAACCTGTCTGTTCCTGAGGGGAAACATGTGAGAAACATCCCTAAGAGCCCTGAGGGGAGAGCAGTTACTCCAGGTGTCCCTGCAGGAATCCGTTGCAGCCCCTGGAGAGAATGTGCTGGAGCAGCATTGTGGATCAGGTATCTGGAGGACCCCACGCTGGAGCAGGTGGATGTTTCCTGAAAGGACCTCAGCCTTTGGATTGCTCACACAGCACCAGGTCTATCCTGAAGGGCTACAGCCTGTGCAAAAGACCCTCAGTGGAGCAGGGGAATGGGAAAAGTGTGAGGTGGAAGAAACAGCAGAGAAGAACTGTTATGGACTGCCTAGAGTCCCTGTTCCTCATCCTCTCTATGCACTGGGGGATGGCAATTACTTACATTTTCCCCAAGCTGATTCTGCTTTTCTCATGATGAGAACTGGTGCTGATCCATCTTTATCTTGTAAGCTTTTGCATCTTATTTCCTCCATCTTGACTGTTCCAAGACCAGTTTTGTTAGAAGAGGTAAATTCTGAGTGTGGCATTCATTATTTTAAAAGGTTAAATTTTAAACACTGGTAGATAGCCATGCCTTTTCCATATGTTAGGCAGTCACCATACATGATTCCCCCCATCATGGTTAAGTTTTTATCACTGAACACAGACCACCAAACCCTACTGTGTTTGCTGGCTTGTAAGGTGCAATGCATGTATTATTTTTTTATGGTGTTTATTTATGTTAATAGTGGGTGGAGGTTTTCTGTGTTTCAGGGAAGGTGGTGGAACTTCCATGTGTAGCAACAGATCAGAGATACTGTCAGTAGCTGTCCTTCATTGTCTTGCTGCTTTCCTCAGTGGCCCCAGTAGCCCAGACTGCCATTGCCTCCCTGGGAGATTTCACATGTGGTCTGAGAGGGCTGTCATCTTGTCCTTAGTGCTTAGATATCTTGTGCTTCAAGGACTTCCTAACTGTGAGTTTTATTTCAAATACAGTGTTCGCTCTCTGTATTTGAGGAGAATTAACCTGAGGTTATAAACCAGTTGACAAATAAGTGAAGTTACAGCTGAGTAGTATGGTTTTCCTGTGTGGTTGCTGTGACATGCAGAAAGATTACTCAAAATATGCTCCATTAAAGGTAGATTGTCAAGTTCAGTGTAGGTTAAGAAATTCCAAGTGTGTCCAAGGTGCATATTTTTAATAAAACAAAAGTCCTCCTTGATGGTGATGGGTTTTTTCAGTCCTCTGTACAGCAATGCTACCTCCTCATTAATAAAGAGGCAAATAACATGGAAAATTATTACCTTTGTCTCTGGGTCCTGGTAATTCAAATATTCAACAGTGTTGTAGCATTTCCCAGCCTTAAGATAGAGCAACTAACTCTATCTTGAGATGAAACAACATGTGGAAATAGATCTGTCATGTAGTATGGGGTTGCTTTGGAACTTGTATCAAATGATCAACCCCAGAGTATTTGCTCTTGGAAATGAACATTTATTGAGGTTTATTTATTGCAATCTGCAACGAAAAGAAGAAAAACTGTGTTAAAATTAGCAATTTAGTTCCGCTTCCTCAGTTACAGCCACAGCTTATGGTAGGCTGTGAATGTACAACAGGTTGAATTCTGCTCCTGTAGCATCACCCATAGTATCCTGTTCCCAAATAAATGGAAGACAGTAAGTGAAATTAGGTTTATAGTGGGTGGGGTACTGGAAGGTAGAAGTGCTTACAGCACCAGAGCCACTGTGGAGAAATAATCGTGTGTTTACATGCTTCTACAATCAGTTTAATTAAATTACTGTCACAAGCGTATCATTCAATTTTAGCTCTTTAGGAGGACTAAGTACAGCCTGAGGAAAGGATGAATTCTGAATAAGAAGAAGATGCAACTGACTAGGAAATTAGGGTTAACATAACCCTAAGATAAGTTTTTTCAAGAGGTAAATGAAGATTAGCTTTCTCTCTAGAACAGAACATGCTTTTAAGTGATAAAGACTTTAGGCAAACATTTTTTAATGCATTTTAAAATAGATTCATGAAAAAAAATCCTAATTGTGATTCCTCAGTGGCACTTAAAAGGCTCAGTTAATTTTACATCTATTAATTTAAATAATAATGGAATAAAAATATTTAAAAATTAGGAAAATTCTCCAAATAATATACTAAACACTGCATGCACACAGGTTATGAATCTACCACAAAATGACACACTTTTACCTATTTTATAAATCAAGTTTCTAAAAGTGTAAGCTCTGTATTTCTTGGGTGCAGACCAAAAAAATTTCCTGGAAAATCTGAATTTAAAAATGGAATAAAAAATATTATCACTATTCCCATGTAGTATGGTTTGGCTGAATATTGCCATGGAAGATATAATAGTGTAAATACTGAAGTGAAGGATTTAAATCTTTGTTTCTCAGTTGGTGCTCTAATACCAGAGTAGTTTACAGCTAAACTGTCTAGGCCCTGGATAATGAATTTCCAAGTTTTAGCACTTCTTCTTGTCCAGATATTATATAATAGTTAACTTTTCCTAATGAAACTTTTTTAAAAAGAGCTGGTATTTTACATCAACCCACTACTATTCTCATGTTGCCCCAAATTGAAGTACTAATCTTGAATACTACATTTTTTACCTCTTAGGCTGTTGTTGCTTTTCCACAGAAGGTTATAAACCCAAGCCTGAAAAGCTCTATTTCATCATCAGAGCCTTTGGGATTGTTAGAGTTACTAAAATAAAAAAGATCAGGTCAATGTTTGTATCAGGCCCCCTTATGAAAGCAGAATGTTTGACATCTGCAATGTATAAATGCAGTCCAGTTAACGGGAGCTCCTGTAGTGTATAAGTGAGCTGCAGGTTTTCTGGCCATTCTGTAAGTCAGACTACCTGCTTATTCAGGATCTAAAATTTAAGTTCTATGCCAATTTTGGGAGTGAAGCCCATAGCAAGGCTAGAGTTTAAACATGAATGTCAGAGCCTGAGTGTTGTTTAAAAATTTGGGCCAAATTCAGAAGTGGGAAGGTGTAGCAAGTAAATACACCAAATATCATCATAATTAATACTGTTGACATAGCACGGTGTATTCTGGGAATTTATAAGAGCTTGAATAAAGAGCTGAGGCTAATAGCGCTACATGCAATGAAAATGCAGACCAAAAGGTGATCATTTGTAAAGAAAACAGCAATTGAAATTATAGAAGGGGGTAGAAAACTGATGTCACACATGATGCTTTTCTGGAATAAGAAGCCTTGTTCTGAATATAGATGTATTTTTAAAGCTATTGTAAAATATTATTGCATGCCAGATACAACAAATCAGGTAATTTTTTGTTGGAATTTCTTAATTTATATGGTTGTTTCCTCTGCTGGAATGAATAAAAAAAAAAAAAAA
>VWZN01016114.1:839203-857540 GCA_013396955.1 Regulus satrapa
GAAAGAAAAAAAAAAAAAAAAAAAAAATCAGTACAGTAAGGATTATAAAATAAGACAAAAATCTGCCCATATTTAGATGTATGTGATTTCATTTTTTTCAATAGAGCACTTGAAATTTGTCAGGATCTTTGCTAAAAACAAGAAACATAATAATTTTTCTCTTTCAGTGAATACAGAACACAAAATTATATCTTTCCTTTTGGGAACCTGCCTTAAATTCTTCCATGAATACTTGAAGTTTTCTGATATTATCCCCTAACAAAAGCTTCAAATTAACACTGATGTACTTTGCATTATGGAAAGGGGTTCTTGAATAGAGGCCATGCTAAGGTTTGTAAAAGGGTCATACCTTAAAAATTATATCACGATTCTGCTTTCTAAAGGCTTCCCTTTTAGAAGTGAAGCTTATTGTTTTGCTATATGATGTCATAGCCCACACATTTATGCTAAAGGAGAAAATTAATAATTAGCTCACATATTTACAGTTGCTGAAGTCTGAATTTTAGGTAAAGATAACCACAAGGAAGATTACTGTTGATAACTTTTTGTTTTGATAGAGACAGTAGCTGTGATCTGGGTGGAGAAACATTTTAGTTAATATTGCTGAGTTTATTTTTTTAGTGCTTCTTTTGCTTTTAAAAAAAATCTACTTTAGAATATCAAAAGCAATTTTTTGGAGCTTACTTGAAAATATAATTTCAATATTGCTATTTGAGTTAATAATAATACCTTATAAAATATCAATCAGATTTTAAATACAATTTTTATAATGTAATATACAATATAATTTCTGTCACTACAAGAATGTTACTGCATGACTGCATTGAAGGGCTGTAATTCAAAGAAATGTATAGTATACAAATGTAAATTAAAAAAGAAACAACTTCTTTTTTTTTTTTTAGGAGTACTGAATAGAATATTTTTTGAAAAATTATATACAACCAGGCTTGATAAACACAACCGTTTCATTAAAATTTTCCTTGTAAAATTATTTTTTTCAGTTTGCCAGCTGTAGTATTATCTTTATCAAATGTAGGAAGCAGGCATCTGTAGGTATTGTTATCTGGCTGTTATAAGGAAATTTGGGCTGTTTTGAGTGGCAGATACCTAAGAGATAAAAAAGCATATAAGAAATTATTATACTAAATGCATAAAAGGGACAAGGTTATAGTGTGCATGTGTTTATTTATATGAAATTGTTGTAAAAATCAAGATGCACTATGTTTACAACTCTGCCTGAATTATCTTTCCTTTAGTGATTTTATTTTTTCTTTAAAAACAATGGAATCTGAAAGTCACTCAGACATATTTTGTCAGTTTTGGAAAACATGCAATTCTAATAAGTTGGGTGAAAAACACCTTTGGTAATGAAGAACACCAGCTTTCCTGGGAAAGATATTGTTCCCTAATTCAAAGTAGGCATTTGAATAAGAAATCCAGATTTTTAGATACCAACAGGAATCTCTATTCCTTTCTGATTCATCAGTATTTTTGTGCACTCCTGGATGAATATGTCCTAAGAATCCTTAAACTGATAATGTTCTCTAATGCACAGACAAAACTTGCAGAACATTGGGCACCAAATGGAAAATGATTTTATTTCAGCTACCAGTGGCTGATTACTAATAACACAGACTTACTTTGCCTTCGTGATCAGAATACTTACATGCTTTTGTAAGCCGTCTACCCAGAATTTATAAATAGGAAAGAAAATAACCCTCGAAAGCCAAACAACTTCTCCTCCTTGTCGCCATATGCTGCATCTTTTCCCTCTAGGTTTTGTATACTCTATGTGCTGAAGAATGGTGTCTTTTCTTTTCATGTTGCTCTGTCGGCGGTCATAACAGCTATTCTCTTCATGAATATGTAAATCCCATGCATAAAATCAGAAAAATTAGCATGGCGATTCCCACTGTAGAATGTGCCCAATTATGTCTGCTAATACGTGAATAGTGATGATTTAATCTTTGGACTATATGAGTGGACTCAGGTACAGTTACAAGAGCTGCAGTAATTACAGAGGACCCAAACACACAAGCTGGGTGTGTGCACATGCTGGGGGATCATTGGGCTTTAATAGGAACTGGGCATCTGATGCCTGGCTATGATGGAGTGCTCGCAGATTCATTTACAGCCGCTTGCTCTGATGGGTAGTGACAAGGGAGAAAAATGCCCTAGGTCTGCAATACCCTTCCCTTACTAACTGACACTCATTTGCATTTGAATTTTTTTTTTCCTCTTTTTTTTTAGTTCCTACTGAATGCTGGCAATTAGAATGGAATGAATAAAAGTTTGGATAAATAAAGGGAGAAAAATGGTGACCGCATTTGCTAGGCGTCCTTAACTCACTTGGTTTATCAGCAATGGGTGTTGGAGGGGGGAGGAAAGACATGCAGAAAACAACAAAACCAAAAAGGCACTACCAGCAATTGATGCATTTTTGTATTTAAATAAGCAGGCGTGCTCATGCATATTTATATGACGTGCATGCCTATGCGCCGCTCTGAGCAGTGGCTCTGCGGCTCGGCTGCAGTAATTAGGCTGATGTAATTATAGCAAAACAAAGCAAGCTTAGGCTGATGGTGGTTTTTTCCCATACAGTGGGAACATTTAAGACATATGCATATTCCAGTGTACAAAAAATGAACCTGCACCGCTGTCGGAGGCTAGGAGGACAGTGTGGCCAGTGCACCTATTGTGTCACTGCTGTAGAAAGCAGCTTAGCGATTGGCCACTGTCTGCAGCACATAATACTGACTGGTTATAAAGGACTTGTGTAGGGGAAAGCCTGTAGGTACTCCATTGTCTGGCAAAGTTGATATGACTGCATTCTTTTTGCAGGGGGTCAGACAGCTGAACTGTAAAAGCTGCACAGATTTTTTTTTTTTTTTCTCTTCTTGCTCTGTCTCTCTGTCTCTGTCTCTTCCATACAGCATTTTTCTTTCATGCCCTGTCTCAGTTTGCATAGTTAAAGAGAATGCTAATTAAGATCCCTTGCCTTAACCCGAAAATAATGACTTGGATGTAAATAGAAAACTGGCGATAGTTTAAGATATTCTTGCATAGCACCAAGATATCAGTTACCGTTCTAGGGGAAAAAGGAAGAATTATTTTTTTTTTTGTAATCAAGGTAATCAAAGAAGAGTTGTTGCTTCTCTTTCTTCCTTTCTTTCATTCTTTCCTTTTTTTCCTTATTTTTCTTTTTTTTTTTTAAACCAATGCTGCTATACTATTGCAAGCCAGATAATATTTTATTTCAGAAAGCATGCTAGCTACATAATTTAAAAGTCCACAAATCAGTTGCAATTTAGTGCTTATTAATCCTTCTTAGGATGTAATTCGGTGAAAGAACTGCTTAAAAAAAAAAAAAAAAATTCTTTTCTGTATTATAGACGGATCTAACAACGCAGTCTGGGCTCCGTGCCAAAGGCTGGTATTTCACAGCAGCGACCGCCTTACAGATGAGCTGTGGGAAGCAGGAGGGAGACTCTCTTAGGGTGCCACTACTATGGAGACACAGCTGGGCTGAACAAGATTTGCTTCAAACGACAACAAGAGAGACAGAAAGAGTCTGGTTCGACCGCTGCCCAAGCAGGCAGTAACCAGAAGAGCTAGCAGCCAATCCGGCCATGCTGCACTGTTCGAAACCAGCTCTACATCCCAGCCAATCAGTGACATCACTGGTGAGAAACTCATTTACATCATGCAGTAATGAACTTTGTTTAACGTAGCCTTTTTTCTTTCCTTTTTTTTTTTTTTCTCCTCACAGAGATTAGGTCCTCCATTAATTATTCTGCCAGCATAATTTGAATCGCTATGCAAAACGATGGCTACAATTTCTTGATTTTTTTTTTTTTTTAACTGTGTGCTGTCTCTGCAGGTAACCATGGGCATTGTTCCATTTTTTTTTTTCTGTTGGCCCCATAAAACCTTTAAAAGTGTCTTTATTTGTTAATATTGTGCATATATTTTTCTTTCATGTATGTTTGTCTCCTTGTAGTCCTTACCTAATGTGGTACTGCTTCCTCCAGTTATAGGCTGGGATTACTTTTAACTGTCTTGGAAGGTTAAAAGGGTGTTGCTGCAGCATTCAGTTTGCATCTTTAGCTGCCATCACAGTCTAAGTACTTATTCTAATGTTTCAGAAATCATTTCGCTGTGGCCATTTTACATATCTGGCTTTCTCGAAAGGTTCTTACATGCATCTGTTACAACTGAGTAAAGTTCAGTACTGTTATATTTCATTCTTCACCACTTTCAGTCAAGATGTCATTTTATTAATGAATAGAACTGAGATAATTTCTGAACAAATTTCACCCCCTTGCTTCCACCTCAACACAATGCACCTGATTTGCATCCATTTACCAGAATAACTGAATACAAGAGCCAGTATGAAAGGAAGTCAAGGGAGAGCCTGCATACGGCTTCAGGGTATGTTGCAGCAAAGCAAAATATAGAATTTTTGTTTAGAATGTGCTTAATCTACACAGAAAATATTAGATCATAGGTCAAAAAATACTTGTATCTAGCCAGTTTTACATATTTGGAAATAGGTTGGGGGGGGGAGGTTTGTTTATTTTTGTTTTTGTTTTAATAATAAATGTGCACGTTTTCTAGACATGTGTTCAATTATAAGTGAAAAAACATTTGAGCAAGCCAACATTGTGTTGAACATTTGGATTTAGTTCTTTGTTGGTAAAGTAATTTGTTGTGCGAACAATTTAAAACCAGTCCAGGATACTGCGGAATACAGAGATTTCAGACTGCATAATCTAATGAGGCAAGTATTCTAATAGCCGAAACAGAATCAGATATGAGACAAATTCAATATTGTGTTATTAAATTAAAGCTATATCTGTTGTTAGTGGGCTTCAAGAGGTCAAGGCTTTCATAGGGCAAAATTTTATTTAAAGAAATAGCCTGAAATA
Source organism: Regulus satrapa (assembly GCA_013396955.1). Taxonomy (NCBI): domain Eukaryota; kingdom Metazoa; phylum Chordata; class Aves; order Passeriformes; family Regulidae; genus Regulus; species Regulus satrapa. The sequence goes on from VWZN01016114.1 coordinate 844,132, forward strand.
GAATTTTTGTTACAACATGACTTCCCCTCTCCTCACACACAATAATCTACAATTTGTTTATGGTGCTTCAGTTATATATTGATCCTTCTAGTCACTTTGAAAATACAGAGGATTTAAGCACTAAACCATAGCTCTTTCAATGCATGATGCATTCCATCATCCCATCATCAGTATTCTGTGTGCGGCTGTCCTGATTCAGCCACTGGCTCCCCTGCTGCAGATCCTGTAATTTGAATCATGCGTAATAATATATTATCCTACTGGGGGCCTTCTTTCAGTAGGAGAGTGATTTTATACCTTCTGCTCTAAGAGAACTGTTGGCTCCTTGCCACCTCGTAGCCATTATTCACAGAGGCAATCAAGATAGTCTTCCTTAAGGAATAACATCTGCACAACTGTATGTGCCAGAAATATGAAGCCTCCCCTCACGTTATAAATTTGGTTTTCTTGGGAGCAGGAATATTTGAGAATACTGAAGCAGAAAAGCTGTGTATTTACAGGAATTCATCAAAAGTGTATTGAATGTGCCATGTGCTGAAATCCAGGCTGTGAGGACATTTGGACTGGCTAAGGGAAGCAGAAGAGAAGAAAATAGAATCTGGTGGCTATTCTCTGGTTTTTGATAATACTTATGCCAACTCATGTTTTCAACTTAGCTGATGATTAGTGCCATATTAAAAATGTGACATTTGCCTTGCTGACAAGGTAGTTTTCTAACTAGGATGTTGATGGGATGGTGTCAGCTAGGACTGGGGCTGTATTTCCCAGGTTGAGAATCTAACCTGATTTGATGCATTCGACAAGATGCAGTGTCAGTAGTGAATGAAAAACAGATACCAGAAGGGGACCAAGAGTGTAGAAAATATGACCACTTCATAAAAAAAGTATCAAATCTCAGAAATGTAGAATCTGAAAACACGAACTGTGTTCATACAACATGAATAGTATCTGCTGGTTAAAGCTCTGTAGGGTGTTTAAAGGTGAGTGAAAACAGCTGCTTAGAGCAGAGAAAGAAGAACCCCAGATCTATGCAAGTCTTTCAGCTATAGTGTGTGCACTGCTGCCATATGTAGCCGATACACCAGCTCCAGGGCATACAGTTTTCTTTCATTCACATAAATGTCACCCCTAAAACACAATCAAAATATCCTGAGATGTTATTTTTACAGATATTCTTCTTGTGTAAGCATATAGAGGGGTGATGTTTTCTGTCCAGTATAAATAGTTGGGCCATTCCTGTTAAAGATAACAGATTTGTCATTTTTGATTTAGGGAAGAGATAGGGGAAATATTGGGGAGAGAAAGAAGCAAAATTTGATTTAGAATGTTTATCTCATCCTGAAGCTTACATCTATTTCATTGGAAAACAGCAATACAACTGTAGAAATAATTCTACCCAAAATGCATTTATTTCAGTACTGTTGAGGTGTATGTAGCAGAGGAGGGTCCTCTTGTTGTCATCACCTGTCATTTTACCTTCTGGAAGACAGAAATAAAGTAACCTGGTTGAAAATCAAAATATTAGGGAACTGAAGTTCTGAGATAGTAGGAATGAACTTAAATAGGGCTCACCTGGTGGCTGACTTTTAAAGAATATTCTTAGATGGAAAACCCTCAACACCTGAATAGTCTGTCATATTTCAAATACTGTAAAAAAAGATCAGATTTTTTTTTTTAAACAAGGGAATTCCACAGTAATGAGTCTTAGAAATAAGATTAAATTGCAAATAAGGCAAATAGATTGGTGACTGCAGTTTACTTCCTGACTCATTCCATTTAGAAGAGAGGAAGAGAACTTTCTTAACCATTGATAATCCATTGGTGTATTCCATACATTCCAACATTCTCCATATAGTTATTAAGTTTTCAATAATAGGGATCAACAGGAAATACAATATAAAAAATCATAATGATTTGACGAATCACAACAGGAAGACCACCTTCATAACAGCTGAACTCTTGACATGAGAAAACAGACAAAGCAGAGAATGGTATTTGCCATAGTTCACTCTAATTAAAAGAGGAGTTGTCATTCTGAAGGAGGAGCCAGAAAATAACAGCCACTGAAGTTTCCTACTTCTGTGAGCAAATTGTACTTGATTCTGTTCTTCTGTGGTAGCATTTTGTCTTTTTGATAAAAGTCCTAACAAAAGTCCATTCCGCAGACTTCTTTCAGAAGGTTATCATTTCAATAGCTGATGTTTCCAAGTAGGACATCTACATGAAGAGGGTATGGACACTTAAATTTTTTTCTGTCATGGGTTAGGGTATAAGCAACTGGGTTTTTACAATTCAATCTATACCATTTGTAAGGAAAACAATGAGACTGGACAGCAGAGGTAATACTAACAGTGAATTACTGCACATAAATTTTTATGTAATATCAATTTTTTAATATATTTTATGAGAAGGTTCATTTTTTCTCAAATAGTCAATATTTAAACAACTGGTTTCATTAAATTAATTTTTGAAATTAAAGGTGGAAATACTGGGAAAACACTCTGTCATGGTTTAACCCCAGCTGGTTTCCAAGCACCACAGATATGCTTGGTCACCCCCAATGTGTGGGATGAGGGAGAGAATAAGAAAGGTAAAAGTGGGAAAAGTTCTGGCTGAGATAAAGGCAGTTATAGGTAAAAAAAAACCACACACACAGAAGTAAAGCAACACAAGGAATCCATTCACTGCTTCCTCAGGGCAGGCAGATGTTCAACACTCCCAGGAAAAACAGGGCTCTATTACATGTAATGGTGACTTGGGAAGACAAATCATCATCCCTGTGAGCATCCTTCCCTCCTGCTTTCTTCCCCCAGCTTTATAGGCTGAGCATGACTCCACATGATCTGGGATATCTGTTTGATCAGTTGGGATCAACTCCCAACTCCTTGTGCACCCTTGGCCCACTCACTGGTGGGGTCCTGTGAGAGATAGAAAAGTCCCTGAATCTCTAATCACTCCTCAGTGATAACAAAAATAACCCTGTGTTATCAACACTGTTTCCNTATTCTTTGAGTAAGTTACTGAGATACATACTCATCTAAGACTGTGTAGGAAAGAGCTTATTTATGGGGTACTTTAATACTGAATCAAAATATGATCTTGGGTAAACAAGGTCAGTTGCTATTTTACTGTGACACTTCAGCTTTCCTCAGTTTAAATTACGTTTTGGGAAATGGAGTGTGATGACTCTTCTCTGTAGAGAAAAAACCTGGAAGGGACCCAAAACTGTTTTCTACAAGCAAGTACAGAAAGATTGGTGAATATAGATATAGGAGTCATCAGTTGTTCAAGGACAGTCCTACAATATTTTAGGGGCTAGTACCAGAAAAGGGGCTCTTTCTTGGCCTAAATGCTGCCCTGGAATGTCTTTATTTTCTTGGTGGTTAATGGGAGGGGAGCTGAGCAGTGCCTGCTGCACTACGTCACCCTGAAGGCCCTCAGACAGGGGCTTTGATGTGCAAGGCAGCAAACTGCTGACTTTTGGGGTTTTGTTTTTATTTCTTCATGCAGATGTTTTCATTTTTCATGTTACATGTCAGTGCTGTATTGCTCTTAGTGGAAATTTTGGAATCTAGGCACGTTTTATTAATGCACTTATAGTTTTTAATTTTATCCCTGCATTTAAGTGAAAGGAGAAAAGATCCTGTTATAAGAAAATCCTTAATGTGATAAATTTAAGGCAATTGTTTTCAACAAGGGAGTTTGAACTCTGTGCCACTATTTTGCAGTTATAAAAATTAAATACCAAGACTTTGTTATGAAAACTATCACTTAATGTTTTTGGAAACTGTCTTCAGAAAGATTTAAAAAGTCACACTGAATGAAGTGAAAATCATAGAAGAATACCATGATTTATAACAGCTTATGCTTGTGACCTCATTTGAGTTCATGGAGCAATGAAAGCTGTCTCTGAAGGGAAAATGTAGAGAAATATCTTTTCCAAATTCATAGATTTGATGGCTGGAATAAGGAGGGTTGGATTTCTTTTAACATGAATAAACAAGTCCAAAAGGCCCAATAACACAGACATTTTAAAAACCCCCTTAGATTGGCAAGATAATTATTTTTAAAAAAAATAAATTCAGATAATCTCAGACAATGTATAGCCATAGAAAGGGGTAGAAGCAGACCAAAACAGTACAGAAAAAAGGGTATGACTTACTTTGTTAACAAGGTATGAGCTAACTTACCTTTGCAGCCAGAAAAAAAAAAAAANNNNCAAAATTTCCTTTTCAACCAAAAAAAAAAAAAAAAAAAGAAAAAAAAAAGAAAAAAAAAGAAAAAAAGAGCTGAGAGCCTTCATGTAGTTGAGATAAATTCAGTTTCACCAGATGGCTCTGCATTGTGCAGTATGTATCCAAAATGGCTAAAGAGAGGGCCAAAAAAGCCAAAATTACCTTGAAAGTCAAAAGCTAACCCTCATTGTCGCAATTCCAATCTAGCATCAAAGTGGTTGGAATGAAAAGGAATTTTTCTTCAGAAAGGGCACATTTTATAAATATTTTATACATATTTGATATGACATGCACAGAATTCCCATTATAGCTGGCAGTGTCCCAGTTCTGGCAGAGTATAGGTTTTGTGCAGAATTTTACTTGGAAAAACAAAAGTGGAGGACATTAACTTTGAGGGCAGAAAGCTGGAACTGAACCACTAGGGAACTTAACTATGCTGCAAGAGGCTATGAATACAATGCCATTATTTTGAAACCTATTGCTAAACACATCAAAAGCTGTTTTTACACTAGTTGAATCCTTGATGTTGAATGTGTTCATAGCTGGGAGTAAGTCTAATAAGTGTGTATGGGAATTTAAAAATGCCCCAATCGCAACCTGCTCAGCATCTCAGAAGCGTAATCAAGTCTTCTTGTTCATGGTAAAGATAAATTGGCATTTTTGTCTCTAGATCTGTTCTTCTGTTGGTAGTATGGAGGACTCTGAGAGGAGCAAGAGGCTTTGGGCTGAGGCAGCAACGTGACGATGACTGACCTCTAATATGGGGTTGTAGCAAGGAAGCCAGGCTTGCCTTCTCCTGCTATTAGCTGCTTGGTCCTTGGGATTATATTTTGCCCAGCCACTAAAAAATCTAAGAGATTATTCTTTTATACACATCATAAAGGAGATACAGATTATGGGGTTGTCATGCTTTAAAGAGAGGCCAAGTGGCGATAAGAAACATATTTAAAACTTTGGGGTATCCAGGAAAGGTTAAGTGGTGTTTAGTTCTACAAGTGTTGGTATGAGGACAAACCTAGAAGACCTGTCCTAAAAAATAGACTGTAGCTGATTTGTGACCATTTTAGCGAATCTGATCTAGTGTGCACAATTTGTGATGTTTAGCACATGGCAGAATGGGTGGGGAATTTATAGCTGTGCAATGAAAATTGCTGTTTCTGTAAAATCTGATCTAGCTTTAGATGATATTTGTTACAAAAAATTTTCAAGTGTAACACAGGTATGGAATGGAAAAATTATATTCCACCCCAGTCAAGTCTTCTCAAAACAAATTAAAAAATCACCTACTAAAAACTTTAATCTGGACAGAGAAAAGTGCACATAGCAAGTTCTATTTTAGCATGTCAAATTACCAGAAGAGCTGTTGGGGTTTTGTTCTTTATGATCCATGCCCAAAACAAGGAACAGGAGATATATTAATGCATATACACAAAAAGTGCGTATGTATACAATAGAAAATTTCACCTTAGGACACTCTTGACTACAAAAATGATCTTTGTTCCAAAAATTGTCTTTATTCAAAGAGTGTTCAGTCAAATTCATGGATGGAAAAACCTGTGAAGAACTGTTAAACACATTGGCATTACCTCTAACTCAGGAAATCCCCAGCATGTGAATTGTTGCAGACTAGGAAGTTTTCACAGAGAAGTATCTCTGTGTTTGTGTGTCTTTAATTTCTTCTCTTAGGCATCCATTTAAATTTTCCTCAGTGTCATCTTCAGGAATCAATTGACTTTAGCTATAATAAATAAAATACAGTTGAGCACATGGTATATGCACAAAACCAAAAACAGCTAGCCAGTAAATGGTCCTTTTTAGGGAATTTTGGTGGTGCAACAGTAGAAACACTGTTGTCAATTAAAGAAAGATATTTTGGTTTCTTGAATGTTGAGAAGTGTTTACAATTTATCCACAAAATTGATATTTTGCATATTTTGATTATTTGCATATTTTGATATTTCTGCATTTTTAAATCCTTTTGGAATGTCCCATTCAACAAAACTTTTTAAAATTTGCCATACTTTGACCATCTTGGTAATGAAAGAAAATCCAAAATGGTAAAAACATCTTGCTAAGTAAAAATTTCTTATGTTGAGAATTTTCAGCAGGCTGCTATATTAGAATGTAAGGTTGTGTTTCCCTTTTCTATTAATTGAGGGATGCTGATGTAGCCTAAAGCCTTCCCATCAAATACCTATGAAACAACCACCTTTTGTGGGAAATAGCTTCTTCTTAGATTCACATTAATATCTCCCAGGGGATTTATATTCTATGGCTGCTTCCTGTTGATTATTTCAACTGGTGTAAGATTTTTAGTGAGAGGCAGTTATAATGCTTTGGATCTTGAAGTTATTAGCACATAATTCATGGTAATACATGCAAAATCTTGACAATGATGTAGATTTACTGTCCAAGCAGAATGGGCTAAGTACATGTAAATGTACATATTTTAGTAAAAGCTCTAATTGTTAAGCCAGCTGCTTTAATTGATCTACAAAACTGAAATTATTTCCCTTTGTTTCTTGTTCTACAAAATATAGGCACTGAATTAAGACTATGATAACTCTGATTGGCGTGCTGAAATAAATATTTATGTTATAAACAACACCCAAGCACTACTTAAAGCTGAAAACAAGAATATAAGGAATGACAATGTGTTGGTGTTTTGTAACAAAATATATTTCCACTTAAGTCACTGAAAACCAACAAAATGCTAAGAGTAGTTGCCACAATTCTTAGAAAGTTACAATGATCAGAGAGATCTGGAAAATTCTGGGGTTTAATTTTTCTGTGGAAATATTTCTAAATAGTCAACATTGTGTCATTGTAAAAAAAATTATATTAATTTCACTTGCAAATTGTTTTATGGGGTTTTTTTTTGGAGTCTGGGGTTCTACTTCCAATCCAAACCAACATCATTTCCATTGTTGGAAACCAACATCAACATGAATGTTGATGTGAATGCAAACCATTATGTTGATAGAGTTACATAATTTAATTATGCATATTCATTTTCTGGCATGTATTTGAAACTATATATTAAAAAATTGACTTAACTGACTACATAAAGTCCTGCCCCTCAGCTGCGTTTTCCTGTGTCATTCTGATACATATCCGAGATAGTCTGGGATTTTCTTGCATTATCAGTCATTTTCCCTGTAGGGACAATGATGATCACTTGTCCCTTATTGGCCTGCGTAGAAGATGTGAGATATTTGAGACAAAACTTGCCTTCCTGTGCTGTGAGTTAGTTCAGAGTCCAAGGCAAGGGGCCAGGGAGCTTCCAGGGGTTCACACTGCGCAAGTCACACCTGTGGTGGTGTCAAGGGAAATGGGCCCAGTAGTTGGAGAAAGGTATTAAAGAAGGTTATTTCCAAAACTCTGCCTACTTTCTTTGACGCTTCTGGCAAACGGTCTGCTGGCAGGCGATCTTTTAGAAACATGGCTATGACAGGGTGTGGAGACAGCCTGAAATGCCAGCCCAAACAGAGACTGAGCAGTCACTCTGATCCCTGTTCCTTGTCTGAAGTCAGAGGTCTCCAGCTGCACATGAGCAGGTGTTGGGAGCAGTGGGTATATGAGACATTGTGTCACTGGCAATGCTATGTGTGGGCTAAATGACAATATTTCCTTCTTTCTTTAATTTAGCTGCTCAGACTCCTTTTAGCATTGCTTATTTTACATCAGTGTCTATGGAATACAGAAATACATGTCCTCACTAAAATATGTCTCTAAGAGAGAGCTGGGTACAAATTTTGTGCGCCTAACAACTAGTTGCCTCATACCCCTAATGCTTAGGCTCTCCTAACCAGTAGATACATTATTCCTTTTCTCTAATTTCTTTTAATAGTTCCTGTTACCTGTAGTGTTTGTTATTAGTGTTACTTATTAATATTTTTCAAAGACTTCTTTGTAACTTTCAACTCCTCGCGCCTTCCTACCAATGCAATTATTATTTGAATCTTGATATGCATTGTAGCAATCAGAGAAAAATTTTGACATCACTGCAGACCTAAAGGAATCAGGAGCTTGTATTGTTGCTCAACAATTATTTAGACAAAAATCCTTTCCAAATGACACAAAAAAAAAAAAAAAAATCACTGCAGTGTGTTAAAAACAGGATGTTAAGGGTTGGAATGGACCTTACAACTCATCAAGTTCCAATCCCCCTGTCATGGGCAATGACATCTTCCACTATCCCTATTTATTCAAAGTCCCAACCAACCTGGCCTTGAACACTTCCAGGGATGGGAGAGCCACACATGGTCTGGGCATCCTTTGTCAGTGCCTCTGCACACTCACAGTAAAGAATTTTCTCCTAATATTTAGCCAAAATTTCTTATTTTTAATTTCAGACCCATTGCTCCTTGATCTGCCACTGCAATTCCTGATGAAGGCTCTCTCCACCTTTCCTGTAGGCCCCCTCAGATACTCCAAGGCTGCTATCAGGTCTCTACACAGTCTCAATATTTATATTACAGCAAACTCTGTCAAATTCAGTACAAAAATCCCACTTCATTTCTTTAAAATGTTGACATTCTTCAGTTGTTCAATATTAGCATTGTACAAGAACATGTAGATTCTTCTCTACGATCATGTTAATAACTTGTCCCAGTAAGTGGTGTTATTTTGTTCTATTAAAAAATCTATTCAAAACTGATTTCAAAATCTATTCAAAAATCTATTTAAAATCTATTTCAAAATCTATACACAATCTATTCAAAAATCTTTTAAAAATACAGTTAATTAGACATTTCCTAAGTACATGGATGTAAATTAAGGAGGTTTGACTCACAGTGCTGAAGGACGCAGAATCACCTGTAGTCAGAGATCTCTCTGTTTATCTGGTCTCATATTCTATTTTCTGATCTATGTTTGTAAGATGTACTCTGAAAAAGCAATACAAATATATAGAGAGCATTACTTTGAATAATTTAATTAGTCATAAACCACATTTGGAAAAGGAGGAAATGGAAAACACAGAACAGATTTTTAAGGAATTACCTCTTGAGATAATCAATTTATCTGCTCTTATGTTATGTAGAGATAGTGAACCAGACAATTTGCTCCCTCTCTTCTTTGTGCTTAGCATTTTTGAACTTTGATAATAGCAAGTTTATTTCCCACTGTAGTTAAAACAATTCAGTCCTTTGGTTCTGTCCGCCCTATTGGCGGATCATTTCAGCAAGTGTCTCAGTGTGCATTTTCACTTTGATCATGCCCTTTCCATCCAGTTTCAGGGAATTAGATGGATTCTCAAGGGAGCTCAAGTAACTCTTTGGATTGGTTTTGTTGAGGTAATTCACTCATTGGTGAAAAAATGGAACACCAACCAGGAAATACAGGAGCATGCTCGGATTCTTTTTCACTGGGATAATCCTTGAAAATAAAGCCTTGTATAATGTGAATTCATGCAGAATCATAGACCTAAGTGCATCTGGTAAGCAACAGGCAGCAAGTCAGTTCAAGAAAAAGTGTATTTACTGCAGGCAAAGGTCCTTATGAATCGCTTATTTATATAAAACAGTGCAAGAGGTCTCCAAGGAAATGTTTGAAAGATGTCATAAGTCAGTTTGAAAAGGGCTGGTAGGATTTTTATTAATCTCTTTGACGTGATGATCTGAAGCATCAGCAACCTCTTTCAGTTTTGAAATCTCAGTGTTAGATGTTTTCTCCAGTACCAGTGTTAACTTCTGTTGAGTTAGTTCTACATTTTAAAATTGCAAGACTTCGCACACCTTTCTTTTTTCCCAGATAGAAATGTGCCTCCAGTTTCTATAGTTTACCCCACCCCCCTTTGTTAGTTGCAATATTCCTTGCTGCATAGATAACCTTAATATTTATTTTTTTTCTACTTAACCCTGATAGGCAGCTTAAGCTATTGTTTATCCTGTGTATTTTTGGCCAGATGCTAGAAATCCTGATAAAATCCCACATCTAGAATCTTTGAAAAATAATGAATGAATGTGCAATTCTAGTGGTGTACTTTCCCCTTGTGTGCTTTCCCCTTGTATGTGGATGAAACACTTTAAAGGATCTAAAGGATTTCAACTTGTTGCACAGACCACACTCGCACTACAAAAAAGAAGCTTTGTGTTCACCTTTATTGAAAGAATTAGCATATATTTGGTATTCACTAATATACATTCCAACTCCTGTTTCTCTGAGTAATGAATCAGTTGCATCCTTTCTGTCCAAATTTGGGGCTCTTGGGACCTTGAGAAAATGAAACATGCTAATTTAAAGAAATTATCATAGAATCACAGAATTGTTTGGGTTGGAAGAGGCCTTAAAAATCATCTCATTCCAAACCCTGCCATGGGCAGGGACGCCTTCCACCTGAAAGAAAGAAATTGCTATTTGTTAACTGTCCCTTGGTGAGTTGCTCTGCTCAAAGATGAGTTTTGGAGATAACACCAGGTATTGTTATCTTATATTAGAGGAAGATAAAGAAGGCACAAGTGAAGGAACATCTGATATTGAAGATAACAAATTCTGTTTGGCAATGTAAGGATGAATGCATGCTGTTAGAGGAATCACAGTCAATAGTTCTGTGATTTATTGGTTTGGATTTTTTATTTAGTGAAAATAGACTAGGAATAAACAGTTTAAACTTGACTTGCGCCAAGAGACCAGGTACAAGCAGAAAGTCAGTGAACATCTGCATTGGTTTTGTACAAAAACCCAATCAGACTCATGTTTGGCAGGCATGCTCTGTATGAGTATTATGTGATGCTAATAACTTCTTAGTACTCATTTCCTGCTTTGCTTAAAAGTAAAATGCACTATCTTGATCTGTTTTCTCTGAACATAGTGCTTGAAATATTTCACACAAGCATTTTACTGGACTACGTTGGCCTAGAAAAGGAAGAATCCCAGAAAGTTTTATGAACACTTGAAAAAATCTTTCAGGATGAGATATAACATTGTGTTTATAGAGTACTTAACTGAAAAACCTAAAAACCCCCAAACTATGATGAGCTGCAAGAATTAGTTGAAAAAATGCTTGGAGAAAATAAGGAAAAAAAACCCCAGGGCAATGCCTGTGTGTGATTTGCTCAACTTTTCCCTTCCAAAAAGAAAAAAAAAAAAAATCAAAACATCTATTAAAAAACTGTTAAATTTTAAGGAAAAATTTTGGCCCAAATTAAAGTATTTGGGCATTTTTATAGATATCAGATAGAAAGGTAAAGAGAATCTTTACTAGAGATGCATTTTAGCTAATTGACATGTTTCTTTCAGCTTTTTTGAATCAGAAATCAGAAACTGAATGCATTTTCTTCAGTTCTGTTCTATAAAGGCTAAAATGTGAAGGGAATTCTAGTACCTGTTATAAACATTTGGATAAGATAATATAGATTTACCACCACATATTTTTATGTCTAGTAATTCAGTGATGAAAAGGATATATTTCCTTCAGAAAGAGTGGAAAGTATTTCTCCAATGGCACTGTGCAGCTGTGAAGCAAAATAATTGTGATGGATAAATGAACACAGCAAGATTGGGAAAAGTGGCTGAGCTTATGTAAACCTTTGAGTAGTCTCAGACAGTGCATGTGTGGCTGCATATATCTAATGTTTTGGGGCAGGTTGTTAAGTTTTAAAGCTCTTAGGAAACTGGACCAAGGAATACCAGAACTCCTGAGCAGGAGGCAGTTTCATTTGTGAAGACTAAACCACCCTTCAAAACAGCTGGATTCCAAGGCCTCTTCTATACACAGGTCTGTCAAAGGTAGACTTGTGGATTAAAATAAAGGATTACTGCATGTGGAAGTAGTGTTGTTTTATGTAAGAACTTTGACTTCTGGCTTCCTTGTTCTTGCCATTCCACTGGGAAAAAACAATGTTCACACTTACATTGAATCCCTTTTGGAAAGTTCAACATAACTATAAACCAGCTTTAGACTAGCAAAACAGGTTATGGTTGTCATATAAGAGATTGAAGCTCACTGAGGTCAAAAGGAAAATTCAACTTCCTGCAGCTTTTTTGATCTGATGGCTGTCCAGGATATGAGCACAGCTTTCCCTTGATGTGCATGTTGAAGCAAGAGATGTCTTCTAGCCAAAAATGTCCACGAAACCTTCACCAATATTGTTTTACTTTGTGACTTTGTTTTTTGGTTTGTTTGTATTTGAAATCTTCAGTGAAGGTAACATTTTTATGTTGTACAGAAAAAAAAAAAGGTAAAGAAATGGGGAAAGTGAAATGAAGCAAAGTGATTTGATAGGAAAATGGTTACTGAGTAACACATAAAAAGGGTTTGGGAAGACATAAAAAGACAAATTTCCACCAGAAATCAGAGCTATTAACAAAGAAATAATGTCAGAGTTGGAAGTAGTAAAATTATAAGTTTACATTGTTTTGGAAGTTGTTTCCATAGATTTTATCATAAACTCTCCTAATGCACTCCGATTCTGCTGTTTTCACTGCAGTTTCTGGCTCCAATTAAAGCAAGGACATTTTATTTTGGAACGTGATTGTTACCTTGGAGCTGTTCTTCTGGACTCTGTTAGTGGTTTGTCAAAACCTTCTTTAGTATGCTGAATTTTGCAAGAAATCTTGCGGGAAGCTGTTCCTTGTTATGGGATTTTGGCATCTGTTCCTCATAATCAGGAGCAAAAAGTGCTGAGACCATGAAAGGAAGCTGGCAGTCAGGTTAGGTAGATGGGAGGAGACACGTTTTTCTCATATAGAGAATATCCCTCTTTTCCCCTGTGTGCAACATGCAGACATTGCTGGCAGGAAAATGGATATTTCAGCAAAGCACCCAAAGGCACTCTGTCTCTGGGGGCACAAAATTACCTTCTTATGTTCTACAGGTGGTTCTTCCATCAGTGTCAGGCAATGTAGTTTAGTGAGCAAACCTGGTAACTTTCAGCTGTCTGTGCACTACTGCTACTACTACTATTACTATGTTGACTGAAAAATACTAATATTTCACAAAATGCTACAGTAAAACTATTTGTGGACCATTTTTTTATAGAGGATCATGCCTTGGAAAAGACTTAAGGAATTCTCTTTCTCCTTTTATTTTTTGCTAAGAAGAGAGGAAGAGATGAAGAGGCAGGGAGTGGAAGTGGTGGCTTCAGACCAAAAATGCTATTAGCTTGTTCTTCCTTCTCAAGATAAGTGACTGCATAAGTACTATTTATTTTCCAAAGTAGAAAACAGAAT
>VWZN01016114.1:864965-876393 GCA_013396955.1 Regulus satrapa
TTACTTTGAAATTCTGAGTAAAACCAATATTTTGAGCTCTTTTTATATGTGACATGACATACCAACACTGGCTCTGAGAAAATTTTGAGGGTAAACTACATGGCAAATCAGAGGTTGCTCTGAGCCCTCTTAAACATTGATTTCTATTTACAGTAANTAAGTATCCTGTGTGGGTAACAATTCCTCAGTCTTTTCCAGACTGGGACTTGCACTTCAGATTTAGCAACTGGATGTCTAGTTTATCCCACTCCTTTTAATTTTTTCTTTTTATATATTTTTTTTTTTTAATTTCATTTCCTCTTCTCTTTTAGGAGCCAGAAAATAGCTAATGTGCTGCAGAAGATTCTACCTTAGCTATTTCACTCTTAAAACAGTTTTTCTTTTTGACTCTTAAGGACTTGTCTGTACATCTTTAGGTCTGTGGACAGTTGTGTGGATTTCATCCCACTTTGAAAGGAGAGGGACTAACAGTAAAATTACTTAAAAATTAATTAGGTTATTTTTTATTGAAAATAAATAAAAATAAGCACACCTGTTTACTTAATTTGAATTAACCTATTGCTAAAAAAACCCCTAAATTGTATTATGGTAAAAATGAATTAATTGAACTCATAGGATTGTAAAAGAATATTGCTCAAGTCCCAGGTTGGTACTTGTTTCATCCAATAAGTCTGAAAATTAATCAAATCCCAGAAACTGAAAAACCTGTTCTGTAAATTTAGAGAAGAATCTACAAGATTGTTGCAGCTGATGATAATGTTATCATAGATGTATTATATAATGCGGCTTGAAAGGGACCTCCTGAGTTCAGTTAGTCCAACTATGTGCTCAAAGCAGGGTTAAATCCTCTTTTTTCTTTAAATTTCAACAAAAGTCCTAGACAATAACAGAATATTTATATGAAAATAATTTCTAACAGATTCTAAAATTTGCTGACAATGTTCTGTCACAGTTCAAAGTTAGAATGAAAAGTTTCAAATATGACTCATCCCTTTGTAATGAAGGGATTCAAAACAATTTCATAGGTTTGTGGGCCTTCAGTACACAATCCATTATTAGAGTGGGAGCTGCCATTCATCTCCTGGTAATGGGTACCGCTAGATAAGGTCCACTCTTTAAGATGCAGTTTCATTTTTATGTGCTTTATATGCTGTCAGGGAGGGAAGGATATTGTAAAAAGAGGAAAGGTGGAACAACCAGGGTTGGTGTTGAGAACTGTCTTTATCTACACTGAGTAATGCTTTTCTCTAAGCTCAGAGAGACTCAAGAAGAATTACAGGTTAGGCAAGGCTTTTGCACAGCTATCTGGACATGCCTGTGTAGTGACATGTCTTTACAGATTACTTCAAACATTAAAGATAAAAGTATTTGGAGAACTCCTGGAACAGGTTGCCCAGAGAGGCTGTCAATGTCCCATCCCAGGAGAAAATCAAGGTCAGGTTGGGTGAGACACTGAGCATCTTGGTTTAGTTAAAGATGCCCTGGTTCATTGCAGGTTGGACTAAATGACCTTTTAAATTCCCTTCCAACCCAAACTGTTCAACAATTCTTTGATTTCAATCCAACATAGAACTCAGGTTTACTTGTTCTTGAGTTCTCTAGCTGTCCCAGGAGAAAATATAGTTTCTAATTGCTTAGGACAAACTAGGTCTCAGAACCACTCTCCCATGGGACATTCTTGTAGTGTTTAGAGCTGGTTTTGTGAGACATGGAAGAAGAGAATTGTATCTCTACCCAGCAGTCCCAATAAAAAATGATTGGCCTATTTCTGACAGTAAATGGAGTAATTTATGCCATTATGCACTTATTAATAGGTGTAGGGTGTGTCATCTCCTTTGCTATAATTATCAAAATTATACAAGTGTGTCTGAATAAATCCTTTTCCACTGGTAATAATCTGAACATGTTTTCTTGTATCCTTGATTTCAGTGTAATCAACAAAAAGTTTATTTATCTTAATTTAGGCATCCACCTATTACTTCAATTCAAAAGGAAGATCAGCTTGAAATACCTCTTGAAGCTTTAACTTCAGGTTTCACTTAGTTCTTTTTATGTTTAGTTTTTAATTTTATTTATTTATATTAGAGAGTCTGTGCAGGGTGTCAAGGACAAATGGAAAAGTGATGAGATTTTTAAGATACTGTCTTACGTGGAATTTAGAGCAACATACATACTTATGTACACTTAGTGCAGTTCAAGGCTAGCAGTTCTTATTCAGTTATGCCCATTATGACTTCTAGATTTGATTCCTGAACTTTTGCCTGAACTATCTTTTCAGGTAAAAGATATTTGATTTGCCAGCTAAAGCCAGTAGGCAGCAGATAGAAAACCACATTCATCGAATTCATCCAGTGGTACCAGGAGTTGTGAAATTCTGAAATATCTTTTCCTTTCAATATTTTAAATTTTTAATTCTTTTTGAATTAAGTTGGCAAGACTTCAATTATCTTAAGTAACTAAATACATTTTGTAGTCATTTAGAGACTCTATATTGAGTCTTAGTGTGAGTTGCACTTATTTTGACAAATTTTAGGCAGAAAATTTCTCAGGGGAGTCCTGCTTTCTGTCATTCAAAAAGCTTTTATAATCATTTAGTCCAAAATGGTGATGTAGGCCGAAGTTTGAATCCCTGGCATATTGCTATAATGCTGCATTAGCTTAATCCTTCATTTTCTTGTCAATTAAGGACTTATCTTTATTCACAGATTCACTTATCTGTTATTCTTAGAGTATTTTAATGCTAGTAGTTAAAATCCCTTTGTTTATGGCAATAAGGCACCATTCAGTTTGTGAACTTTATAAAACCAACCTCTGCCAATTTTGCTGTTTGAGAATTGCTGTAAAGAAGTGTTCCCACAGTAATTACTTATTCCAAAGATGTTCACTAAAGAATGAAGTAAGGGGAAAGTGTATAAAACAATTGTGCACTGAGGCAAGTTTTACCCAGCACCTTCCCAGCAACTACAGGGCATTAAAGTGAAAACAAAACAAAAAAATCCTTGCAAAACAGTACACAGAAATCTGTTGTCTTTAATGCAGTCGCATATAGTGACTTTACAAATATTGGCAATTACTTAAGGTATTCACATTTAAATTAGATCTGGCCAAAAGGTTGGGAAAAAGTGAGGGAGGAGGAGCAGGGGGGGATGGCAACAGCTTTTCAACGTGGGGCTCAGCTGCCCATCATTACTCACTTTCAATGGTTTGGGTCATGGCTAGTGTCACTCATTTTAATACGCACTTAGTGACATTGAAGTAGGAATGGCCAGGCTGAGATAAAGAAATAGACAATAAACAAAAAATGTCACAAAATGTATCCAGTTAAATATTTCTTATGGCACATGAGCTGAGCTGTCTTTTTTTTAAAAAAATAACAACACTTTGTTGCATTTGAAAATGTATTTTAATTTTAAGTGTGGGGTAAGAAGGAAGAGAGAGTACTATTAATATTCAAGGGTAATTGTGGAAAAGTGCCATGAGTTTGTACTTGGAGCATTTTATTTCAGCAGTACTGGAAGGATGCATTTAGACCAGCAAACTATTGTTGAAAGCTTTGAGAAAACTTGAATGAGGCCAGGAGTTTACCCATGGCAACTGCCCCAGTCACTTCAAGCATCACTTCTGAGAAACAACTAGAAAATCTGGAAGCTTCTATTTTTGTGCTACCTGAGCAGATCTGGTCAACAAGAAGCATGAAAAAAATATTTTACTTAAAAATTGAGTAAATTCTGCCTTGGAGACTCTCAGTGTAAATGCATCATCTTTAGTGTAACATAAAAAAGAAAGAAAAGAAAAGAAGTCAGTTAAGTTTTATTCACATTTAATTTTTAGTATTAATAAAGAGGTAGATGTATTCTGTTTCTCAGACTTCAGGGGCTGTATTTCTTTATAGGTAATAAGGAGCTTGTCATGCAAACTCTAAAGTAATTAAATCCTCTTGCTTTTATTTAGGTGAAGAAGAAAATAAAAAAAAAGGAAAACTGGCCCATTCTAGTAACTTTGCTCATCTGAAGAAGTTGATGAAGATTTCTCCTAATAAGCTGCAACACTATTAGGGTGCTTCTAATCTTTTCATTCATTATCGCTGCTCCAGGAATAGAGTTAGAATAATTGACTAAGCAAAACAAAACTGCTTCGCAATTAGTCAAATTCTGAAGCCTTGCAAGAAAGTATTCTAAGATCCCTTTTCAACAGAAAATTTCCTCAGGAAAAAAGGTTTACATACTCGTTCTAAAAACCAAGCTTAATAGATGTCTTTTACTTTTCAAAATATTTCATAACCAGGTAGTAAGTGGAGTTTAACCTAGAAAACTGGGTTATCTCCTTATTGGTTTTTGCCAAGGATGAACCATTATTCTGTCATTCACATTTTTGCCTACAGCTTAATGGCAGAGGATGACCTAGTGCTACATTTTCTTCAAGATGGAAACTGTCAGCAGAAAGATCACATTTTAAAACTGATTCCTTCTGCCTGACTTTCAGGTATGCTGCTTGAGACTAAATTAGTGTCTTTTTTGAGTGTCTGGTTTTTGAGAGCTGTTATATACCTGTCATACCAGACAGACAGACATTCTGTCTTTGTTGTGAACCACAGTGATCTCTAACCAACAGAGATTACTGAGAAAATGTATGGCTGATGGTTCCAAGTGACCTGTATACTAAACTCTGAGCCCTGTGCTCATCTTCCTGGTGAACTCTGACTCCAGCTCTGCATTCCTCCCATGTTATTTAAAAATGACATTTGCCTGCCAGAAGCACAGCATGAGCAATAGCTGTAAAATGTTGCCTAAGGATGGAAATGCTACTGAGAGGGTTTCACAATTAGGTTAATTTTTCTCTTGCAAGGAAAATATTTTGCATGGCATGTGCTTGAAAACAGGCATTGTCTGTTACCATCGCCTTTGCCTTTTAATAATTACTTTTAACTGGCTTTTTTTGGGTAAAACTCGGGTTCACGTGAACTGTCCTTCTATTTTTTTTTTATTGAATGTCTCATTATGTATACTGCTTCACAGGTTTTAATTCTGGGCTCATTTTAGAAGGCATTAACATACACTTGTTTTACCTTACATAGCACCAGTACTGCATAAAAGCAAGTGATCTTGACCATAATGAAGCTACCCCATTTGACAGTATTTTCTATGCCATTCCTTCTGTGCAATACTATGTTAAATGCTATTCTGGTAATGAAAGTGTAGATTGTAAACTATAATCTCCTCAGCCCTGTCATGCTTCAGATTCCATTAAATGATCCCAGTCTTATCTTTTAAATGATCAGCACAGCAAATACTTTACTCTAAACTTCTGGATAATTCAGTCGTCATAAGCAATCATTTATAAACTGATTCTTCTCCAGTCTGTGGAGCATTGAATACAGCTGGGTCCTGCTATTAAGCTCAGTGCAGTAATCCAGATGACAGGACAGGAGACAATCTGAGCAGAACTTGATAAGTTAATGCACTTGCTAAGTGCATCTTTCCTTCCTCTATTGAAGGTGTATTTTTTTTTTCCTTTATTGAATGATGAGTGGTCAGCACAAACAAGTTGCCAGCTAATGAAATTTGCTTTTGACAGGGTAAGGGGTGCATGTCCTAAGAATTCATATTGATTGCCAGTTAGATCACCCAAGAATTTGCATCACCTAAATGAGCAATAGTTGAATGCAGGTGATGATGCTAGAGAGTGAAGAAGCTCACTAATGGCTTTCTGCAGTGCAGTCACAAAGCAGCTGTGTTCAAGGGCAGCCATCAGGCCTCAGAACTTGGCTAAGGAAAAGATCTGTAGCTCAGAATTCGTTCCTAACAGAATCCTTTTCAGCAAGGTACAGAATCTAGCCATGAATAAAACCCAGTTGCTTGAAACTGTAAGGTGCACATTGTCTTAGAATTGTGCTATCTGTTCCCATGAATAGTATGGGAAAACCTGGCACTGGAATCAGATAATATTTTTCTTTGTCTGCTGTGCATCTCAGAATCCAAAAATCTCTTGAGTGAGTGAGCTACTTTTGATAGCCTAATCAAGAGCATTGATTTGTTTCTAAAAACTCCTATCTGATAAGTAGCTTCCAAAAGATCTAATAGACTGAACTTAAGCACTTAAAAAGCACCTAGTGATGTTAAAACTCGTAATAAAAAATAATTTGTAGAGATGGTCTCAGTGACTTTCAGTGGAAAAGTGTAGAACCCAAATTTAAGAGGGTGTTATTGCTGCTTTGGAAAGCCCTTTAAACACATAACTTTCAGACTCATAAATATGCTTTTCTAAGCCTTAAATATGCTTCTTCTGGCACCTCTGCATCTTGGGAATTGCAGGCAGTTACAAGGATTATATCTCTGATGAGAGCATATAAAGGATGTTATTCCATATTTTCTATTACAGACATACACTGGAGCCAGAGATGTCATGCCTAGATCATTTTAGCAAATGCAAAAATGAGAAATGCAATAGATTCTCCTGTCTGGCTGCCTTTGCCAGACCTCAGTATACCTTACAAATAGAACTGCATTTGTCCAGATACAGGTAATGTCTTTGCCCATTGCTCTACAGTACATTACTTTAAATTAACATCATAAAATGCAGCACAATGATAAAAAAAGTAGCAGGTTTGACACTCACTCTGAGACGAAACAATTTCATAAAGGGTTTTTTTAAGGATTAAGTTAATATTTTTAATTTTTTACAGTTTTTATTCCTTCCCCTTTTATGAGAAAAAGTGTTTCCCACACATATGGGGGATGTAATGCTGTTCCCTTTTTTATCAGCAGTTTCTTGAAAAAGTTACTCTAGCTTCACTTTCTGTTCTCTTGCAATACTTATAGACTTTAGAATATCTGGTTTTATTTTAAGCAGTTTTAGAGGCACACGGGTCTCCTGTCATAATGGATGTGAGATTTCCCAGATATTATTTTCACAGCTCAGCCTGAACAGCTCTAGGGCTTGAACTTTTCCCTGCTCAAACTTTCCTTCAGGTGTACTCTTGATGTGAATTTTGTTGCACCTACTTAAACAGACATATGCAGGACAATATCTAGCCAATTAGTAAGATTAGTCTTCTGAATAGAAAATGAAATGATAGCAAGATTATGCAGATTTCCCAAAGTAGCAAAATTCCATTGTGAAAAGTATAGGTAGTTTAACACATTATTTTCTGAAAAAGTGTTATATTTTTGTAGTTTTTGAAGAATGTTTTCAATTTCCAAATATTTTATCATATATTTTTAAAAAGTGGTTTACTACTTGTTTTTTTAGAAAGAATAAATCACATTTTTTGGTTTTAAGTTCAATTTGGTATGTTGTATGTAAGAAAAGAGATCAGACCAAAAATGAAACCAAACCAAAGGCATATAAGACCTGTTCTATTTCTGATCTGGGTAAATATACAAAAAGTAGTATGTAATATATTCTAGTGGGAAAGGCTTGCGATTGAACAACCCTCTTTTGTGAAGACAGGAGAACCTATAGATATGGTCCCTCTCAGGGGGTGATTTAAGGTAATATTAGCCTTGTGAAAGCAGGATCATGAAATATTGACTAAAGCTGAGGTAATTTGGGAATAGGGAGGTGATCATTAATAAAGGCCAGGGTGTACACCTTTCATTGCATTCAGTGAAGACACAGAAAACTCTTTTTTCTGTTAAACAAACTTCCCTATCCCAGTACTGAGATTGTGGCACACCCCTAACACTCCTGAAAAATATGTAAACTTATTTACTAAGTCAATAGAATATTCACACGTTTGGGAAGGTTTTCTTCTGGTGAGAAGAACAGGAGCAGACAGGACATGAGGTGGCAAACATGTAAACTTCAGCACAATGTCTATACACAAGAAGACTGAATTAGTTTGCTTTTAGTATTCATGGGACTGTTTTCTGAGTGATTTACTACACAGATATTATTTTGTTGTTGTTACAGAATATGTAACAGAAATTCCTTTCTTAAAGCAGGTAGAATATGTCTAGTATTTGCCAGGCAGCAACAAAATGTGTCAGCCTGTTTGCTCTACAGAGTCAATAGGAACTCAAGGGCCTGTTCTCAACCATGAACCTTCCATTTTTTACTGTAAAATTTGTAGTTAAAGTTTTTCCAGCTTCACCACAAATTTAACAGCTTCACCACCATCAAATCAAGTCTGTTTTGTAACAGACTGGTTAAAAACCCCATTCTTTTATTAAAAGCATGAGTTTGTCCAGTCTTTGAGAAAGTAGAATTGTATCTTTACTGATGAAGAAAAACAAAAAGGAAGGAAAGACCCTAAAGAAAAACCCAGTGCAGAAGATAGTTTAAATTATCTCTGTTTTTACACTTGGGTGATAACATTTGGAAGGTACTGGATTTCTGTCTGTGAAAAGGTATCAGTTTGTTTTCAGCAGACTATTATGTTCACAATGTATTTATGTGAACCAAACCAAATAATAACAATATTTCAGTGATTATTGACTGTGTTAGGCTTAATACTGGGTTGCTGGTGTGGCTAAGATGTCCTTTGTATGTAATGGAATCATGAGTCCTTCTGTGGGCAGGCATGACTTATTGCTTTATGGTTTTGGTGCATTTTTTTCTTCAGCTACTGGTTTTCCTATGATCCTCCTGCTGTTCTGTAACATTCTGGTAGCAGTTACAAACCTCAGCCATGGAGGTTTAAACTCTACTGTAGTAAAGGCTGTAAAAATTTCAGCTGGAAACCCTTTTAAAGTTTATATAATACCTGAATATCCATGGAGCTTGCAAGAGCTCTAATGAATGCTGCTTAGCTCTGCTCTAGTTAGCTGGTAAAGTTGCAACAATATGGTCTCAAATATGGAGCAGTTTTAGCTTTTTGAAAGGAAATCCAACCCACTTATAGCCACCTGTGAACTTTTCATAGAGGTATTTCCACTGGAGGAATAACAGCTCATGCTACCTGTAGCATTAATAAAGCTTTAATAATTAGTTAAGAATCAGTCTGTAAATGCATTTTTCAGCAAATAAGTGTAAGTAAGATAAAGCAGTGGTTATAAAGACCTGTGCAATTCTTCATTTCATTGTTATGTGTATAGGATTATCATAGCACTATTCATAAGTTATGCTTTTTTTCACTTATGCATTTCTAAAAGTCCTAGAAGTTCAGTATTGTAAAGTGAAATATAAAGGTAATTAAAAAATATTGCATCTACCAGGTGAAAATTGCCAAGTGATTTAGAAAGGAATAAATAAAAACACTTTTCTTGGATTACTCTGGGATGCTGGGAAAAAGCATTGCTGAATTATATTGGAATAGGCAGGTTTGGAAGGATGTAGTGAGTGTTTGGTGATTACAGCAGTAGCAACAAAGTATGAAACATTTGTGAAGGTTAAAGTAATTTGTAGGCTACAGAAATAAGCTTACATGGAGAAGACAAGTAAAATAAAACCTTACAGAGGTAAAGAATGGAAAACATGAAGAATTGGTCAGATAAATAGTGACGTTTCTTCATCCTTTCTATATTTACTCATTTTTTATGGATCGGGCAGTTGACTGTACCAAGGCAGTGGTCATATCTGTATCTTTGTGTTAATGGGCTGTGATTTATTTTCTTGCATATATTTGCAACCTTTTTCTTGGTGACATTTAACTTAATGAAGTGTTCTGTGGCAATGAGTTCCAGGATCTAGATATGAGCTGTGTGGAAATGTACTTCTCTTGAAGGTTTTAAAGCTGCTGCCTGATAATTCTGTTTGAGGCTCCCTAATGGGAAAGAGGGAATAATCATTGCCACATTCTCTATCCTGCTAGTAATTTTGTAGCTTTCTAATTTATTTTATGTTCTTACACAACAGGTCATCCTCTTTCCTTTTCTCTTATCGCCTTCTGGTACATCTATTGGCAAACTCACCAGAATTGTTCCTGGACTTTATAATGTCTTTTGTTCCTTATTCTTTTTCTTTTAAGTGTCTAAGATTCTTTTTGCCTCCCCTGAGCATATGTTTGTATTCTTATCTGTATGTAGACAATAACTGTCTTAAATTGTAATAGCCAACTAAGATTACATCATTTTGTGTGTGTATATTTAATTAGGTACAGAAGGTATGTATACACAAATACATACATACATATAAATATACATAACAATTTATATGTGCTATGTCACGACCTAATTTGAAGTCTGATTGAAATTTGAGAGAAAATATTTGCTCTCTTGCCACATTGTTGCTCTAGGTTTCCACTGCATTGAAATCTAAAAGATTTGTAACACTACATCATCAGTGCATGTGATCTGTGCCATTTGTTTAAAATTAGGCTACAAGGTTCCTTGATAGGAGTGTAGGTTAAGTGCTTGAAGGATAGCTGTCACTGCAGAAGTAATTTTTGTTTGTTTTCCTGTGAAATTTTTGTTTTCTCCATCCAGAGCAATGTGATAGACAACTGCTCTCAATACACTACACCAGGTGTGTGTCTTTCAGATCTAGTGGACATCAGGAATATTTAAATTTTCTTTATCTACTTCTCTTTGGTGATGGGTACCTCAGGACTAGCACCCTCGGGCAACAGAGTCTGAGATTGTTGGAGTGCCACTCATGGTGACCAGGTCATGGCTAATCCACAGGCACATGGTGGCATAGTCACTGCTGCTGGCACAGTGCTCTCCCATCTCTGACTGTATGCCGGCAGAAATGGAAGAAAATTGAGTCACAATATCCTTTCATGTGAAGATAGGCAAATACAGTCTGCTTTAAAACATGGCAAAGTTTCCCTAAAATTATCCTCTGTAGAAACACACAGTAAATTAGAAAATTTTATTTCAAAATTTTACCCATCAGGAATTTTAATTAACTAATTTTAAGCTTTGCCTGGAAGCCAAATATAGTCACTTTCATAAATATACTGGCTGTGCTTGACCATATTGCTGTCATACCTGTCAAAATGTGCTACCTTTTTTCCTAATCCAGGCATGGCTGGAATGCTTTAGACTATTAACAGTAGACCAGGTGAGTGTGTTCTGTTTTGATGTGTTTTGAGGGCAAATGCTGCCTGAGAGAAAGCAGAGGGCTGAAGGAAAAGAAAAAAGGGTGCTGTTGTGAGGCTGGAATTCTCCCAAGAGCCAGCTTCCCCACCAAACCCAGTGTGTCTTGATCATGTTCCTCATCTTGCAGCTACTAAGGTGACCATTTCTGATCACAGGAGCAATCCTCATGGGTTGTAAAACATTAGGCACTTGTGCTTTGCCTTCTAGTTCCTGGACTTTGCTGTGTGATTTATGCCCTAACAAACTAATTTATGTTTTCAGCCAGTGTGTACCCACCATAGATTTTTAGTTGCCTCAATCCCAGCTCATAATAATAGTATAGAGAGCCAAACTTCAGTCCACATCCGTATCAAATTCTCTAAAACTCCTTTAAACAGTTAAACTAAGAAAGTCTTACCGAGCAATTATTTATATATTTTTAATACATTTATTTATTGGGTTGATTT
>VWZN01016114.1:876535-903839 GCA_013396955.1 Regulus satrapa
GGGGGGGGGAAGGGGAAGTTGATTGGTTATTTATTTTTTATTTTTAATCACAATGAGATTGTGTTATGGTCTGGGGAAATGGCAAGTTCTTGTGATTGCTCTTTTTTCTTTCCCATTTGTTCCTTTTTTTCTTTTTTTTTCCTTTTTTTTCCCCCACCATAGGCTGATTAGAATGTAATGCAGCTGTTGATTAAGTGAAGTGGCTACAAGTTTAATGCAAATGTAACACACTTCAGAGTGTGTACACAGTCCTTTCAAACTGGTTGGATTTATGGGATGTTTTGGTGTGTTTTCATTTAGAGTTTTTTGTGTGTATTTGGGGATATTGGCGCGTTCGGAGAATGTATATTTGGGGGAGGGTGGTGGTTGCGTGTGTGTTTCTGTTCCTTTTGTTGTCGTTTTCTTACACGCCAAAGCACATGATGAGGGTGTTCCAGAGCAGAAAGGGAAAGGTTTCTCTGTGCTACTCAGGATCTAGGAGAGAGCTGCCTCCCATTCAGTCTGACATGGAGGCATAAATGAGACCGGCAAAATATCTTTCATCTTCCCAATACCCTTCTGGCTTCTGCCCGTTTCCCCCCGCCTGGGTTACTGGTTTCCCTCCGCCTTCCAGAATATTCTTGCTCCTGGGGGACGCAGGGGCTTCCCGAGGCGCTGGCCGCTAGAGGATGCTCCTGGTTCGGCGTTGGAGAGCAGCGTGCCCAGGCCGGGCATCCTCCTCCTCCCGGCAGCCGCGCCCCGCGGACAGCCCGGGCGGGCGAGCCCAGAGCCGGGGAGCTCCACTGCCCGCACGGGAAAGAAAACCCGTCCCCCTCGCCGGCAAAACTGCAGAGTGAAAATGACAGTCGGAGAACCACGCTGTAGGAATTCGAGGGCGTTTCTTAAGGTGAACTTCTTGGGCTTATTTAGGTGATGCTCTTAATGGCACGTTTGCAGTGTGCCCCATAGGATCAGAGTTCTGCTGTGGATGCTCCCACTTTTAGCTTTCATTTTTTTGTCCAATCTTGATCCAAATCTCAGCACTCAAATGAGGTTTGAGACTTGTTTTTCTATAAATATAATGGAAAAACAGTCTTAATTAAAAAGAAAAAAAGGGGACTACTTAGAATGTGTAGTTTTTCAAGAAAGGCACACACATTAAAATAATTCAATATTTTAAATAAAACATAAAAAAAAAATCTCCCCCCAAAACCTCCTAATCAATCAAACAAAAAAACCTAACAAAATCAAAATTGCCTTTAAATGAAAAGCAAAGCATGAAGCTAAAAAAGTTATATATGGAAATGTCCCTCTAGTCCTCTACTGCCCTTCTGAAATTCTGTTGTAGCATAAAAAAGTTCTCTGACACATAAAGCTCAGAATTTTGTATGGCAGTAGGATGAAAAGATTAAAAAAAAAAAAAAGGTATTTTCAAGGTACAAAACTGGAGAACTCAAAGATTAAAAATGGCAGATTTGAGGTCATTTAAGATGGCTCATTTTTTCACATGTACTAGAGCAGTCTTTAACTTTGCAATTATCTACTGCCTCTTTCCCCATATCCTCACCCCCTGTGGGATTTCTGCTTTATCTAGACCCCAAGTTAGACCTGCTCAAGGAACTTGTGCAGTGGAAGAGACTGTTCATTTCTTGCAGTTGGATGGCATATAGTAGATAAATCAAAGCCTACAGGAAAGGAAATATATAGGTGAAAAGCTAGATAAGACTGAAAAATAGGGCTGTAATCTTGTCCCTGCCATTGACGTTTAGCAAAGTCAGTAAATTTTTCATATCATGCATGTATTCCCCAGCTTCTGCGTGCTGACTGCGAGATCCTGCACTCTGATTAATCAGAACCTTGAACACCCACGTCTACTCCTGAAGTCACTAGAGAGTTGTTTTGAGTCTACAGCATAATGAGTAATGCTAACTTCTCTTGCAGCTCATGTGCCAGATGTCTCAGATTTGGTGTACCTGCGTCTCTCTCCCTGCACATCTTTTGTCATTTGTACAAGACGGATGCTGACTTTTTCCAGACTGCAGTAAAAATAAATATGGCTGAATCGCTTGTATCCTCTGATGATGAGCACCAAACAACTGCCTGGGCAAAGCAAATAAATTTGTCTTCAGAACAGGTTTTGAACCACAGATAGGAAAAAAAGGGCACTACAAATGATTGCAATATGAGTAATGGAACAAAACAAAGTACTGAACTGCTCTTAAAATGAGCATTGTGTATCTTGTGCATTGAATGAAGCAACATTAGTGCTATGTGTTAAAGACTATCACATCCTATTTGATAATTAAGCCCAGATAAGCATTTAGGCTAAGTTTAAAATGCACATTAATTCTGTAGTTTCCAAATACATGCATGATGAATTTTGTATCTGGACCGATACTGCTTAATGGTGTGTGTAGAGTAAAAAAAGAAAATAACCCAAGTATCCTCACTAACAAAAAGCTAGTGTTTTCAGTAAGAAAGTTTGTGCAGCTCCAGATAAACCTTTAAAATATGGTTAATTTAAAATTTTTTTTCTCTTCTATTTGGTTCCTTGGCTAAACTGTACAAAAGTGAAATCCATTTCCTGCTACAGGAATGAAAGAACTCAGCTGTTTGTAGAGCAAAAACTCATGTAGGAATGGGTCTGTTTTCTCATGTTGAGGAACTTGTCATTATTCGTAACATGATGTTTCTAATGAAGAAGAATAGAATTGCAGTGTTCTTGTCCCTTATTTCTGTGTTTCACTGCCTGTAACCAAAACAAATTATTATTATATAGGTGGTTCCTGAGCTTCCATTGCAGCTGCTTATCTTTTGCTATAAAAATAAACTGGAATATACCTGCAATCTAAATAGAGATAAATAAAAATGTTAGGAGACCAAATAACCAAGAAACTGAATTTATCTTCTCAAATGATTTAGAAACCATACTCTAATTTCCTGCTCAAATTGTGTTTGTAAAGGTTTTTAGCTCCTAATTCATTCCCACTTTTCAAGAAATCCTTCCAAGAAGTGTAAAAGAATTGTGACTGTGGAACGCATTAAAATATTATTATTTAAAGTAATTTTTCAAAAAATTGTGGATTCATTCATTGAACTTCAACTCAGAATTAGAAAAAAATGCTGGAGGCTTTTGAAATTTCACATCACAGAGGAAAAAAGTAAGGAGGCTGCAGAGCAGAATAGATTACTTAAATCAGGTTAGGAAATTTCCATCAGTACCTACCGCTTTGAAAGCTACTAAGGTCAAAGTTACTTTTATTACTTTGTGTTTTTCTGCAGTGATAGCATTTTGTTATACTATTGACTGAGTTACAGTATGTTTCCCTGGTCTTTTATGTTTGGCTTGATTTCAGTGTCTTGGCTTGAGGTTGAATATAGCTTTAATAATGTCTTTTTGTAACATGTCCATTTTTTATGAGTAAAAGTATTTGAACAACCTTTAGTCTAATCAAGTGAAACTTTTGTGAAAGGATATACAGAACTGCAATTGGTTCCCCTTCTTGGTCTTGGGGCTGTGAAAGGTAGTGAGGCAGGAGGGGAGCATGGCATCAAACACAGATAGTCTGCACTGCCTGGTACTTCCCAGGGTAAGGTGTTAGTGCTGGTGTTTTACAAATGTGGTTTTTGGGGAGCTCAGTCAAAGTGATTTCAGGGAGATTTCACCTCTGGCAGAGGTGAGTGACTGCTTGGAGGTGGAGAACTGGCTGGGACACCACAGCATCAGCTCATCAGGGTGGTGTCTGCTGATAGTGGAGGGAGTGGGAGCCCTGGTTTCCCCAGTTTTTTCTTATTTAATTCCAGGAACATTCATTGTTTGGAATGGTCCTGTTGGTAATTTATGATGTCATGTGCAACCAAATATACACTTTGGCCATTTTTTAATGCGTTTTGCTAACGATGGGTCACACGGTTTCACTGGAAGGTTTTAAAGATTAAAGTCATCAGAAGAGGCAGCCCCGTGACTGATATTCTCTGACCCCATGACCTACCAAAGGCCATGGAGCCACACTAAATAAAGCTGTCTCAAGCTTATCACTTCTGTTGTGCTCTAACACAGAGTTTAAAAAGATGCTCAGGTTTGACTTAAAGACTTTCAGGATATATCTGGCATGTCCTTAGACAGGCAGCTTTAATTAAAATATATTCTTTGTCTTAAGAATGTCATTCCTCAAATAGGAATTTGTCCAGATTTCTCTTGCAACAAATTATTTTCTATAAGTAGTGTTTTCCCACCTACATATCAGGAAGTACTCACTGACTGAATTAAATTTATTTTTTAATATATACAGCCCTCTATTATACATACAAAGTGATCTGGTAGGAATACATCCCTGTTTTTTATGATATAGTGAAGTCTTCCTCATGAAGTACAAATATCCAAGAAATGGTTGGGCTTTTCCCATTTATGCTAGTAAAGACCAATCCCAAATGATGCAATTCAGCATAACATTTTCTGTACCTTCCTTCTGTATAAAAAGCATTGGAAAACAGCTCTCTTCAGCTCAGTTCTCAAGAATCAAAAACTAAGAGAATCATTTTGATTTTCATTCTTAGTTGTCTGATATCTTAGCATCTTAGACAGATGTAAAATGCTTATGATGGCATTATGAGTCACCAGCAAAGTCGGTACATCAGGTGCCACAAAGAACAAACTCAGCTCCACTTGTAAAGCCCAGGAATTCCAGCAATCATGTCTTGCTGGAATGGACAGGACTACAACAAAAGGAATGTTCCAATATTCATGTGTCCCTTTGAGTTGCCATAAACCTGCCCCAGTATAAGCAGGTATTAGGTATAACCAGCACCTTCTGGTTTTGCTTGGCTGTGGGGTGCTTTGAGTCTCAGGAGCAAGGGGAACACAAAAGATCCCAACTGCTTTCTCATGCCCTTCTGCATGTGGCCCACACTCAGAAAGCTTCATTTTTTAAAAATTACATTTCAATTTATTAACTTGGCCAGTTTAAGTCTTGGATATATTTTTTTACAGATATTCAAGCTATTCTCCAGTAGAATTCCATTATATTGTGACTTCATACAACATACAATGTATCTTTAGCCCTGAAGATTGTGCTTCTTGTCACTCTAGCTTTTTAATTTGCTGTGTTTCTTGCTGCTGGCACCATTCAAACTCAGTGGAGCCTTCCAGGGGTCTCAATCTCCTGTTTCCTATCTTCTTTGAGCGATTGCATTACAATCATCTGTCAAAGATGAGTGGGAGTCAAGGAAATGGAGCACCTCAAGTGGCTGACACTGCTGAGCAGATATCCTTCTGTTTTTGCTGAGTGTTTACATACCTCTAGAGTAGGGATGTGGCTGAGATGGATTAGATGCACAGAAAGTTTGTAACACCTTCTTCATATTAGAATAACAGCAGTTCTGATTCTATATGAAAATTATACAATTTAAACAACTTCTATGGCAGCCTAAACATACAATTCCTTTACAATTCCATGGGTGCAGTCATGATGTTGTCTTATGCCAGGCATAACTACGTGTGCACTGTGGTTGTACTCATTTAATGTGGTTAAATAAACCTATTGCACCTCTTGAGGATTAGCTAAGGAATCAATCTGAGAAGGAGGAGTCCGTACACACTGTTTGGATCCCATTTCCATTCCATAGCAGTATCAGGGATGAGCATGCAGGCAAAAGGAACCATCACAGGGTGGTGCTCCCAGTGGTAGTGACTGGCACTGGAATGAATTCTGTAGGGTCTGTGATAAGTATTTGGTAGAAGTTTAGCTAGTAAATGTGATTGCAGCTTAAGGGAAATATACATTGGAATACCACAGAATAAACTTTTAAGAGCTAACAGCGGTGAAAGTTTAGCTACTGCAGGTATCCTATGGCCTACAATGCTGCATACTTTTCAAGTAAGACTCTCCTTTTCCTTATCATGTTGTTGAGGTGGGTTTATTAAATTAGATTGAAGAAGACTCTATTACTATGTATTTTTTCTTATTCTAAAACAAACCATGTATTTCCTGCTCATGTCTTAAAAATGTAGAATTGGCTGAATATTTGTTGATTCCCTGGATCTAAACCCAGTATTTTATTGGAATTCCCAGTTAAGTCAATTTCTTCCATGATGCATTTCACTTGGCAACAGAAATGTAAGCTCTGGCCTCTGGCCCCACTGAAATCCTTTAAATGCAGTCTACATAGCAAGAGGTGAAGGGGGCAAGGCACAGTTTAATTTCCCAATAACACTTTACGGCAGGCTTTGTAAATGTACTTGCTTCTGGAGTTTTCTAACACCCCTCCCTCCGTAACTGGACAATTTGCAGCTGAGAAGTTGCTGTATTCAAATTGCTTACATGAGAGAGGTTGGAGGGCAGTGCAACACAGGACCTTCCTGCTCAATTGCTGAACCAAATTGGACCTTAGTCAATCTTGGACAGAGTTGTCAGTGACCTATAGGAAATGAGTTGGGAGCTTCAGTCCGGCTCGAAGAGAGGTGTGCACATCACAGGAGCAATTGGCTGGCACTAATTGGCACCCTGTGTAGCAGCCTCAGCACAGAGCCAAAGGTCTGCAGGGGAACTGAGACTGAAGTGCTCTCTCGGCCTCAAAGATGGTCCCTCTGGGGTGGAGTTTAGGGCACGCTCACAATGTCATATGTGGAATTTTTCAGTGCCTCTTGCAGTGCAAGACCAGAGCTGTGGCTTGGCAACTGAGGTTCCCAGGGGGTTCGTAGGGTGTTTTGATTGCCACAGGGCTTTTTAAACCCTGAAATCACTTCAGTTTTCCTTCAGATATAAACACGAAGGGAACATTCACTAAGCATTAACCTGCGAGTCTGAGGTGTCAGGTGACAAGCAGTCCAGGATTTCACAGGGAAAGACCGGGAGCACGTATTCTTTTAAGATGAAACTTTCTCCTGTCCATGCCCAACGTGCATAACTACTTTCACTCTGCCAATTTTCTTCACCTGTTGGCCTCAGAAATGTTATAAATTAGTGTTGCTAAAATATTAAAAATATATTTTTTTCATGAGTAGAACTGTGACATTCTATTCATTATAAAAGCATAGTAACACATGGTCTTCCTACACTTGGAATTGCTCCCAGACCATAATAATTACAGGATTTTTTTTTTTTTTAAATGGGTATTATCTTCCCCAAAGACTTCCATTTAAGAAATCTATTTCTTGTTTTGTTTTTCTGCTTGCATAGTATCAGTCATTCAGGCAAAGTGAAAATGTCACGAAGCCATTGGTCTATTCAATTCAAATAGGTTCAGGGAAGAAGCACTAAATTAAGAAATGTGTGTTGTATCTACCTAGTATTTTAAGCCAGATAGAGGTGATAAAATATATTGTCAGAATTGAAAGTGGAGCAAATTTTCTCTTGAACACACAAACGAATAAAGAACAGCAATGACAAATTTTTGACTGTGGATGTCTGCTAAAAAGAAAAAAAAAAAAAAAATGTTTGTGTGATGGAGGTTAGTTTGTTTCACAAAACAACATTTTGTTTCTTCAGAGAGCAATTTTTTTCCATCCAAGTATTGTCTGTACCCATAGAGTTGACAAGAAGGCCTGCATAGAGCATGCATTCTTCCAGAAATCAGAGTATATTATTTTTCCTTTATAGCTTTGCATGATTAGAGTCACCAATGACTTTCTGCAATTTTTCTCCTGCTCTATCAGACAACAAAAGAATCAGGATTACCACAGCAACTAAAGTGATGGGGTTTAAAGGTAGGACCTTTTTCCTGTCATACAGCTGTCCCCTTTCACTACCTTCATGCTCTGTCACTGCATGATGTGGTGCACATTCATCTGACAGACACAAATTGGAACAGCCAAGAAAGTAGGCTGAAAGTAGATCCCAATGAGTTTGGGATCATCAGCTGTTACAAAGGGTCAAGGAGTTAGGATTGTTAGTATGATGGTAATTTCACTATTGCTACAACAAAATGCAAAAAATCACCCTGACAGTGGTTGTATCCTTGTGTTTTAATGGTCTGCACTGAAGCACAGTGGTGCCCGAAGTGTATAAAGCGTTGCCATTTGCAAATTCCCACCTGTTGTTTCTGTTTCCGGAAACAGTATCCCTGGCTGCAGTCTGGATGTTGCCCCGGGTGGTGTCTGACTCTTAACCCAAATCAAACAGTAATTGTTCAGACACCGTCTGGCTCTCATGCGGTGGACAGAGAAGGCACAGCAGCTCTCTAGTTACCTCTTAGGAAGCCCAGGCAAGGATTTCCCTCAGGGAATCTTCAGCCTGCTGTGCTTATAGACCTTTGGTATAAGGTTTCAGGTCGCAATCGCCCTTGCCCTCCCTGCAGCAGCAGGGTGATGAGCAGACTGCAGGATGCGAAAGACTGGGACATAGGAATGAAACTGTGTGAAAGGACAGGCTTAGGTTTTCCTTTTTGCTTTTGCTGCCAGAACCTTGTTAATGTAAACCTGGAAGTGCCCGGACTACAACACTGGAGCTGTAAATGGTTTGTCAGCAACTAAGATGGTGTTGCACTTTAGCTCTTAATGCCAGTGAGGGATGCAATTATTGCAGGGTAGCTCAGATCCCTGGCTGCTGAAACAGAAACCTCAGCAGGTTCCTCTGAGACTGCCAGCAGAACTGCTGTAGGTCCCAGCTGTACCCTTGACTCCTTCTCCAGCAACATTCCTATAAGTTCTGCTCATACCCTGCTCATGAGTTACTCTGGACTCCCCCATCCCCTCAGTTCCTCAAGGCATGGGGATGGATTCAGCCCAGCTTGCAGAATTATGAACTCTCCTCCCAAGGTATTAAACCAAAACTGTGAAACATTTACAATTCCTTGAGAACTGCTGGCTCAATCCCAGTAATCCTGTCCACCTTGTGATATTGCAAGAGGTGACACAAAATCTCCGTGCTTACAAAATCTGATAGAATCTAGTTAGAGCCCCCCAAAAAAGACTAAAAGTGTGGCAGAGTGCTTGAAGTTGCATGCACACAGCAGCAAGCACTCAGGCAGTATGGACTGCCCAGCATAAATCAGTGATAAAAGCTTATCACTGCCTTTCAAGGGCAAGATAGGGTATGGGGTTTGTGCCTCAGACCCCCATTTATTTGATACTGACTTGAACCTATTCATTTGGCCTTTCAGTTTGAAGCTGCACTGTAATGTCTTTGGACTCAATGGAAATAATGACTTTTATATTGTGGACGTGAGCAACAACCGTTGTCTTCCGTGAAAGGGACAGAGAAGTAACTCCTCTTTAAAAACTTAATCTTTCTTTAATTGTCATAACACTGATCTATTTAATTTTTTTAATTTGATGGAGAACAGATAGAATTATAACTAGTAATTTGGTTAAGAAATTCCATGTACATTTTTGAAAAATATTTTTAAATAGTAAGAACAGTTACAGGGAGAACTTAGGGGATGATATACAGTCTGGAAGAGGGAACTAGCTAATGAGAAGGGATCTCCCACATCAGTAATTATGGATTTTTACTCTCTTCTGGAACAGTTTGCAGTCTTACTTTTGAATGTTAGATAGTTTAATTGTTCTAGTTCACTTTCTTGGGTGAGTAAACTAAGCAATATAGCTTTGAACTTTCAGATTTTTGTATGGACCCCATATCATCTCTCAAAATGGATGTTAATCCTAAGGAGGACCAAAAGAATCTACTAGCATATGCGCACTGCCAAAATAACTTATGTCTGGATTCCTGAGCTAATCTTTGCTTTTGATCACATGTATCAGAAAATTTGTTTACCAAAGTAGTGATGAAAAGATTTCTGATCATTCTGAAGTATCAGCTGAAAATAACCTAGAGTTTTTTTTTCAAGATAAATCAAGGACATAGAGTATTTTCCTCCCTCTGCAATCCTTAGGGGTCTCCCTAGAAAGCTTTATTGTAAAGCAATTCAGAAGAGCAATAGCCATTCCTTTTCTGGCATTATTGCCTTATATGTGAAATTGTGTGACACTTTCTGTCAGTGTGGATATCTGACTCTGTTGTTACCTCTGAAAGTAATGGCAGAAGGAGATGGAAATGATTTTTCTTATGGTTTTCCCTCACTTACTACATTTGTTTTTTCCCCTTTTTTCTTGTTCTGCCTAAAAGTTCACAGCTCACAGAAATTAACATGAAAGCACAGTAATGACACATGGTCATGTCTGTCTTGAGGTGCATCTCCAGAACTTGGTCTATTTTTTCTATGTTTCAAACAAAAGATTTTTTTTTGTAAATTTTACATACCAAATAGCACTGTTATATGCTTTAGTTATTGCTGATTTTGCTTTGATGATTTCCCTATTTGCTTTTTTGCTTTATGAAACCATCCTGTTTTTTGCACTGTCTTTTCACTTCATATTTTCATATGTATTTACGGTGGTGTGTTTTAACTGATTTATTTGATACTGGAGAACATGCCTTTTCATTTTTAACACATATGGAGGTTTTGGTGTAATTTTGCAGAAATCATTGAAACTTGATCTTTGAGTCTGTGTTAGACCCTTACTGAGAAGGGTGGGTTTTTTAAAAAATTTTAGGGTTTTTTTGGATCATTGCAAGTTTGGCTTCTTAGGTAAAACACAGCTTATTTTTTTGAAGAACACCTTGTTTGCACTGTATAGCACTTTCTTTCTTGTCTAAGGACTTTCTGATGTATACAGCCACACGTGAGAACAAAACTCAAAGGCTTTTACTGGCTCTTGCATGAAACCTACTTGATAACCAAGTCCATATTATACACTCTAGATAGAGATTTTCAGATCAGAAATGGGGGTACAGAAAGATTGAGTTGTTTCATTAAAGATTAAGGAGACCAGGGCTGGAGCTCTGTTCAAATCTTGAGCGTGTTTCTTACAAGTGTTGATTATCATGGACTTATCTACTAGTGTATGAAATGTAGTTATAGGGGGAAAAGTCCAAGTTCTCATCCTGGGGAGAAATTTCAGTAACAGCTGTCATGGCTGTGTTATTTCTTTTGTTAGGATGTTATGTCTCTGACCTGTTGTGATCAATGACATCCAGGAATGGTGGTGGTGAAGACTTGAACTAAACTAACCAAATAGTCCCATCCCTGTCTCCAGAGCGTCTGCAGGCAGAACGGACTGACGGGGAAGGTCCTTGCCTGCCCTCACAATTACTGACCAGCCTTACCTCGGCACCTTACCTCTTCACTGCAGGGGGTGTGTGTGGAGCAGCTCCCAGGGTGTCAGAGTGCTGCCAGAAAGCGGCAGGGTCACCTCAGGAAGGGAGGAGGGTGGGAGCAGTTTCCACAGGTATCACAAAGTATTCAAGAAGAGAAAGGCAAGGACTTCCAGCTGGGGGTTGTAACCATGCTCTGACCTTGAGGGGAGAAGGACAAGGGCACAGGAGGACAAGGACACATCTGAAGCCCAGGAATGGCTTCAGTCATTTCTCAGTAGTAGCAATTTGGGATGACATCTCCAAGCTGGAAAACTGATTTCCTTGTCACTGAGTATGGATCACCGTCAGATTGCAAGTCTGAGTTGATGTTGTCCCAAACTGCTCCCATTGCCAAGCTGTATGGAGGAGGTGTGCTTTTGCATGCACTGGAACACCACAGTAATGAAAACATTTAAAAAATCAGTAGCAATTAAAATAATTTTAAACTTAATCAGCACTCTATTAGTAAAGATTGGTTTCTTATTATTCTATACAAGTGTGCTTGACAGATATCAGGTGGATAAAAGATATCTGCTTGTGCTGTCTTTGTCCCCTTTTTAGTTTTTTCGTTTAGCTCATGATTTTATTTAATGGAAGAGACACTTCTCACATATTGGCTTGACAATTTACAAGCATTTGTTTGTGCTGAATTAAGCACATTTTTAAACTTTGTGTGTTGCTGCTGACAGTTTGGGGATTGATTTTTATCCCAAGAGAGATGCCTTTTTGTCTTTAAGGCAAATTGAAGTTGACTGCTGGAGCATTCCCTTGTAAGAGACAGAATCTACTTTAGGGATATTTTTCTACTGAGAATTCATTTTTAACTCAGAAGCTTCAGCAAGGTCATGTTTTTCATGACATAAAAAAAAAAAAAAGTAAAAAATTTCACAGACAAAGAAGTAGCATTAACTTCAGAGAAAATAAATGGGACCAAGTATTACCAAGACTTTTCCCACTGTAGTTCACTGTCAGGGAGATGTGCCTACATACGTAGTAATTAAAAATCCCCAACTTTTCTTCTGAAAGCACATGATAAATGCTGGTGTGGGCCATGGCAGAAAAAGATTTTACCCATCTGTGTGTTTTCATATGTGTTGTGAGGTTAAATTTTAAAACTTCTGTAAGATTTTTAGGACATTCTGATTTTTTTAAGAACAGATCCATTGCTTGTGCACATTGGCATCATGGGATGGGTTTTACAGACATGAGAGGATTGATGTAATGAAGTATGTGTGAGGATGCAGGATCTCCACCAGACAGGTACTTTAGGAAGTGTTCATTCAAGACAGGTAGGGTTAACTACCTGCTTCTTTTTAAACAACAGCATCCGTGGTTGGACATGCTGGGCTAGACTTACACCCTAAATTTTCTCAATGTATATTCACCTATCCCCAGTCAGCACAGCACAGTACAGTTTTTGTACATAAACTTTATATTGTTGATATATTGATAGGGGTGCTTGGAATTTGTTTATGCATCTTTCCCTTCAAGGTCTTTTTTTGGCACAAGAATTGTTGCTAGGTTTTGGGTTTTTTTTACAAATATAAACTCAACAAAAATAGGTAGTTCCTGTGTATATATCTGGTCTGGTTCTGTGGTCCAAGTAAAGAGCACCTCTCACCTGAACAAAAAAGCTTGATCAAACCACCGTGGCTGGCAGGCAGATCTAGAGAGGGTTTTTGAGGTGTCACCTGGCAGGTTACTGTGAGGTGATAGACAGACCCCATTAAAATCTCATTTAATGCTTGACTCTGGAAGTCTGCACTCTCTTTAATCTCTGTCTTTGTGTTCACTCATATTTCTAAGACCCAAATGACTTTAAAAAATAAAGAAATAATCTTACTCCTTCAATGAAGTAACAAATCACAAATTCATACCCACTTGTTTTCATTTCTAGGAAATCAAATCAGATGAAGGAAGTTTTTTACCGCAGTGTAGCTAAATAAGTGTAAGAACCAATTTCTTCAGGCAACTTTTAATCTGCTGGTTATATAATCTTCTTAAGGAAGTTACACACCTGTGTAGTCTTCCTTTAAACCTTTTTAGGATGTTCTCATTGGATTTTTCACACATTTGTGTCCTAAATGTTTGACTTGTCTCAGTATGTCTTTCAAAGCCTGGCTATCAATTACCAGAATTTTCACTTGCCCAAAAAATTTTTTTCCCCGTTCTCAGATTCCTCCTGCAATATTTGTGATATATGCTCTTAAAAGGGACCAGACTAAAACATTTTGCAAAATCCTAGAAAAAAATCCTTATAATATTCCTTGCACTATTACAAAAAAAAACCAACCAAACAAACAAAAAAAAAAACCAACAAAAACTTGTACCTTCAAACTTGAAAAAGTGCCTCGCATACACAGGAGAAAATGTTTGGCTGGTGTTTAGGATGGGGTAGGTGAGGGGTGAGAGGAAGCAGAGACTGACGTTTTTGGTTTCAGCTGATGAGCAACATCCCAGAGCCACTCTCTTTCTGCATGGAACTCACATTTTCTACCATGTTCTCACTTCCAGCATTTTATTAATTAATTACTAAAGTTTTTGCTCTGATTCATCTTGGAATTTGGTTCCTTTTTGAAATTAACTTATCTTTAAATTAGAACATAGTATTTGTAAATAGCAGGAAATTCCAAGTAATTATTTTGGCTTTCTTTTTCCTCCTATTTTTTATCAGAGCTAGATGTTAATTTTTGTGAACTGTATGTTTTTTACCCTACTCAATCTTGTTTCTCTTTTGTCTTTTAGCCTGAAGACTTTTGGTGTTTAGAATTAACTTTGTTGTCAGTCCTTTTCCATTTTGTGCATGGTTATGCACCTAATTAGAAGTAATTGTTTCCTTATTCCTACAGCATCAGCCAATCAAGCAGATCTCAGCTCCCTTTGAGGGTTACAAGGAGCGTCCACCCTGGAAAAAGTGCAGCAAAGACTTTGGTAATTTGGTATTTCTCTCTGGCATGTTCTTGGTTCTGTACCTGTAAGAAACATGCCTTAGATGGGTTTCACCTGCTACAATACGTTGTAGGAGACAATGGAAGCCTGGGTTTTCTGAGACAAGAAATAGCAGCATGAATGTTATAATGCTGTCACAAAGGTTGTTGATACTTTTTAAATCAAAGCTTTAAGATTTATTAGCTTTGTGTCAGGTTCTCTCTTGGGTTTTATTTGTAATTAAGAATAAATGCATAATTTTACTGATTCTACTACAACATTTTCAAATTTCCAATTTCCAGGAATGAATTCTTATCCGTTATCTGGGGCTCAGAAAAGGTATTTAACTTTGTCTAGTCATGGCCAAATGCAAACTGTCATTATTTAAGTTTGTAATTGTGTAGCAGGAATGATAACAATTTACAGGAGCGAGGGTAGGAGAAGACCTTTAAGCAGCAGCACATGGTGAATGAGATGCACAGCTTCCATTATCACCAGGAGTGCATGGCTAATCCAGCAGCCTCGGCACTGGGGAAAATGTACCCTGGGATGTCAGGTGTTAAGGGGAAGAATGGGCCTCTCACGTTCTTTGCACTTACAAGCTGGCTGTAACCTTTTGACTCTCTCTCTCTTTCTCTTCTTGAGTTTTGTTTCCTGAAAGGAAAAGGGGGTGGGGGAATGCAGGGGAAGAAGGCTTAAAGAGCGAAGGATCTGTTTCAAAGTACTGTAGTGTATTGGCAAGCTTTTTATTTATTTTTTTTAATGGAATGAATTTTATTTTATTTCTTAAAGAAGCAGTTGCCTTTAATGTAGAGTGTTTAGAGCGTGACTTAAGATATGAATGTCTGCTGAGTAACCTTATCAACCCTACAAACTTTACACGTGTTTCTGCTACAAGTGTTTTGCACATAGTTTATCTTTCTTACTAAAATGAATTTAATCTCATTTAAGAGCATAACAGAAGAGAAGAGCTAGTTCTTCAAATTAATGTTGCTTTTTCTACTGACCAGTGCAGAAAAACAATTCCCAAATAACAAGAAATTCCTTTTATTCTCAAAGGATCCCTTAATGTAGCATGATCATATATTGATCACATTGAACTTGGTTGTAATTCACGTCTGAAGATCTGCACATGCAAAGAAAAACTTGTAAAATTCTTGCACATTTAATCTCTGAGTTAGTAAGTGTGAAAATACTTTGATGCAAGGAGCTGAGCATTTACATAGTCTAAAAGAACATGCAACAAAAAAGGGGGGAAAAAGGTGGCTAGTTAAGGTATATCTCTCCAAATTCAATTACTTTTGAGAAAAAAAAAGAGCAGAATGAGGAAAAAGACATGAAAACTATTATCTTTTTTTCTGAAATAGTCTGTTCTGGGCTGATCCTCATTAGAATGTAAATGTGGAAACACTAAACGTTGCGGTTACTTCCATTAATTAAAAGTAATCTTGCTCATAACACAGCACCCTGAAAATGCTAAAAGAGTTTTGTACATTCCTGGTTGCCGTCTTTGGTAGGACTATCTTATTCCACTTCAAACTTTGTGTCTTTCTTTGCTAGAGATAATTTTGAAATGGCTCACATTGCCTTTGCGTGGCTGAAATGTGGCAGCAATGGAGTGGAGCCAATGGAGGGGTAATTTTGCAGCCAGAAATCAGGAAGAGGAAGAGTTCTTAGCCAGGGGACTCAACAGTGCCAGGAGGAGCCATTATTCTATTATTATTTCTGGTGTGGAAGTATTGTTTTAAGTTACATCAAAAACATCCTTTATGTTTCTTTGTTATTCGTGTTGTAAATTTTCCATATCAACTTTTCCAAAGGAAAGGTGTGAATGCATATCAAAGTGGGTTGCTTGGGATGTATTTTGCTTTGGAAATTGTGGGTTAAAGAGAAACCTGGAATCAATGGTAATTCCTCTGTTTCAGCCTGGAAGTTCACAGACACTGGCCAAAGATGGAATGAGTTGTCCTTTCCCTAACACTTGCTGAGAGCAACACTCTAGACAGCCTGTCTCTTCACAGACACTGTCCTCCCTTTTTTTTCTCCTATTAGGGACTCCAACATTTTGAGTTTTAAGCATCCTGTAAGCTTTCCAGGAGCCTCACAATTAGAGGACTAAAGGGAAAAGAACAAAGCCTATATTGCTATTCATGCACGTGGACTTGTTTTTATCTCCTGGAAATTGCACAGATTTCAGAAGATTTGATGGAGATAGTTTTCTTGTTTTCAGTTACTGTGAAGTCCAGAGCCGGTAAATATTTTATATTCAATCCTGCTTTCATTCCACTATGCAGAGCATGCGTGGAGAACCAGTATTGAAGGGATTTGCATACTGAAGATTATTATCATGATCCATTTTTTTATTGCTAGACTTTGAGGAGGTGAAGGCTTTACAACTGCAAGACAAGTGCAATTTGACAAAAATGCAGAAATTGAAGCAATGTCTCCCAAATCATTTGGCCCGTTTGCAACATGAATAGGAACAGAACCCAAATATCATAAATTCCAGTCCAGCATCTTAATTCTGAGCCCACTTTTTTCTTTCAAAATTAAAACTTCCATGATTATTATTTCTACTGCCAGGGCTTTCCAAGGATATAAATGTGACCTAATTTATTAAATGCTGTCTTACATGCAAGACAGAAGCAAAATCCTTACCCCGGGGCACTTATTCAGTTGCTGTGATCCTGCAATCTGATCTCTTGAATGAATGTCTAAACTAACACGGGCCCTGCTGCCTGTTCTGAGAGTTTGGCTGGGATTTTAACGGGAAGGGACTGAAGATTGCAGGTTGTCTACAACACCCTCAATCAACTTCTCTACATGACCATTGGTTTCCTACATGGGTATGTGTTTCCCTGAGACCTCTGGGAGCTTTTGTGTAGCTGTTGCTCAGTTACCTTCAGTAGATGGTGAAGTTTGGGTTGAAATGTTTTTTTCTTCTGTATGTAAGCCTTGATCTGTGGCACTACTTAAAGATGCTTTGTGATGCACCTTGAGATTAAAGTGC
Organism: Regulus satrapa; assembly: GCA_013396955.1. Lineage (NCBI taxonomy): Eukaryota > Metazoa > Chordata > Aves > Passeriformes > Regulidae > Regulus > Regulus satrapa. Next base: position 893,591 of record VWZN01016114.1, read on the forward strand.
ATCGCCCCTGCAGTGCATTGATCTCGCCTGGCCCAGAAAGGGGTTGTCATAGATCTGCTTTTCAAATCAGGACTCCCTCATGGGTTTTTCCAAGGCATCATCTCCATGTCATTGGGTTGGCAGGATATGAAGCTGAGGGTCTTTTTGAAGTTTTCCTTCACACCAAGGGGTGTATACTTGTTGTGTGGGAATCATGGCAAGTTACACCCTCTCTTCCCTGTGTGCTCAGGGCAGGATAACTTAATGCACTGTTCAAACATTCCAGACGTGTTCTAAAAGTAAATTATTCCGTTTATTGAGTTGGAGTATTAAAATGAAGAATGGAATCTGAATGCAGAGAGCTAGTTTTTTGGAAAGGACTGAAATACAGGGGATGAGCTTCTTTAATTAATTAAATAGTCCTATTAAAATCTGTGCTTTTGCAGCTCCAATAGTCTTATTTTAAGAAAGAGAATCATGTGCTTTGTCAAATATCAACAAATACTGACTCAGGCCGGTATTATTTAGTTTTTGCATAATCATAAAACAAATATGACTTTAAAGTCTGTTTATGTATCTCACATTTCATTGTTTTTTCTTCTTTTTCTTTTTTTCCTTTTTTTTTTTTAGTACCAAAAAAAAAAAAATTAGTTTCCTGCGTCAAATGATTTGTTATTGGAAAAGCAAACAACATTTCTTCACACAAAACTCTTCTTCCTTCAAAACTGTGGTACATGGAAAGTATTTTCCAGCTTTCGGAGTTTATTTGATTTTGAACACTTTTGGTTATGTAAGTTTTAATAAGTAGCTTTGGTGTACCCCTAAAGGCACACCCCACACACTTATGTTGTGTGACCTAGGGTCACAAGTAATGGCTGCAAGCTAATTGATTGAGAAAGGCTTGTCTGACTGGGCCCCTTTGAGTCCTCCCTTTACATTCCTAAATTTCTGTAAAGGAGGCACTGGCAGCTTTGCCTGGTGAGAGGAGGGGTTGGGGGAAAGGGAGGAAGTTTCTCAGTTTCTGATTATGCGCAGAGTTTCCTTGCACTGAGCTTATGTTCTCCACCCACTACTTAGTAAGAACTCCTTAACAACTTAAAGCTTTATCCCCGTGAGTACCAGAAAAGTGATCTGAGTATTTATTGAGCAGGGAGAACAGACTGCTTGCTCCAGGCAGGGAGAAAGCTTATGGAAATGATATTAGACCTTCAGCAAAGTGCACAGCTGCATCATACAGAAGCTGAGACTCAAACTGACAGGCAAATAAGCCAGATCACGGAAGGGGCCTCTGTGTGGCAGCTCTGAGCTACCAAGTGTTGGACAACTAGGCAAAAAGTGCAATGGAACAGGGCAGAAAATAACACACTAACTTCAGGCAACTGTTGCTTATTCATGGTGAGTCCAGATTTGAAATGTTGTTTGAAATGTAGCTTTTGTTGTTGTTTCTAAAAAGCCTTCCGTTTTACCACAGCAATCCTTCTGCAGAGCTCATTGTGTTCCAGATTATTTGTCCGGATGTGCACTTCAGTTCTGAACGATACAGAAATGCACAGGGATAGCCCTTTCCTCGCTGCTTGCTCTCTCTTGCACTTTTCTTGCTTCAGGAGACAGGTCCTGTTTCTAAAAGCACACTGCATGGCTTCTGATTCTGGGGAGAAATAGTTCTGCAGCCAGCACTTGGTGTGCAGCTGCATGGAGGTGGATAAGTGAACACAATTTCTGTGCAGTTTTCTGCAGTTTGAGCTTTGTGGCACCTTTCTATTGCTCCTTATTTTGCTGCCTTATCTTGAGAATGTATGGCATGGTCACTATGAAAAGAGCTTTGTGTTTGAATTCCTGGTGAGTCGAAGGGTCAGGGCCTATGAGTTATCTGCCTGCCAGCAAGACTCATTGCCGTGTCCCTTTATTTTTCAAGCTGAAATAGAAAAAACATGTGTCCTCATCCCTTTTTTATAAATGTATTTTGCATCCAGGTTTTACATGCTGTTTGTGTGTGCTTTGTTCTTTTGACAAACTGAGGGTTTGGGAGGAGGCCAGTTTTATTCTATCCATATTTTATTTATTCAAGCTTTCCTGCAGCTTTTCTGAATTCTTTTGTTGTGATGCACTTAATTTTTTCTTAAAACAATATTCTGAGATTCTGATTTCTGCTGAGAGGGAAAGCACTTATACTCTTGATACATATTTCCAAAATTACCAGAGAGCTATCTAAATTTTAGGTAAGTTGCACAGTTATACATAAGAGAAAGCTTTTTTAACATTTTACTTGCTTAAGGAGAGAAACACAATTCTTGTGGATAAGTTATTGAACAGATTGTGTTAGATACACTAGTCATCTAGTGTAATGCTAATAAATATGATCTGAGCTATAATGTTATTTCAGTTATGAGTTTGAAAAAGCTGCTTCATTAGCACAACAACAGAATTAAACATTGCATGTTGATGATAATGTTAGAAGTATATCTGTGAAAACTGCTGAGTGGATGAAATTTAGAGTAATAAATCATCAAGGCATGCCAAAGTTACTCTCTATGTGAGGTTTTAAGACATCTGAAATTTAGAGGCGAGTCTGGTTTTCCTTCAGCAGAAGTGTGATTCTGTATAAAATTGTTTTTATTATACAATTCAGGTGCAGGAAAAAATCTTAAAATTAGGTAGCAGTTATTTGGGTTATTTATTTATTTAAATTAAAAATGTCCATTTGATAGGATAATTCTAATATGCAATGTAAGAAGTTGGTCAGATGAACTCTTCACAGAGGGTATGTTATTACTTGTTTATTGATCTGTCTTTCTGTTCTTATTTGGACCTAACAATTAGCAGAATGCTTGCTTTAAAAAATAAGATGATGCTTCAGATCTGACTTGGTCTGACATTATAGTCCATTTCAGGTGCAGAAGTTCATGTTGTTCACCTATTGTGTTATTTGCCAGTTTGAGATCTTAAGCTCACCCATCAATTTTAGAAATGGTTTTATTAGAAAGGGGGTGTTGTGCCAGAGAAATGCTAAGAAATACTGATTTTCATGCAATGCTGCAATGTAAGGTGATCTAAGTGGACCTCAAACTTTATGTTTTCTTATCTTGAATTGAATTTCTGTTTATTTTTACTTGGGCTAAACATTACTTTCCACAAGAATATCTTTGGCTGTGTTCTTCAGTCAGTTAAGGGTGCTCTTTTCTTTTAGGTGTTCAAACTTGCTCTGAGGGAAAGAAATATATCTCTTTGCTAAAAAAAATGCACAATTTCCTTCTTGGCTATGCCGTGAGGGAGGAATCCCTGCCGGAGTGCTCTTTACACCTTTAAAAACTGAAAGTAAAAGAAGTTTCAAGGAGGTGGTCTCCTCCCAGCCTTGGAGGCCTTCGCAGCTGGGGTCTCAGCCACCTGCTGGTGGTCACGGGGCCCCTTGGAGCAGGAAAGGTGGGCGCTCACACAGGGCCACCTCCTCCATAGGCACATCCAAGGATCCATCCTTTCTCTGCTCTGCGGTTTCCACTGGCAAAATAATGCACCAGCGGTGTTGTGACACCGGACTGGAGGATTATGAAACATTTCTTCATGCTCTGATGGTCAGCTTGATGAAGAGAAAAAGGTTTAATGAGGAAGAAAAGAATTTACTGAGGATTTTATGCCCATATCTATTATTAAAAGCAGAATATCTGCTCACAGTAGTTGTATTCTGTGATTCAAGGAAAGCTGGCAATCATGATGATTACATGTGTTCTCACTGACTGTCTGAGGACTGGCACAACTTACTGTGACTGGCAGGAAGCTTAAACATCAATAGTACATCTCCAAATATTTTTATTCTCTCTTAGTCAAAGAACCATAAGCTCAGACTAAAATAATTATAGAATCTTTATTAGTTCTCCCTAACACTAGTTAGTGAGGAAAAAAAAAAAAAAAGCAGTTTTGAAAAGGTAAAAATTAATGTTTTTCAATTAGTAAATCTGTTTTTTGAATTATACAGAAAGGGATTTTGAGGTTCACCTTTAATATCATTCTATTCTGTATGGAAGACGGAAACACTTTAGTAGATCTGTTCCTTTTTATTGGCATCAATATCCATTAAGAGAAACAGGTATGCATGACATCTATGGATACCTTTAGAGTAACAATAGAAATCAAGACTAAGAGTTGATTTCTCTTTCAAAGAGAAGAAGTAGTTTGTGCTGTCAAGACAAGGTGATATCTATAATAATAGATGAAGAAAATTGGCAGGTATAAGAGAAGAGTAGTATTCATGGAGTCAGCGAATCACAGTGTTGTTAAGATGAATTAAAAAAGAAGACTAAGCTAATTCTGAGTAATTTTATAAGGAATTTTCAATATAATTTTTTAAAAAACAAAGACAAAATTTTCTTTCTTATTCTCAGTTGCAACTCATGATCACATTGGAGTGTGATTTTTGGAATACTCAAATTAACTTTCAGTTCCCTTTTACTTTCCAGCAACTTATTCAAACTATCAGCAAAAGACTCTCCCAGAAGGTGATGATTAAGGTGAAAGAAGAAAGAGATAAAAGGAGAAACACTTGGCCCATTAAGTGATTTAAGTAATTTTAATATATGAATAAAAGCAAATTATCACAGAGAAGAAGCAGAAGTAAGGATAGGAGCACTAATAAGAGAGGCAGAACTTAAAAAGCAAACCAGAAGACACCTAAAAGTAGAAGGACCATGGCATGAGAGAGGAAACCTACCCTGTCTAAAATGATTTGTCAGTCACTGAGATGAGCCTTGGGAATTTTGCTGTCTTTCTGAGTTTGTTCAGAAGCATTTCTACTGCTGGCAGCCAGTTTTATACCTGAAGTTATAAATTCACCTGAGAAAGTAGGCTGTTCTTTCCAGAATTATGATCACAGCATTTCAGAGAGGGGGATGTAAGATGGAGCCTTTCTTTTTCACCTAACAACCCCTTATATTTCTTAATCCTCTTATATTCTTCTCTCTAGTAGTGAAGGTAGAGGTGAAGATGGATGGTTACATATGTTGTAACTGGTTTTTGAGCATAAGTTAAGTTTTTTTTTCAACTCCTACAGGATCCCTGTAACTTTTAAAAATTCTCGTCCTTTAGAAGGATTTTTGGCAATTCTGATTCTTGGGTCTGGGGGAGACAGGAGCGAAATATCAATGGACTTTCCTCTGCTTCTCCTCTAACAAGCCATCCACTTTCAATTCTTTTTATCATCCATGGCTTTATTCAGGACTCTGTCAAAGATCCTCCTGATTTTGGTAGGGATTGGGTGAGGCCAGCGGGGGAGTTCAAAACTGTGTTCATGATGATTTTCAGGGTATGAATGTGGCACCATAGTGGTTTAAAATTCCTCAATATTTCATCTGGAAATTTTGCCAAACTCTGCAACCTCTGAAATACATATAGAGCTATTTCCAGTTTCTGAAATACCTACTTCTCCATTACAGAAATATTTGGTGATTCAAGCAATAACTACATGAACTTTTGAATTCTGATATTACCTTTAAAACCCCAAGACTGTCGTAGTATTAATTATATAACCTCAGTTTATTCAGCAACATGATAGAGTTAGGTAAAAAATACAGCTTCAAGTACTGCAAAAAGCAGTACTCTTCTCCCAGTTTTAGGCCATTTTGAGTGATAGTATTCTATTTGTATCATCAACTGTCCACATCTCCTTTTAACCCAAAAGATGTTCCATGGACCACAAATTTCCTATGAAAGACCTGCAATTGGTCCAGTTCCGAAGAGTGCACATTTAAAAGTGCTAAATGATTATGGAAAAGATAAATTAAATAGAAGGCCCTACCCTGAAGTACATGTCCCATTATTGTTGAGAATTTTCATTATTTCCAAAATGCAGCAGTAGCTGAAGACATCCTCCTGAGAATTGTCCTTTGTGGCAAAGCTGGTTGGAGTATCCCAGTGCTCTCTCCGTACTTCTTCTCCCACTTCTCTGCTAACTAAAACTCTGCATATTGCTATGGCCAGGCTGGTGGGAGTATCTCCAAAGTGCCTTTCCTAGAGTGACATGACTTTGCAGTCCCTCTGGATTGAGGATCCATGTCCTCTGAAAGTACTGCCTGTGGTTTTTGTCTGTATTTTAAAAGTTGTTCATGATTGAGGTCTGGTTGTCACTGAGCATCTGTTATTTTTAGTCTGTGTATAATAAATTCCTGAAATAAAAATCTGTGCCCTTAGTAGAGGAGAGTAAGTTATAACATATAAACAATGGAAATGGAGGAGAAAGTGATTGGCACAGAACATTATTCAAAAAACATACAAAATGTATCACAGCAGTATGACAGAATCAGCCTGGGCTGGAAATACCTTTCAATTGGGTGGAGAACAGAATGCACTTTCTGTGACCCCCATAAAGCTTCTTTCAAGCTCTGGCTGAAAATTCACAAGGAATATTTTTGCAAGAAGTACCCAGTGTAGGTCCAACTATCCTTTCACTGACATCAAGAATTATTACATCAATATTAGGCAAAAAACTGTAAAAATTGATAGTTCATGCTATAGAGAAAGTAGTATTCCTCAAATTCTTTCCTGTGTCATTAGTTTTTTCTCTTAATTTATAATATACTGCCAGTGTCTGGAAGAAAACGAAGAAATTGGCAGGATCTGGTAACTTAATCATGCTTTAGGATATATCAGGCCATTTGCTTTCTGTCACTTTGCTCTTCCTTTCACTGCATTTTTTGGCCTGAAATTTTCCATTGTGTGGTCCCAAACCACAGGTGATTCTTTTCTTTATTTATTTATTTATATATTTTTTCCCTGTTAAAGGAAGTATGTTGAGATTATTTTAAGGAGCTGAAGTAGGAATGCATTATATTTTTCCTTCTTAAAATGAAGTAAACAAAACCAACTCAACAAAAGTTGTTGAAAAACAGCTCTGGAACAATGTGATCAGCAGGTGGTTTGCCAGCCATTTTCAAAGGGCTTGACACAGAAAGAGATCTAAATTGTTGTATACTGAAGTTGGTAAATTGTAGTTTATTACAGGTGTTTTGGCAATAGTTGTCAGGGTAGGCACTGATTTTTTTCATTTGTTGCGAGGATCTTTAGACAAGAGACCATGATGCTGCAGGAACTTGGTATGAGCATGTATCCAAAGCTGACTTAGCTGGATGCTAGGAAATAAAAACACAGGAAGCAAGATTGCCATCTTAGAACATCTGACATTGGGAGAGAAAGAATGCTTTCTCCATCTTCTTTTTCATTAAGACTTCCTAGACTGTAGTTTCAGTAGCACCAGGTAGTGTTAATTTAAAATGTACTGATATGGTGGGGATTTCCCCCTTTCTTTATCTCCTGTACTATATATGTAATTCCAATAACTCAAAAACTTCTGTATCTCTGCTGACATTGCCATCAGGTGATTCATGACAGTGCTGTGAACTGATGAGTACAATTTGAAAGAGGAGAAATTTAGGTTAGAATAATATATATATATATATATATATAAATTCTGAACTGTGAGGGTGGTGAGATAGGCAACAGGTTGCCCCAGGAGCGACGTGGCAGCTCTAGTGGATATCCCAACCCTGGAAGTGTCTGAGGCCAGGCTGGATAAGGCCTTGAGCAACCTGTACTCTGTGAGTAGTTTTTGCATCTGGTTGGATGGATTTGTAGGCTATCATTGGCATATCAAAAGTCAGGAAGTGAGATTCCTATGGCTTAAACTGCTAATTAAGATGCATATCACACTTAAAAGTAAAATGCTTTATTCCTGTTGTATTTGAAGCAGGGTCCCTCATCTCAGTTCTTAAAACTGAGATTTAGGAGCCTTATCTTAGAATCTTTAAAAGAAGTCCCAAACAACCCAAACTGGATTTCACAGAACTGTCATATTATCAATAGTATTATTCTTAAATATTTCTTGTTACTCTCATTTTCTGAGTGAGACTTCTACTAAGGTTTGTATGTTCTCTGTTTCTCTTTCCCTCCTTCATGTGTTTAGAACCCTCTTGCATCTCTCAGTTAAAACTGAAAGGCGAAATTCTCAATGAATATCATGTTTTATGAAAATCTGTGAGTGTATGGAGGAAAAATCCCACAATTGGTGCCAATTTAGAGGAGAGGCAGGCAGAACATAGCTGTTATACATTCTGTTTGGCAGTGGCTCAGTGGCCAAACAAAATGTGTGCAGTCCCAGAGTACTCATCACAGTACAGTTTCTCCTGCCAGGTGACACTGCAATAAGCAATGTGGAGAGATATGGCCATTTGCAGTGAGAAGAAAGAATGTGGAGCTACAGAGCAAAGAGCAGAAATCTGTAGGAAAACAGGTTTCATCCAATCTGGTGCTTACAGGACACCTTGGGTTTGCTATTGCAGAAGAATAAAGGACCAAATGCCAGAAGAACTTAAAAGGATGTAAATTGCTTACTATAGGCAAACAAGAACATCTTGTTTGGGTTTTTTTTTTCTTCTTACTTTTTAAATATTTTTTTTTTCCTGTTTACTGAGCATTTTATAGCGCATGGCAAAATCACATACTATTTCAGTCTTCACTAACTGCACTAAACACATGAGATTCCTACTAGTCTTTCATACAAGATGGCCAACTGCAGTTAAATTCTGTATAAACAGTAAAATATGGATGCTGAGGTATGAAATATGGTAATAGACTTTAAATTGGAGGAAACCTACTTTTTCCAAGTGTGAATCTAGCTAGAACTTGGTTCTTTACTTGGCTCTGTTGAAGTCAGCATAGATGTGTTTAGATGAGGATAAAAAACTTGATTTCAAAACAGTGCAGTATTTTCTATTTGTTTACATTTAAAATGCCTACATATTCCATCTTACCTTGGGCAAATTGCAAATGGCTTTCTTAGATTTAGGATTAGTCTTTTCTAAAGATGAGAATGTTAATACTGAAAATATCAATGCCTGCCCATTATTGTTACTGAAATAATATCTTTAAAGAGCATTTTATTTATCATTTAAACAAACTTTATCAATGGAAATTAATCTATACTCCCTTTTATGATGCTATTGTTTATGTAGATTGAGTTTTCTAAAATGCTGTCACTTGTGTAAGATAATATTTCTTCTCCTAATGTCATTCAAGATAAGGAAAAACACCAACTACTTTTCATTACTATGCTTTTTATTTTACAAGCTAAATGAGCATCAATGCCAGACAATGATCATCAGCAATCACTATTTACTAGAAAAATGTCTATTAGAAAAAAATAGAAACATTTCACATTTGAGGAACAGTTGTCTTTTATGGACTGTTTTGGAAAGGTAATACTTCTAAATATTCATTTTCCAAGAAATTGAGATGTTACTAGTAGCAACAGGAAATCTAATGATTTGATCACTACAGGCAGAAGTCTATTCAGCAACAGCTTTTGGATGGAATTTGCAGCTGAATTTAAAAGGTTGCTCACACTTAGGATGTACTCTGTGCTTTGAAAAGGTGGATAATGAATTTAGCCACTGTGACCATTCTGCAGTATCTGCCGTGCATACAGGTTCAGTGCTCGGCACACTGGTCTTTTCCCCTCTTCTGGGCTTTTAGAGTTTGAGGGACTTCCATGAAGCATCTTCCATTCTTGCACCTGGCAAAGCGGAGCATAAAGACTTCTGTGGCATATGAAGGTCTTTCTGTTGCTTCTTTTTTGGGTATTTCTGAGCATCCTTTTTGGTGGATTAACCCTGGAAATTCTCTGAAGGACAAGATTCTGTGTACATGCCAATTTTTGCTTTCAAACAAGGAGTTCTTTTCCCTTTCAGGGCTCTCCAATTCCATGTCCTCTCAGTAACCAGTGGCCAGACCAGTAGTGTGCTTTTCCTTGTAGCAGCATATTGTGATGTTAGAACTTCCTGCAAAATCATATGTTTCATATGTATTTTTTTATTTTAATCACATTTTTTAAAGTGCTTCCAGATGTAAGCACATATTTGGTTACAGCTTACTGCATGTGCTTCTGCTCCAATAAACTGGAAAGACCTGCATCCAACAGCCTTGAAATCCATGTGTGACCACGTGTGTCCAGACTTCCAAAAGCTCTGGTTCAGGATGTTGGAAGTCAGGCTGCAGGTTTTCTCAGAGGTGTTCAGCCCCAGTTAGTGCAATGCTTACAGTAGCTTAGTAATGTGAAAAGTCCCATTGCAAGAGAAAATGCTTTTCTTTCTTCCTCTCCTCCCTCCTCCATGAATCAGACATCTAATGATGCTTCAGCTTGCCAAAGACAGATGGAGCACCCAGTTGACTAGAGAGGCTGGTTATGTGCTTAGGACTCCCATAGATCTGTGCAAGGTACACTGATGCACAC
>VWZN01016114.1:904461-915588 GCA_013396955.1 Regulus satrapa
ATGCCCATAATTTATCTGAATAACTTAAATGGGATAGGTGAATTCATTCTTGGCTTCATGCTGCTTGAGTTTAAAAAAAAATAAAAAATNCAGTAACCAGTGGCCAGACCAGTAGTGTGCTTTTCCTTGTAGCAGCATATTGTGATGTTAGAACTTCCTGCAAAATCATATGTTTCATATGTATTTTTTTATTTTAATCACATTTTTTAAAGTGCTTCCAGATGTAAGCACATATTTGGTTACAGCTTACTGCATGTGCTTCTGCACCAATAAACTGGAAAGACCTGCATCCAACAGCCTTGAAATCCATGTGTGACCACGTGTGTCCAGACTTCCAAAAGCTCTGGTTCAGGATGTTGGAAGTCAGGCTGCAGGTTTTCTCAGAGGTGTTCAGCCCCAGTTAGTGCAATGCTTACAGTAGCTTAGTAATGTGAAAAGTCCCATTGCAAGAGAAAATGCTTTTCTTTCTTCGTCTCCTCCCTCCTCCATGAATCAGACATCTAATGATGCTTCAGCTTGCCAAAGACAGATGGAGCACCCAGTTGACTAGAGAGGCTGGTTATGTGCTTAGGACTCCCATAGATCTGTGCAAGGTACACTGATGCACACAGGGTGACTAATGTGTTCTGGGCTTAGGAAGTCCTTGTCCAAGTGAACAGTGTGTGTCAATATAGCAGGTAAAAATTACATTAATAAATTTCCTTCTCCCCTCTTCATGTCTGTTTGTGTCATCCCTTATCCAGAGACCTTTGCTTGTATTCCCACCAGACTTTTCTGTTGGGCACAAGGAATGCCCCCAAGGGAAGCGGGCCACGGGAAAAGGATGAGGTAACTTTTCCACATAATGCAGTAAGTGACAGAAAGCATGTGTGAGGTAGGTGAAGCAGGTGTTGGCATTGTAGAAGACTCAGTCCTACTTGTGCTTGACACATTTTTTCCTTTCCAAGCAGGAATCCTTAGCACAATAAAAGACAAGCAGTTCCCTTTTCAGTAATTGCAGTTTTATGGTAGCTTAAGAGGACCTGTATGGAAAGGTGAAAAACCTAAAGCAGTTCTATGTGAAAACCCTTGAGTGTGGGTGGCGAGGAAGAGATGAAACTCCTTATTTTATAGGGTAGAACCCCTCTTTAAAATCTCCTGGGTTGTGGGAGAAGAGGCTTATGAGTATCCTGAAAAAGAGGAAACCCATGATATTGGTTTGTACTAGGTTTTCTGGAAGAAATGGAGGCTTTGAGACAGATAAAAGTTCTCAGAACTTCATTTAATGAAAAAGCCAGGAAGCTTTTCACAAAGATAAAATTGGAACATTTTGTGGAGACTCAGTGGGTGAAGGCTGAGAAAAGGAATCTTAACTTTATATATATATATNGTTCACTTGGGACATCTCAAATGTTGGTAAACTGGAAAGAATTGTGTCATTACTTCTGTCACATGGTGACAGAGAAAAACATGCACAACAGAAATGTACTGTGCAATGAATCAAGTAACAGTTTCTATTCAGATCACAGCCCTGCGGGTAGATTATATAGAGAGTAATTTTAGCCCTCTTAGAAGTGTGTTGCTAGAATTTCTCTATAAAGAGCAGAAATAACAGAAGCCTGGTAATTGAACATGCTGAATTTTTTTAAAAATGGAGCAAAAATATTTATTGCAATAAGATTGAAACACTTAAAATCTTTTCAGCTAGAGTCTCACATTAGCCTTTGTGCACCAGTGGCATTTAAATTAAAACCAGTGCATTTCCCTAAATAGAAAAGTTGGTTTTGACGAAGGCAGAATTTGTGATTAAAGCAGCCTCCATTTGAAATCCCTGATTGCATTTATAAAGCAACTCCTTTGAACAGTGTCCTGCTGTCATAGTGTTGATGACAATAAAGCTAAATATAAGTACAGACAGTATCTGCAAATGTATGCTCCCAGTACACATGTAACATGTTACTGAAGCACTTGGGAAACTTGATGTATTCAATTCAAATGCAGATGTGATATTAGATGTGATCCCTTGCCCCCAGACCTGGTCTTGCATTAAGGAAGGAACCATTGCTTGTTTGAAACGTCATCCTTTATAAGGGACTTTTAAAATTACTTTTTAAAGGTGAAATCTGGTAATATAGCAAAGATGAACACAAACTGGAAGTCTGAATCCATCCCTGATGTTGTCTGCTTGTCTACACAATACACTATGTATTCCGAGAAGCCTATGAAGTTCCTCTCTCTGTACCTTTATTCAGTTGTACTTGATGGCAAGATCTATAAAAGATGTTGGTTTTGGGTATTTTTTCATTCTTCTTCTTTTTTCTGTGTTGTACATACAACCATATCTTATTGTGTATCCATATACAGCATGAATTTTAGCCCAGTCTATCTTGATAGAAATACAAAAGCTATATATAAATAAAAGAAAGAAAAAGATAAAATATCATCTCAAAAAATTCCTCTCAAAATGCCATCTGGTTTATTTGGTCCTTGCTAGCTGAAGGTAGCTGAACACATGCTAAATGAAGCAGAAATGAGAGAGCAGAAAATGGCAATTGTCAATGTAATCAATACCTAGACCACAGTGTAAATATCTGTTGATGTTTGTAGTGTCTGGAATAATGGGGAAAGGTTTAGTTCTGATTCTGCTTTGCAATATTTTAGCAATGCTTGTAGCCATAAACCTGTCCTAAAACACTAATTAAAGAGGGTTTATGAGTGCTTTGTGTTACTGGAGTGATGCAACAGATCAACACATGTCAATGAAATAAGGATGTTTTTCTGCCATTTTTGAAACAACAAACCTGAATAAAATAAAGTATTCCGAGTGCTGTGTCTAAAAGTAACATGGTCCTCTCTCTCCCTGTAAATTAAGAAGTTATTTGAGTTACCTAATTGATTATAGACTGTTTGGCCCTTAGCCTCCATTTGAATAATCTAGCAGCTGGAGCATGTAGATGCTGGAGACTTGGGATGAGAAGCAGAAAACAGCTGGAAAGGGCTTGGGTGGCAAGAAAAGGAGGCAGCAGGTGGAGAGTATAAACAGGGATCTGACAGGACAGTTTTAAATGAGGAGAAAATCTGCAGCTGGGTTTGTGAAGCTTTACCTTGGTGTAGCTGCTCCTACAAAGAGTTTTTCCTCAAGAACTTTTATTTGGTCATTTAAATTTTCTCATCCACCCCTTTTGCACATCTTTATATATGAGTCTCAACTGTGCAGTGAATGCCATGTTTGGTATGCTATTCTTTACTATTATGTTAATTAAAAACATAAGAAGGAAAAAGTTATCTTTAATATTCAACTCACCGATATGAATATCACATCATATTAGGGATCCAGTATTCCCATGAACAGTACTTTTCATTAGGATTTTAAGACTGTTTTACAAAGCCTATTAAATGGCATAAGCCTAAGTATATGATATCATGCATAAATATCATTATGTGTAGTGGATGCTTGTAGATTAAAAAGAAAAAGCAGAACCAGAAAAGTAAGATAATTTGGGTTAATACTGTGTATGTAATCTAAATGAATTCCTGTTTGAAGTATGGTTTTTGGATTGCAAAATCCAATCTTGACTTAAAAGGCTAAAGGACAGAGAACATGTCATCATCCTTGATAAGGTGTTCCAGTGGTGAAGTACTGCTGTAGTACAACAGGTACCATGTGTACCTGCATCACATCACATATATATATATATATATACACATACACACACATATATATATATATATATATATATATACACACACATATGTCATATATCTATATCTGCATCTAGAAATAATATGAACTTGACTGCTGGGACTTATTTATAGTGCTGTCTTTTACCTGTAAAAACCTTCTGTCAAAACTGATATAGACAGTGTTCCATTCAGGCATAATTTTTGAGGATAAATGTTAAAGAGTCCTTTACTTCAGAGGCTCTTTCATGGGTTTCTTGAACTGTTCTTGTCCGGCATTGATACAGCCTTCCAACACCAGATGCTTGAGTGTGAAGTATAGAGGTATTCCAAGTTCTTCAGTCCTCTTCAAGCTTCTTCCAAAGAGGCGTCTGGGGATGCATTTTCCCCCTCAGCCCTGACAGCGCATTGGGAGCTCAGTTTGGCGGATTCGTGTCCACTCTTAGTGCCAAGCCTTTTTAAAAAATGTTGCCCGCAGCATAAACTCTCTCACTCTGCCAAGAGAACCCTACTCTCTTGTTTAATTTGTAGATATATAAATTGGTTATCAGAGTGAAGCGATATACCCAGAGGCTAACAGTGTCTGGGAGTAGCAATCAGACTCCTAAATATCATATTCTATTCTTGCCAATGGTAATGTACTTGTTTCTTCCCCTTTACTTTATGTGACTGAATATTTTCTTTTTTCTGCTTCATGTGCCAAGGCTGTACATGCTGTTTCTTTTAGATTTTATCTACTTTCATCTGGTACAGATGGAACAGAGTATACTTGAGCAAAAGCATTGTGATAATGCTGTTACTCTAATCATGTTTATTATTATTACTATAAAATGCTGTCTATGGGGTTAATTATTTCCTGTAGTTGTGTGATTAATAAAATATTAATCTCAAGTACATTATGAAATGCCTTCCATCTTGTTTAACTTAAGATTAAATTTCCTTCATTGCTGCCGAGCCCTGTTCAGGGTGGTACTCCTTCTCTGCTATCTCTGGAGAGCTGATATCATGCTGGTTTGGAATATTCATTAGCAGCCCAACCCTTTTTCTAGGGATAACTCTGATTATGCCTATTTCAAATCCTTCTGCTTTTAAAAAGTGCATCAAGAAATGAATTATTTCAAGAAAAAGGGGCTTGAACCTGAAATCTACTTCCTGGGCTGGCTACAGAGGAGGAAGAGAGAGCCTCTGTCTTCTTGAAATGGATCAATGTTACCAGCATGACACTATTGCACCAGGGGCAGAAGCTATTGTTTCCCTTTCCAGATGTAAGAAACTATTCCCTGGTGCTAAGTAGAAGAGAAAGACTTTTTTATTTTTAGAATTACTCTGTGTTTAAAAGCTTCTCTTTGAAAGGAGCGAGTGTTTTATTGGGGAAAAAAAAAAAGCAAAAAACAAAAACAAAAAACCAAACAAACAACCAAACCAAAATAAGCTAAATTCTTAAGATATCAAATTCTATGTTAAAGTAGAAACAAATCCAAAGAAAAGCTGAACTAACCTGATGTATTGTAGGAATTCTTTTAAACTGTTGTTCACCTTTCCTGAAATGAAGGTGACCTCTTCTATTATTTTTTGTTATAATTTTCTCTTGAAATCCTTCGCTAAAGCAGTAGTCTGGTGTGTGTTACAGGGGTTGCAGCTGTGTTGGGTCCTACCAAGTGGCCAAGCAGTGAGTGTGGCCATGAGGGAGCGGTGCCACCATGACAGGCAGAAGTGTGGCACCTGATGTTGGAAGTGACTTCCTGGTCCTGGCCACCTGGCATCCATGACAAACTTCAGGTCTCTGGCTGCTGGAGGGGCAGAATTGTTGCACAAGGTTATGCACTTCCCAGCAGCAGCAGGGTTGAAACTTCACCAGGGCTACTGGCGTGTGCCAAAAAGGAGTTGTGGGCATGGAGAGCGGGCTGCTCTGCTGAGGGGAAACAGGAAAGTTTCCAGATATGTGGGTCTAATGGGCCACCTTAGTATCATAAAATATGCAGAGCTGAAAGGGATCAATCAGGACCATTGAGTCCAACATCTGGCCCTGCACAGGACACACACACAGGACACAGGACACATTTGCCTGAGAGTGTTGTCTAAACTCTTCTTGAGCTCTATCACGTTTGATGCTGTGACCTGGGGAACCTGTTTCAGTGCCCAGCCACCCTTTGGGGCAAGATTTTTCCTGAAACCTAACCTAAAACTCCCCTGACATGATTTCCTGCAATTTCCTCAAGTCCCATCACTGGCCATGAGAGTGAAGAGATAAGTGTCTGCCCTTCTGCTTCTCCTCATGAGGGTGATGAACACTGCCATACCCTGGGTCATTCCCTGTGCATCTTTCCAGTGGTGGCTGATGGGGACAGTGGAGAGGTGGCAGTGCTGTCCTGGAGCTCAGGCACATTCCCCGCTGGGTCTGGAAGGGCCTCCCAGGGCCAGGTCCAGCACTGGCCATCACAACCCCATGCTGTGTTCCCTCAGGAGATTCCAGGTGGCTATAGTGGCAAGGAATCCTCAGCCCTGTGACAGGCATCAGGCCTTCAGTGCTGGGGGCCAGCCCAAAAATGCCTTCAGCAGCCCCAGTGGAAGCCAAAGATGGCCCCAGCTGGCTCTGCTTGGCCACAATGCAGGGAGCAGGAACAGGGCAGTCTCCCTCGTCTCCCTGCAGTGCAGGGACCAAACCTCCACATCCCCCTGCTCTGACCTGGGCCATTCTCAGGAGGGGAGCACAATGATCAGCATTTCAGCAAGAGCAAGACCAACAGCTTCTTGTAAAATATCTCACTTACTGGGCTGGCAGGTGTGAAGTGATTTCTTCTAGCAATTCTTGAGCTGAAAAGCAGATGGTATATATGTGCTAAAGTATAAGTGCAGCAGAAGCACTTGGAGGATTAAAATGATGACTCTGGAGCAAAGGAGGTCAGGGAGATGAGCAATTGAAAGAGATGGCATTAGTTAATACAAAGCTGTTGGCTTTTTGAGGCATGCACAAATGTATTTTACACTACTGAGAAGCAATGCATTTTCAAGGTTGTAAATTTGCTCTCCAGACTATATATTTTATAAAAGAAACCCTCTTTGTTTTTGGTTTTTTCTTCTTTTTTTTTAATGTACTTTACCTTTATGTTTTGTTTTTCATCTACCAGGTAGTGAGTTTTTATGAAATTAGAAAAGCAGTCCTTGTCTTGCTTGGGTAAATAGAAAGATTGGCTTGTCCTTAAATGGTTGATTACTTTCAAATTACTGTGGAACTTCTTTTTAAATAGGTCAATGTAACTGACTAAGTAGGCAAAGCTACTCCTTTTCCCCTCTTTGTTAGAGGTATCTTTAACATTTTCAGCATACACTCATGCTGTGGAACTCAAGATAACATACCTCTAACACACTTCCTAAATGACACAATGTAGTTGTGAATGTAATAGAGGTAGTATATTCATCCTATTTCTATTCTATTTCACATGTAGTGAAATTTTATGAGTTTTCCAGTTTTTCCTTGAGATGCAGTATTTGAGGAGTTGTAACTTCTGTAAAGCTCAGAAGCTGAAATTTTTTCTGCTTTAGAAAGTGAGGATTTGTAGCTGTTGGGTTATTAGATTTATATTTTTTTGTTTGTTTTGGTTTGGCTTTAAGAAAGAAATTAGATTATAATTATAGCATTTTTGATTCAGAGACAAATGAGAAAAATGCAGTATATTAACAGTTACTTTGTTGTTTTTGTTTTAATCGGATTTTTAGAGAATTTCTGCAGCTAAAACAGGGAAAAGATGAGCCAATTTTTACAGGGATTTTTGCAACAGTTCATGATGAGACTGAGGGGTTTCTTTTGTGAATTTTAAACTGCTAAGCATGGACAGTGCAGTTTAATGATAAACATTCAAGCTGCTCAGCTAAAAAGTCTGCTAAGCATCCTCATAGGCTGAGTTAACTACATGTTGGAAAGGTAGAATTTGATATAACCCTAGGAATTAGAAAGGCAACTGGAAGGAGGCATCAGCAGAATATGTAAAGCATATCAAGGGCTCAGGTAAAGGTTTTTTCTTTTTAAAACTCATCATTGCTCCTCCTTACAGTTTATCATAGAATAATAATAATAATGGAATAGTTCTACTACAAGGTCTTAACTTTGCAGAACAGCCTATGCAGTGACTTAATTTATGACCTCAACATTTAATAGAAGAGTCGAGCATATCTATTCATACAATCTATCTAAAGTTTCCACGTAATTTGGCTACGTATTGTTCACATTTTGTAGCTGGACTGTGCTGCCATGGGATAACTTACACCATTTCTCATGTAGTAATCTGTCCTCATATCTAAGTATAACACTAAATTACTGTTTTAAAACTAAGGAAAAATAATTTATAAGGTAGATCTGTTTTCTTAGCCAATGTGTGTTTGACTTGTCATAAAACCAAAAAAGTAGAGGAGATAGGCACACCCATTGACATGCTATGAAAGCAAATTCTACTTTGTTGGTGTACCAAATAATTTTGATAACTTTGGAGAACTACATGAAAACCTAATGTAATAGAAATTATACATGAACTGACAATAATCAGAAATGTGAAGGCAACTAAATCTGAAATACAGATAAAAATCAGCACAGTTGAGTGACTTCACTGTAGAATGAGGAACCTTGTCCTTTTGCTAGGGATTCTTTTTCTTCTAAATCAATTTGAGTGTAACTTCTTCCCTGGTCTCCTGACAGGTCTCTCTCTTGTTCCTGAACATCCTTTTTTGTGGGCAGCACAGGTACATTTCTTCAGAACTGCCTTTGTTCATTTGTGGCTCTTCTCCAGAGCAACGCCTGCTGGTCCCTGAGTCACCTGGTGTCTTTCCAGAAGAGAGGGACCACAACAGAGGAAATTTGTGCAGCTTGTTACTTCCTAAGTGTGGAAATACTTACAAAGGGTATGGGTTGGTTCCCAACCAAAAGTCAGAGAGAATTTTATGAGGTCACAAAAAAATTAAGTGGCTGCAGCTCGTGTGGGCCTCCCAGAGACAGCTGAGGGTTCACATCTTTGGCCTTGCATCTTGCCAAAGAGCTGTTCACTGCAGGATGAGGATTAAGGAGAATGGATAAATATTTGGGGAGTACAGGAGTGGAATGAGTCTCCTTTGCTATGTAACATGTTTAAAGGACACAGTCTGGCAGCCACAACTTTGTGTGGGTCAGGCGGCTGCCCAGTGGGGTGTCCAGAGCACCTTCATGCAGTGAGTTGTTCCTGCCTGGCTGAAATTGTTTGTTCCAGATATTTGGCATGCAGATATCTTTATTAATGATTTAGGAATATTTTAGGCTGTAATACTGGCTATCAGAAAAGAAACACTTTCAAAAATATGTTTGTAAAAAGCTAGGAAACCACTCAATATTAATTTCAAAAACCTCACTTCTGTTCAGTTGGATTTACAAAGCTGATGTCCCCAGGATATTTGTTCATACTTTTGTGGCTGAGGTTTTTGTGGACTATTGCCAGAAACATGCTAGATGCCCACACCAAGAAATACTACTGGATCCTAGTGATGGTTCAGTCCAAATCACAGTTGAGTAAACTTCAATAAATGTCTTTTTGTTTAAACCTCTTATGTTTGCTTCATACATCTGAAACCAAACTAAAGATTTGGCAGTATGCTTGTACTACATCTTTATGGGAACAGCTGCACTGTGCTGAAAGCTTATCACGATCCTAAAGTTTTGAATGTAGCTCTTCAGAATAAATCATAGTTAAAATTGGATGTGTCCGTTTGCTTGTTTACATTATCAAATATTAGAGTGCAATAGAAGCAAATCTGAAAAGCAAAACATTTTGTGCTGATGTCCACATGTGGGGACACTTTTGAGGTTTTTACTTTAGATTAAGTTCAATCTGGTTCTATACGCTGAATGTTCGTTTATGATCAGAGAGCATATTTTTCATAAATGATAGTCTCACCACTTTTTATTTTGCTCTTTTAAAACATCTTTTAATATATGAGTTTTTCAGCTGTCAGCAGGTGCATATGATGTTCTGATCTAGGTTAGGGTTGCATGCCTGACTTGTACTAGGTTAGCACAATGAAATGCAAATTAAATTTATGTTGATTCAAGAGGGTTTTGAAATGAGATCCTACTTTCCAAATATCACACATTTTGGTGAGGTTTCACTACATATTTTACTGAAATTAATGTTTTAGGGCCATGGAGATTGCAATCTGAAACAGGTTGCAGGCCATCTGCTCAATATGTTTTCTGTGATGGCAGCCAGTTCCAGGTGCTTAGGAGCTTAGAAGTCCCTATATTAGATGGCTGTGGAATAAAATAGCCCAAGGGCAATGTCTTTGAGATCCATAACAGGTTCTCGGTTTGTTCTATTACCTTAAGCAAAATATTTTGAAAACATCTTATTTGAAAACAAATATGGTTTATTTCATGCAAATCAAGACATTGGCAATTTGAGAGACCTGTGTTCAAGCTTTAGGTACAGATGACTTACAAACTTCACCACAATTACCTTTAAATGGCTTAGAATATGCTCTACAGAGGTGACCTGCAAGTTCAAAGTTTCCTGAAATTTATTGCATTTTTTTATTTGTGAAAGAAGTTTCTATTCAGCTGGTTTGATTTTTTTTTTGTTTGTTTTTTTTTTGGGTTTGGGGTTTTTTTTTGTTTTTTTGTTTTTTTTGTTTTTTTTTTCAAGTAGACATGACCCTTAGTAAGTTATTCAAGTTATTGGGTCCAAACTAGTTTGGAACTTCAGAATCCATACTTAACCTCCCAAAATAGTTTCTCATTTGTAAATATTAATAAAATAAAGATTTGTACTTTATTCCTGAATAGAATTATTGTAGTTTCTTGCAGTCCTTTCTGCAGTCCAATAGATATCTTAAATTTCTTGGATTATGCTTTCCAAAGTTGCAACTTGGGCATTTGAAAATAATATTTTAATAACTGGGGGGAAAAACCCCAACTTACATGTGCCCAGTTAAATGGGTTTTCAAGCAATTTCTTTCTCCTGTTCACTTCAGTGTGTATTTATGAACAAGCACATTTCATTAGACTTCTCTTTGACATTTGTGCTTTGTTGGTTTTTTTGTTTGTTTGTTTTGGGTTTTTTGTTTTTTGTTTGTTTTTTTTTTTTGACTGGAAATACAGTAACTTGTCACTAAAACCCCTGCAGAAGACCTGATTTTGCTCCATCTGTTCCTCCCAGACTGATAGGGAAGAGCAGGATGGCTGGCAGGAATCACTTACAAAACCCAAGTTGGCTCTCACAAAACACAGTACCCAAGACAGCAGTGAAATTTTCAAATTGGGGCACAGGGATGGCATTCTTTATTTTCCTCTCCTTCCCCTGCATCATGCAAGTATTGGACAGCATTCACTGGACAGCTGGCTTAGCTGTCAATGGGGAAGAGATGTGGAAAACTAAAGCAGCTGGTTGTTAGGAACCTTTTTTTTTTCTTGTGAAAATGGGTCTGAACTCAAAAAGGGTTTTTTTTTTTTTT
>VWZN01016114.1:915606-928159 GCA_013396955.1 Regulus satrapa
GGTTTTTTTTTTTTAGTGAGTATGGTGTATAAACCATTAGTGTGAAATTGGAAGTTGTGTGTATGGCAGACTGCCTACATCTCTGCCCATCTTCCTGTTCTTGTTCCCCAAGCTCAACCTGAGAATGACCTGAAAAAATCCAGTTCCACCCAGATATTACAATTTTTTATTCTGTTTAAATCTAGTTGACATCTGAATCTTCAGTAAAGCACTCTGCAGCTCTTCTACATGGGCCTTTTGTTTCCTTTATCTGTACTTACCACTCTTCTCCCAGTAAGTACCCTCACACACTTTCAAAACTGTTCTAAACTTTTGCTTGCTCAGAAAAATTACTCCAGAGGTTCTTATTTCAATAATAGTAACCAAGTTGTCTTTGAAGAAAGGCAAAGTCTGTAAGGAGCAAGCAATACCAGTTGCTCTAGTTCCAATACTGAAACCAATGTGCAAATTCAATTACTTTCCACTTTACTTTGGGAGGAGATGGTAGAATAAGTCTTTACAGTGTGATTACTCAAGTAAAATGTGCAGGAGGAATAATAAATTAATTCAGTCGGATAAATAAACCAAAAAGCTCCACCTTCTTATCAAGTGACTCTTTGGAGAATTGACACTTGGAAATTCGAAACAGTGAATTTTTATTCATGTTTCTTTTACTAAGCATGTATATTTTGAATTCCCTAAAGCAATAATACAGAGGTGAGAAATTATTGGCTTTCTTTGGAACCTTTGCTGGGGGTTTCTTGCAGTGGATCCTGATTTCTTTTTAATATATCCAGGAATGGTAGGGAGGCACAATTTGGTAGAGAGAGATGCAAGCAGTGACAAGAAGACCCCTCCTGTCCCTTCCACAAAGTTTTAGTCTATTTCTCCTTGGAAGTAGAGAGCTGATTCCTGTCCATGACATGCACGGTCTGCTGCTGAGTTGATGACCCTTACTGCCTCTACACACTCCCTCTTGAGGACAGCACACTTCTTAAGGGCAATGTTGAATTGGAAACAACTTTATGGACTTGCTTTTGTTATGTGAATTAACTACTGAATTACTTGCCTTTCCGCTGTGTTTATGGCCTTTCGCCTGTTTCTTACACAAACCAGTTAAATTAGCTGTGTTAGTTCCAGTGCTTGCAGAAAGATTTACATGGTTGATCTTTGCTGATATTTCCTCTGTGCAGTCTCCATTATAAGTAGTGTTAGCACTCTACAAGGATGTGGGTTGAGATCATGCTGTGATAATTTCTCATGGATTCTGTAAGTGGGGGCTGTGTGTGTGCATTCCTTGTCCTTGTAGCTAATCGTTCTCTGTAAGTATTACATCTACGTAAGAAGAATTAAAGCTGTAATAGAAATTACAGTTATTTCTGATAACAGTGATTTCTGATTTCTCCTTCAGTTCATTTGACTTCAGTTATTGGCTGTACATACCTTGCTATTTAAGGGGGATAACATCTGCTAAGCATCATAAGTAAAATGCTGATTTAAGGAAGACAGAGAATGTTTTGAACTATTAACTGTTACAGTTATTGCTTTAATTATACAGTATTAAGAGGCTCAATTACTGCTTAAAATCTCTTAAAGATTACTTGAAATACACCCCCAGTTTAAAAATAAAAACAAACAGAAACACTAGGTTTGTACAACAATTTCCACCCAAGCTATATATATTTTTCTAACTTTTGCTTTTTCATCCTCTTCAGCATTTTGGATGCCCCAAGTTACAGCCTTCACGCTAAGAATGTCCCAAAACAGACCCTAGGTTTTGAAGGTGTATATGGGAAAACAATTATACTGTAGCTTCTTTTGTAGTCTGGTCACTGTATTCTGTGAGACTCATTAGCTTAGACTATTTTGTAGATAAAATAAATGTTCTGATATGCTATAAAAAGATGGTAGGTCAATATATTTATCTTGTAACTAAAGAGATTTTATAATCAGAATCTTCAGTGAAGACAATCATTATTTCAAGTGCTAATGGAAGTTTTGTTCTCCTAATTATAAAGGGAATTTTTCAATATGAAACCAGGTGACACCTTAAACAACATGGACTTTTAAACCAATTTCTTCTTGCACTGAGGAGAAAGGTCAGGAAAAAAGCAACAGGCAAAACTGCTCTTAACTTTGGTCTAGCACATCTCACCTACTTAATATGTAATTTTACAAAAGAAATATGAGTGTGTTAACTGAGTAAGATACGGGATAGTTTAAGATTCAAATTAATTGCTCACTAGTAGTCTTAGAACTATCTGTGCTAGGAGAAGTGAATAAGTGCAAAGGAGTATTATCAGTGGCTCCTCAAAAAGGGGGACATTGAAGCAACATGGGAATGCCTCATTCCTAAACATTGTCAGGGTGAGTTCAACCCAAGTAGTTGAAGGTAACTGTGAACATAACATTTGGCATGTGACTTGATGTTTTAATGCTGCCAGGTTACCCTTTATGAGCGCAATAGAGTTGAAAATTCAGAAGGTGCCAATTCTAGCCTCATTTAAATAGCCTCCCACCGATGTGTTCAGCTAGATCTCCAACCAGCAATCACACAAAAGTAACAGATCTGCAGTCAAACGTAGTAAAAAAAAGTGCTTTTCTAACTGCCTTTTATTGCCTTCCTTTTCTAGGTCTTTGGGGATTTTGCATTGCATATCTGGAAAAACAAATCCCCATTTAAACATTAAGTCTACAGCTTGAATGGTAAGGAGTAGCTACAATAATTAGTGTGTGATTATTACTCAATTAGTGTGAGGCTGATGACTTAGATGGACGGAATGCAGTTTTAGTTTCTTTGCTTGGAACTCTCATGCTTTAAGTCAATATATACCCCAAAGAACAATTTTAAAAAACCACATAAAGTAAAGCACAGTTTTAACACTTCCATGCTTATGACTATGAGCTTGCTGCTAAAGGAGATGTAGAGACTTATCAGCTCTCATTGAACCCACTGCTGTTCCTGCACATTGTATAGGGACTTTCTGTTGTATACATTTCTACTTTTTACATATTTAATGTTTTAAAATATTCTGTATATTCTTCCTTAGGACTTTTGTTTTGTCCTGTCCAGGTCTGCAATGAATTTGCCTTTAGGCTGGCAGGTGTTGTCTCTGAATGACATCTAGCCTTTTCCATTCTAAAATCTTACTTTCAATCTATTATTTCTGCAAAACTGAGAACACTTAAAGTTAAAATGATGCATGCTTGTTCCTTTGTTTCCCTTTCCACCAGAAGGATCCAGAAATGTAGAGGAAAAACATCTTTCTGCTAATATTATGGCAGCCTGTTCCAGAAAGTTTTGCCTTTCTTCTAGTGCAACAGGGCAGAAGGGAAGGTGCCTTTTATAGTCCTACCAAACCATCTCACATCTGCCCAGGTATCAAGCATTCAGAATAACTGAGCATGTAAAAGCTGAAGCAGAAAGCTCTAGGCCTCTGCAGCTGAAGAGCTTGTATCCTTTCCACATTATAAAAACAAGTTTGGACTGAGCAGAATATTTGCTGTTTCAATCAGGACCTGCTTTGGGCAAGTTTGAATTTTGGCATAGAAGTCCCAAACCAAAACCAGGTTGACTGTACCTTTCCTGGGCTCACAGTTACCGTGCTTCTGGGTTTGGCTCAAGTGCAAACTAGGCACAGAAGGAGGTTAATTGGATTGGTATGATTTGAGAGATAATTATACATGGAAAGAACTGCAGTTTTGTTTAAGAAGCTGACAAGCCCAAGAATATGTAAAATTAAGCTGGCCCTAGAAAGAGATATTTGTATTTATTTAGGTTACTCTGAGCTAAAAATAATATTTTTTTTCCTTCAGAACTAATTGCAATTATTAATAGCACACAATTAATTGTAGTTATTTATAGCACTCACTGAGTGTGTGTTTTCAGTTCAGTGTAGTGATAATTACAACATTGGTATAAAATAGCAGAGCTTCAATACACTGAAACTTGAACAACTGGCAAGCAGTGATTTCTGTGAAGAGTACAAATCACTCCTCATTGTTTCAGATCGATTTCAAATTTACTGAAGGAAAAGTAGTCAATGGATTTCCAAGGGGGTCTGCTGTGGTACCTCATAAAAGTGCTCTAAACTTTTAATTTCACATTTCAGTATATCTCGAAGGGCCTCAGTTGGTCACTTTTAGGTTTCAGTGGGTTTCTGAATACTTCAGAGATGCTGGCATTTTTCATATTCCTCTTTATGGCCTGAGCATACCATGGTGAACTCTGACACTGGCTCTCTGATCTCTCCAGGGTAACCAGCCCACCAGTCAGGGCAAAACTGAGAAAACAAGGTTCAAAACCTTCAGCTTCTTCTTTGACTTAAGTCTGAGTGAAAAGATGAACCAAAGATAGAAGAGAAAGGATAACAGAGATAAGGAATGGCAAAATCAGTTGCTGAAGTAATTACACCTGGTTTATTCACATCACTTACTGCATAAGTTAGCACTACAAGTAAGGGTCCATTTAGAAGCTTAGTGTGGAAAAGATTAAAAGAGAAAATTTCATGTCCTAAAAATATTATTAAACATCCACAGAGAGTAGATGCCTTCAGTTGATTTTTAAGAATAAAATATCTGACCTTTTCCTTTGGGTGCTTGTATATGAAGCTTCTGGTGACCCAATTTATCTTGAATCTTGTTGCAGGACAAGCTGGCCCTTTCAAAAAGGTTTCTTAGATATTAAAGATAGTCTGAAACATGCAATTTCCTAAAGAGGCGGCCTGGAAATACAAGCCCGGTAAAAAGCAAACAAAAAAGGCTGGAAATTAATCTTTTGGAAGAAAAGCCCAATAGGAAAGAATGAAGATGCCCATCTTAACTCCGTAGTAAAAGATGTGCAGGATGATGCCTGCAAGGGATTGCTAGGCAGAGGAAAACACATGGATGGCATTTGAAATTTTATTTCTCTCAAACAAAAAATGTAACCTAAAACTCATTCCCTGAAGAAAATGAACTCCTATAGCTTGTAGGAACTCTCTAAACACTAGCTAGTGAATTAAACCACTGATTTAGAGGTTTCTCGGGTAGCTAAAAAATATATGAAGTCTTCAGAGCAGCAAAATCTTTTCTAATAAATTTGTATGTCATCAAGCACAGTGCCAAGAAGTGCTATTTCCATTTATGCTAGTAAGAGTGTACTATGAAGAATCCTTTGGATATCTGTAGTTTAATTTCCTTTTAGGGTAATTTCTACCAAAAAAGTTTTATTATACAGCTGGTTTTGGTTTTGGTGGGGTTTTCTTGGTTTTTGGTTTTTTTTTTTTGGGGGGGGGGGGGGGGTTTTTTTTTTTGGTTTTTTTTTTTTTTTTAATGTTTGGCCCTTCCATTTTTTTTTTTTTTTGAGAAAACCAAAGTAACATTTCATATAGCATCTAGAATCCAATGTAAAGGGATACAACACTTCTGTCCACGTGGCATCTAGAGCATAAAGGATCAGTAAACAGTTAAAAATCCCTCTTGTATGGGGAATTGTTCAATGCCAACATTTACGTAGGGAAAGGACCTGGAACAGATAAGTGGTCTTTAAGAGGATTCAACAAATGGTGAAGTTCAAAGAAAAATAGGGAAGCATATGAATATATTTCAGATCTGTTTGCTCCATTATTTTCCCCTGTGAATAAATAGCATTGCACTCAGAGGGGTTTGTTCTCATCACTTACTGTTCTGAGTCCCAGTGGAAGAAAACCTGGACCTAAGTGGAATAATCTGAGGTATTTATTGAGGCAGTGATCCCAGGTCTGGTCAGAGGTGAGGAGGTCCCAGCATGAACACGCCAGAGGAGGCTGCTGCTTTGAGATCTAACTCCTGTGCTTGCAGGGCAGGTCTGCACTGCAGAATTGGTTAAAGTGCAAAGGAAGCTCCACTGCCAGTTTCTTGTCCACCCAGCATGGTGCTGTGCAGCCTTCCTAGCATTCCTGTGGGAGAAGGGGGGCTCTCTTTATATTGACAGAAAGAGAGGATAGTCTTGAGCTGAGGAGGTTCAGGTTGGACATTAAGAAGATTTTCTTCACAGAAAGGGTTATTAGATGCTGGAATGGATTTCCCAGGCAGGTGGTGGAGTCAGTGTCCCTGGAGGTATTTAAAGAAAGACTGGATATGGCACTGAGGGACATGGTCTGATTGATGTGGTGGTGTTTGGTCGCAGGTTGGACTCGATCTCAGAGCTTTTTCCAACCTAATTGTTTGTTTGATTCTGTGGTTGTCCCAGGGCTGAAGTTAGGAAGACTTTGCTTGCATTGACATTGTACTTATGGACAGAGCCATGGCCAGGCAGCAGTGAGCTGATATCAAATATGTGCCAAGCATATCCCCTCACCCTTGAGGTTCTGCCATCAGCAAGGGTGTCCAGCAGGGGTTGCTGTAATGGCTCAACAAATGGTTCGAAGGCTATTGCAACAATCAGCTTCATGTTCTGTCCCTCCCCTGGCCACCACCCAACACATGTTTAATAAATACTTTCAGGATTCTTCTCTGGCATTAATAACTTCTTGTTTGTTTAGTTTGGTTTGCATTGCTTTGTGTTTTAGTGTAAATTACATTAAAAGTACTGATGTGTCTTGTAGTACATACAAAAACCTTCACCAGGAGTTACATAACACTAGGTTATGTGTGTGAGGAAAAAACCCACTGTTTTGACAAACGAACAGTGAAAGGTATAAATGACATGTGACTTTTGAAGTGAAAATCTTGCTGTAGTATTCACTTAGCTTATTATGGACTTAATAAAGCAAATGTAAAGTAAGTGTCAGTTATGGAAATCTTCCAAAACAATCTTTCATACCTAAGGTAAGCTCTTGCTGATAGTTTTGCAGAGTTAGCAGTTTGAAAGAGAAGAAGTTTGTTGCCTTTTGTGATTTGCATTCTTTAAACTTCCATCAAGAGCAAAGCAACTACTATAGGTGTGTAAGAAAGGAATACAGGTGACCTGGCCCCTGATAAGTCACAGTTCTACTAATTACCAAAGAAGAGGAACAGCCTTGCCTTTAATGGGTTGCAGCTGTGACTAATAAAGATAAGTGTGATAATAGGAGTGAGTTGGTGGGTTGGGTGATGCTTTAGGAGGAGGACCTTGAGGCGGTAGAGGAGCCCTGAGGAAGTAGCAATGACCCTGAGAGACACAGTGGTGTCTTTTGACTTTGTGTTTCAAGAACAAAATAAGGAAGAGAGTTGCTGCTGTAAGAGGTCTGCTGTAAGGTCAGTCTGGGTCTGATGGAGTCAGAGCTGATGTCGGAGCCTGAAGTCACAGTTGAGCTGGGTAAAGGCCCTGCAGTCAGAGTCTGCAAACTGATCCTTGCAGTCACAGGCCAGCAGCCAGGGTCTGCAGCTGGACCCTACAGTGGAGCTTGCTGTAGCCAGAGTCAGGATGGCCAAGCTGTAAGGATAAGCTAGTACTCTTTCCGTGTTATTGAATGAGAGTCTGTGTCTTGGTTCATTTCTACCCTTAACAAGAGGTCTGCTGCAACACCTACAAGCTACTACACTTGTGTACTTATGCTTGGAGAGTTGCCTAAGAAACACATGCTTAATCTTTCTTCAATTATTGTCATCACAGCATCCCATTAGAAAAGAGACTGGAAGTGACCTCCAAAAAATATCTAATTAGATCTGGTTGCTCAGAGCTGTGTCCAATTGTGTCTTGAATTCCTCCACTGAATTCATTTGTGAGGAGATTCCACAGCCTCTCTGGACCCCTGTATCAGTTTTTGACCACTCTCATGGTAAAACAGCAAACAAAAAATGAAAGTTGTTATATATAATCAGAATTTCCTACATTCTGACTTACGATTTTTGTAGTTCCATTGTGAAGCTGCAAGAACGGTCTGGCCCTGTCTTGTCTGTATCCTCTGGTTAGGCAGTTGTAGACAGCAATCATTCACCCCTGAGCCTTCTGTCCTGTGGGCTGAAGAGGCCCAGCTCCCTTAGCATTTTATTTTATTTTTTGAAATAAATGATATGCCTCTGTCTTCACTTTATAGCTTTCTTTTGTGGCTATATGTTCACTTATCTAACTTCAAATTTGTTTTATTTTCTTTTCCTTCCACCCTGGATAATAGTATAGAAACAGTTCTAGTAGCAGTGATTATCCTAGTACAACCCAGGACCTCAGCATGTGGCAAGGGCATATTGTTGACTCATGATTGGTTTGGTGTCCATCAGGTCACAAAGGTCTTTCCTGCACTGGTCAGGCCTCAGTGGGTAGTGTTGTCTGGGGTTATTCCTCCCCAGGTTCTAGACTCTGTGTTTTCTATTGCTGAACTTCATGAGGCCCCTGTAGGCCTGTTTCTCTGTTTTCTTTTGAAGGGCACAAGTCTTTGGCATATCAGCCTCTTCTGCCATGCATCATCAGCAAACTCCCTGGGTGTGTGCTCTGTCTCATCATCTATGTCACTGAAGAAGAGAATTAGAAATTATTATCCTTGAGATGAACTCCAGGGGTAGACCTCTGGGGACTTTGTGCTGATCGCAACCCTTAGAGCTTGGTGCTTCAGCCAGCTTTCAGTCCCCCTCACTGTCCACCTGCCTAGTCTGTGCTTCGTTCCTTTGTCAATGGGGATGTTATGGGAGGCCATCAAAAATCAAGACTAATATTCACAGCTTGTTTCATCATACATGGCTCTTGGGTTGGGCCAGCATGATTTTCCCTTTTCCTATGCTTATTATATCTTTGTCTCCAGTACTATCTAGAATGTTGTTCTGGTGGATTTGTCTCAGAGCCTGAGGTGAGGTTGAGCAGGAGGTCCCTGGGTCTTTCTTCTGACCCTATTGAAAGATGGGGCTGATATCTGGGTTTTTTCCAGACCTCTGGAATGTGTCAAGTTACAACCACCTTTCAGAGATTACTGCGAGTGGTCTTGCAGGGACATCACCTTATTTCCTCAGCACTCATGGGCAGATTCTATCAGATCTCAGGGATTTGTTTATATCTACTTTAGTTCTGTCAAATGTTCCCTAACCTGATCCCACTCCACTCAGTCTAAGGTTTCCCTGCTCCAGATTTAAAATAAAAATTTGGACTAATATGTGATGTGAAAGATGATTTATGTTAAAATCAAGCACCCCAAACCCCTCCATAACATAAACCTGCAACACAACAAATATGATGGTAATGACTTCGACATAAAAACAATTTTTTTTTCCAGTAAAACAATTTTTTTTAATGTTCTATATGGAAAATGCTTCAACTGCTGGTAGGTGATAGGCAGCATGTTATTTCCTTCCTTTTCCTACTGAGTTAATAAAGACAAGGTTAACTTACAATCTATAGCTCTCTAAGTTTCCAGCTTTCTCTGATTATTAATATTAACATTTTTAGTCATGTGTTATTTAAACAATGGCCCAATATTGAAGTAGGTACTAAGCACACTTCAGTAAATCTTAAGCATGTTTGAACCACTTACAAATAGTCCCACCATATTTTGTTTGATAAATAAAAATGTCTTTCTTTTGGCCCTAGACTTGTAGGCAGATAAATAACCCATACTGCCCTTGGAAAAGGTTTTATCTTTATTCTTTTAGAACATATGCTAAGAAGCATATTCCTGGCATACCAAAGTAGTCTCAAATTTACAGCTGTCTTTATCTGTTATGCCAACATAAACAAAAGCTGATACACAGGTAGGTCTCTTTTGGTCTTTCTGTGAATGCCAGAAACTTTTAATCTTTATTTTAATTTAGTTTGTCTCCAGTATTCTGCAGGGTTGTTTGATGTTGTCAGCCCAGTGCTGATGTTGAAGTTGGGTAATTCCTGCTTGCTCATTATCCTCTTGAATTCTCTTAAGTGGATGTGGTTTCACTGTATTTATGAAGAGGATCAATTAAGATAATCTTGGATTAATCCCATTACACTCTATGGTCTTGTTTATGGCTTTCTTTTCCATCAAACTCACACAAACTGTGAAAAAAAGTTATTCTGTTTGTGGTACTGTTGTTATCATTTATTATAGAATTCTTCCCCTAAAAAATGTTAATGTAACCCTCATTGCATTCTTCTGTTCACAGATACACAAAACAAAAGACGAACCAAAGATTTTGATTTTGTTAAAGTATTGTCTTTTAGGCACTGATCTTATACATAGCAATATGTGTTTGGTTACCTTGAAACAATCCTGTCAAGTTTTTTTGCTGTTAAGAAAATTAACTTTAGATTCACAGTGGAGTTTTAGGATGCTTTAAAGGCTAAAATAAAACCCAAGGCTTTTACCTGACAGCTCCTAGAGAGCCAATGAAAGGAGGTGAAAAGCAGGTGCATTTACCTATCTCAGTTCAAATCTATTAGCACATAATTTATGGCATCATAAAAAATGCTTTTTGTTGAAAGAGTGCTTTGATGAGAAAACCTGCTAAGAGCATAGAAGTGAATGGTATGCACTGTAATATCAAGTTAATCTGTAATCATAATTTTTTGATGTGTCAATATGTAGGAAGTAATGTGTCTCATTTAAAACAAAGTGAGTCTGATTCATTATCACTGGGTTGCTAATCCAGAGTCTTTGTCAGTTTGCAGGCTTTCTTGTGTTGTGTTTTTATACTTTTGCTTAAAAGGCAGGTAAGATGATACTGTTAGCACTTTCTGCTCTTGTTTTTTTCACTTGGAACAATAATGTGATAGACTAAAATAGCTGCTTTTAGCAAATTCTATTTTCCGCATGTGTATTCATGGGGAGACAGATGGCCAGAGAAGGATAGAATGACTTTGATTTATTTGCATTAACAATTTTTTTTTCTATTTAGTGTTGTCTTTAGTGTCATACAAATTCATTCATTAAATAAAAGCTTTGATAGTATTGGGAAAAAAAAAGATGTAATTGTGCCCTCTGAAACATGGTACAAATATTATAGAAATGTAGTTTATTGTGCTAAATTTTGAAGTGGAAAAAAGCCACTTCGTGCTCTGAATACTTAACCAAAGGAAGATCTCTCACAACTATGTCCTATCCACAGTACGAGTTACACTCCTATGGCAATCCAAATATTTGGATTGCAGGAATGATTCTTTCTTGCAACTTTGTGCACATTTCCTAGTGGAATATCTTTGCTTTATTTCTTCTTTTTCATATTATGTGGCTTTAAGTCTTGAATTCTAATTCTCCCTATTTCAGACCAGTTTTTGGTCAACATTTCTTAACAGAATTTCATACAGAATCAAGTAATAAGTCTCTGGTTATGAGTGGGAGTGTTGTAATGAGGTATGCAGGGAGGTAACTGCTGAGTGCCTTAGACTTGGAGTGAAACCTCATCTAATAATATTGTTTGGAGCGCCTGGCACTTCAGGACCAGGATTGGGTCCTGAAGGCAGTCAATGTGATAAAGAGGATTAATTCCAGTAAATGAACATACACATAAAGACTAAGAACTTTAGTAGTCGTGCTCTGCTTGTGTGTGCATAAAGAGTTTATGATGATTTTGTCTCGGAGAGTCTCTTTTCAGTGTTTCAAACTACTACAGCATTGGGAAAGCTATTTGTGTATTCCAACCCTAGTACTTAAAGTCCTCAGAGAGCTAACACGGCAGGGTCCATAGACTGTGGCATTGCTTTTAAAAATATTGTTTAAAACAATATTTGAAATAATTACTCAGGCTGCAGATTTTCTTCACTTTGCTAAGGTGTTGATTGAGCCTTGAGTTGTGACAAAGAGGCAAATCACGAACTGTGTGTTACTCTTTAAACGATTTTAAACCATAAGTCTAGTAGGAAGAGCAGCCTGGTCTAATCCCATGGGGAAAACAAACAAAAACAACCCCCCAAAACAAACAAACAAACAAACCCAAAAAACACCCATCCACGAAAACAAAACAAAACAACCCCAACAACCAAATCAATGTTTTCCCTCGCTCCTTCAGCAAACTGAAGCACCTGCTCGCCGCTGGCCCGGCCTGTGCTCGGCGGTACCGAAGGCGGCCTGAAGGACGTGCAGCCCTGGGCCGCCGGGCGCGGCGGAACGGAGCGGAGCTCGGCAGGCAGACTCTGCTCCCGGCCCTTCCCGGCCCTTCCCGGCCCTTCCCGGCCCTTCCCGGCTCTTCCCTTCCCGGCCCTTGTCCCCCGGCCGGACTCGGGGCAGAGCTTCCCTGGCCCCTCAGCCCAGCTAGCGGGGGTCGGGTTTTCTCCCCTTTCGCTCGTTCTTTTCCTCAGCGCACGGGCGGCTTGAAAATCGGAAATGATCTTAATTAAATGTTTTCTGTAAGGAAATAAGCAGGTCCTTTTTGTGCGCGAGGTGAAGGCAGCAGACCTTATCACAAAAGACAAAAGCAAATATTTATCAGGGAACAAAAGATGTCCACGGTTGCTTGCAGCGGGGGAGATTTTTCTCTCTCTCCCGGTGAAGATGTTTACCAGCACAAGATGTTTATCGGGACTCCTTGCTGAAATTCTTTGTTTCCCTGGAAGATCTACAAATGAAACTGTTTTTCTTTCTGTGAAGCACATAATGAAGCCCATGAGTTAAACTGCGGAGAATGCAAACACCTGCTTGTCCCTCTGTTGACTTTGTGTTTCAAGAAGGTCTTTTCTGTTCCACATGATAATGGTTTGGGGGCCTGGTGGTTTTTTTTTTTTGTTTTTTGTTTTTTTTTT
>VWZN01016114.1:938206-963424 GCA_013396955.1 Regulus satrapa
GTGTTTAAAAAAGTTGTTTTGCTTTTTTTTTTTTTTTTTTTTTTTTTTTTTTTTTTTTTTTTTTTTTAAATGGATCTCCCACTTAATTTCTGTTCACCGAAAAACCATGTATTTTTTTGCTGTTGTCCTAAATTTTAAACCATAGTAATTAAAACAATAAACCATTAAGTATAACCTAGTAAATACAAAGCCCAAAGAGATAATAAATATATTTAGATAGTTAACATCCTACCCCAATTAGGTACATTAGTTCTAAGTCCTTTGTGAGAGTCCTTTGACTGTGGTAGGTATAAAATCAAGGATATAGTCTAGAAATTATACCATATATATATATATATAATAGATTAATTTATTAATCTGTAATTTATTCACTATTTTTTCCATTTGCCAAACATCTTTAGGAAAAAATCCCAGCACTTCTGTTTCTGACTTAATAATATGAGAGAAGTGATGTTTCTCAGAGCAAACTGGCACTCTAGGAATTCTTTTCATATTTCAAAAATTCAGAATTCTGTTTGTGAACTTCATTCTAAAAATTATCAAAATTACCTGCATTTTTTCAAATTAATTCCAGATTCTTTGAAGACCAAGACTAGTACTTTAGCCATCTATGTCTTGGTCAGTCAAAGAAATTAATATTTGTTTTAAAAATAAATAACAGAAAGTAAGAGTTGAATATTCATTTTACAAAAATAAAAGGTAAGCAACTATTACTTTAAACAGAATGCTGTTTTCACAATTTGAGTCTGCTAAATTCGGCATTTGGATTGTAGACTTTTTAAAACTTTATACACTTTTTTTTTTACCTATATTCCTAAATTTTTGCTAGACAAAAGTCTAACTGTGCCTTAAAACCAAACAGAATACTCTTTGTACTCTTTGTTCATCATCCTATCATATTATCTGCTTTTGTACATCTAGATAAGGAAAAATTCATGTTAAAAGCAAAGTAGATGATTGAATGCAAGCATCCCCCTCCCCTCTGTCACTGAAATCTTGTTCCTCAGAAACACAGGCTAGCTGATGACACTTCCCAGGCTCTTTCACACTGACTCTTGGAAAAGAATGAGACTCTTACAACACCTGTTCAGCCAGTGGTGGCTGTTCAGCAGTGCACCAAATGTATTTTTCAGAATATCCAATTTTTCTGCTTTTGTACACAGTTTTTTAGGCTATCTTCCTTTTCTGCATGCTTTGGAAAAAGCGCAGCCTCTATCCCTTCAGGTGCAGGTGAGAACATGCAGTCATAGAAACTGATGATACTGCATCAGATCTCCAAGAGAAAAACTAATATGGGATGGGGTCACAAGGTGGTTTGAAGTCAGACTGTGCTTGGGAGTAGAACCTTACTGCATCTTTCTTTTAGCAAATGGTTCAAACCATAGAATTCTTAGGAAAAGCTTGAAGGTTTACTTAACTTTTATTTTAGTGAGGAAGGCAGCAGGCCATGGATATTTTATGGCAGTTTCTTCCTATTACACTTGCCTTAAATAAGAAATTCTTCTTATTCTCTGTCCAAGGGAAGAAATGTAATAGCATTTATTATCTCAGTGTCATAAAATTTTGGTTTGATATTTTCTCCCCTCCCATGAATTCTGTTGCCTCTAAGAGAATTTGGGCTTTTTTTGCTTTAGGAACAAAAATTTTGATTCTCATTGTAGCTCTTCTGACATCCCACAAGGTATTGATTTCAGAGAGGTGTTTTGCAACTCCTTATTAAAAAATTAGAGCTTATAATTTTAAACATAATTTATGGCTTCTTATTCTATGGACTTTGATCCATCTTCATAATTTATATATTAAATGCCAAGTTTGCTCAGCTATGAAGTAGAGAATGCTGGTGGTGGACCTCATTTCAGCATATTCAAAGTGGATTTGACCAAAGTGCCTTGATGAATTTGTTATCAAGTGTTCTTCATAACTGCTTTTCCCAAAAAAGATCTGATTTATTTTAGGGCAGAAGTACATATTTCAGTTTATTCTGTGCTTTTTATTAAGACTGACTTTCACTGTGAATGTAAATAGGGACATCAGGTTATGCAAAGTGGTAATGAAGGAGAATTTCCTAATATGCTATGAGTTTTATATTGAATGGCTAGCACTTGAGGGGCTGAAATTTTCATTTAGTCCTTAAGCCATATAACAAAAACAACACCAGTGCCTAATGAAATATGTATTTTAAAAGCTAGAAATTTTATGCAAAAAGTAGTTGAAACTCAAGAATTTTACTTGTGCATGAGTTTGTGGATGGAGATATCTGTGTATCTAACAAAGAAAACTAATTAGAAGAATGTTAGGCTTGTTTTCATGTTTGGATCTCATCTTCAGCTTGTCTGTGTCTGATGGTTTGAACCACGTGTCTCTTGTGGTTTAGTCTTGTATACGTGTAGGCAGATACCCAGACATGACAAACATGTTGGGACTAGTGTTATTTTAATATTTGCATTATGATAAAGGCAAAGGGACTGAGTGCACCCTCAGCAGGTTTTGCAGATGATGCCAACCTGAGGGGTGTGGGTGACACACCTGAAGGATGTGATGCCGTCCAGGGCACCTGGATGAGCTCAAGAAGTGGCCCATGGGAATCTCACAGACAAAGTCCAAGATGCTGCACATGGATTAGAGAAACCCCTGGTACCCATCCAGGCTGGGGATGACCAGATCCAGAGAAGCCCTGGGAGAAGGATTGGGGGTGCTGGTGGGTGAGAGTCTGGACACGCCCCGGCCGTGTGTGCTGTGAGCCCAGAGCCCCCCGTGTGCTGGGCTGCACCCAGAGCCCCGTGGGCAGCAGGGCAGGGAGGGGATTCTGCCCCTCTGCCCCGCTCTGCTGAGACCCCACCTGCAGGGCTGCATCCAGCTCTGGGCTCCCAGCTCAGGAAGGACAGGGACCTGCTGGAGCCAGGCCAGAGGAGGCACTGAGGTGATCAGAGGGATGGAACAGCTCTGCCATGAGGAAAGGCTGAGAGAGTTGGGATTGTTCAGCCTGGAACAGAGAAGGCTTTGGGGTGAGCTAATTTGTGCTTTACAATACCTGGAGGGAGCCAACAGCAAAGATGGAGAGAAACTATTTACAAGGGCCTGGAGTGACAGGACAAGGGGGAATGGCTTCAAACTTACAGAGAACTGTTTTAAATTAGCGGTTAGGCAGAAATCCTCTTTCCAGTGAGGATGGTGAGGCACAGGCACAGATTTCCCAGAGAAGCTGTGGATGCCCCATCCCTCAAAGTGTTCAAGGCCAGGTTGGACAGAGCTCTGAGCAACCTGGTCCAGTGGAAGGTGTCCTTGCCTATGACAGGGGATTGGAATGAGATGATTATTAAGGTCCCTTTCCAACCCAGTCCATTCTATGATTCTATGATAATTTAACATTTGAGAGTCATGAAAGGGATTTCTATTATATTAGGATAGTTTGCTTTGTATCTGTGCATACATAAAATATGTATTACTTTCAATTGAAAAATAAATTTATCTTGTAGAAATAGTTATTTAATCTCAGATACAGGAGTTTTAAGGAAAAATATTTTATTTCTATTCTGTCAGTAGGTACCAGGTTTACAAACTTCTTAGAAAAGGTTATTGAAAAATATTAATTTTCTGTCTTCAATTATGGAAAGAACTTCAAACTCAAAAGGCATTTTGTTACAAGATATTTTCTCCTTGTCTTCAAATGATATAATTTTGAGGTCTGCATAGCTTTAATTAAAAGAGGGTGCTAGTGGGGTTCTACCCCAGACAAAGAGGGATATGAATTAATTTGTACTTAATACAATAAAATATTAAATTAGTCTCTTGTAAACTTGATTGTCACTCTACTGAAGTTATGCATTTTTACAAACTATCTTGAATTTTCTTCAAAACCTTTTAAAAAGAGAATGCCTGAAGATAATGTTTATACATTTTGTATAATTTTTTAAATTGGTTTTGTCATTCTTGTAGTCTCATCTTGCACTAAAATAATCAGCTCCTCCCTATACAGTTTCCATTTCTCTGTGTGTTCATATTGATTGTATACAAATCCATGTGGATTTAGGAGCAGTTTCCACTTTGGTTATTATCAGAAAAATTAATGAAATTCCAATTATATGATCATCAATTTGATAAACATAGATCTCTTTACTTTGTTTTTCTCTAATTCTAGAATGTTTATCTTCACTTTTCTACAATTGGGTGGTGGAAACACCATCACTTGAGATGTTTAAGATGCAAGTGGACATGGCACTCAGTGCAGTGGTCTAGTTGAAAAAGAGGTGATTAATTTTCCATCATAAATGGTTCTGTGAGATATTTTGAAGCTGTGTATGTTAGCATAGTTGTCAGCATTCTGTTGCATACTGGGTTGTTGGCAAATACATGAAACGTACCAATTTTTACTTGTCTTTATTTCTAAACTATTAACTCTACTTCTAAATGGTGAAAAACAATTTTTTCAAGGAAAGGCACTTTGTTATATTTGTAAATAAAATCTGTAAAAGCATGGCTTGAACTCTAGAAGTAAAGTTGAATTTGGCAGCTTGAGGAGGGGGAAGTTGGGTTTTTTTTTGTTATTTCTCCTTTTGTTTTTGTTGTTGTTTTTCTAATCCTTTCTTCTTCCCTGTGAAACACTGAGCTTCACAAGGTTGACTTGAATTAAATAATCTTGGAATTATACTGTGCAGTGTTTTTACAGAATCTTTGTTTCTGAGAGAACTTTAATTTGGCTTTATTTTACAGGACTGGAAAGAAACATTTTCCGTAGATGTCAGCTTGTTTGTGCTGTAATGCTCCACTCTGAGTGATGCCACATTCAGCACTGAGTAGTACTGGCAAAGGAGAGCAGCTTCTCAGAATGAGGTAGGTTTCATTCTTTTCCACAAGGCCTGATAAAGTTCTTCATAGTAACTTTTCTGTTTAATATAAATGAAGTCACACAGGTATTCCAATTCTGACTTCACCTCGACTTTTCATTTGTTTTGGTGGCTTCCTCTGTGTTACTCAACAGAGTAATTAATAAGTACATATCTTTTAGTGGGCTACAATGTTCCATGAGCTTTCATTTGTGTCACAGTTTTGTTCCAAAGCATTTTTGGGCTGTTGTGACTGTGATATAAGGCTACAGGAACACTCTTGTTCCTGTTCATGTGTCATCAGAAAGAGCATATCTTAGCCTTCTACAGCCAAGATTATTTTCTAATAGAATGGTTCAGGAGAGTGATCTCAGGAAGTTTTTACTACTACTACTACTACTACTACTACTACTACTTCTACTACTATTATTATTATTATTATTATTATTATTACTATTATACTACATAATCTCTGGTTAAAGTGCAGTGCAATGAATAGGTACTGTCTAAAGGTCTTGGTTCTCTTTTACTATTTTCTCACTGGTGGTAAAAGACATATTGAGGTGAGAGTTTGTTACTTAAACATGGGACTGGTAAATATGACACAAAATACGCAATAGACCCACAGCCATCTGGAATGGCAGCTGAGCCCTTGGCAGGATTCTGTAGGGTATGCAAAATGCATGAGTTGCCTATGCTTTGCAATCCTATTGTATATGTTAGATTTCTCTTTCAGGAAACTGTAAAAACTGGTTCAGTTTGGATTGTGATAGATTGTAATCCCAGATTCAGAGGTGATATTGGAAATGAGGGGTTGAAATTAAGGAATTAAAGCAATAACTAGGAAGGTGTTGGACAGTAAGGGGGGGGCTTAATTTATCTTATTTTCCATAGATTGCTTTTCCTACTTATACTCTTCATGAGCCAGAAACCTTTAAGTGGGTGGCTATATTTTCTGAGTTGTTCTATCATGCGTTATTAAAAGAAAAAAAAAAGGTATTAATTGTTCTGTGCTGTACTGCATCCCAATATTGTGTACCAAGTGTAAGGGAAAACATTGCGGTCAGTATGCGACATGTGGAACTAATTTGCCTCTGTTGGAGTTCAGGGAGAGGTCTTGGCTATTACAGTGGATGAAAACATTAGGAATTATAGGCACCTCACCTCATGAAGTTTCATCAGTAGTTTACATTTGTGATGATATACTATGGATAAAATATGGAGACTATATCCTGGCCCTATTGAAATCAGTAGGAGTTTTTCCTCTTAAGTTCAACTAGGCCATGACTCTGGGAATCTCTACTGGCTCCTGCTGAAAGATTTGTTCTATTCCTGCCCTTAACTAGACCTCCTCTGAGGATTTAGTTTTTAATATTACTACCAAATCAGCTTCTTAGGTAATAATTCTCTCTTAGTGAAGTTTATTTGTACTTGATTTGAGATACCCTATGCTTGAAGGAAAACATGTTTCTATATCTATAATTTTCTGTCCTTGTATATGACTTTATCATTATGGGTAATTATAGACTGAATCTCAGGAAATAGTATCTGATGAAATGATAAAGGACTTCTGAACAATTTTATCAAGGGATAGGGTGCCAGTCTTACAGATAAGAAATTATTACTCAAGAACTGCAAGAAACAAGGCTTAACTCTAAGAGGATGACTAGATTACTTAATACCTCTTTATGATCATCAGTTTCTCCGACTGCAAATTCTTTCATGAGCATATTGTAGATTTTCCCCATACTAACACTTTGGATTTGTTAAGTTTATCTTGGTCCATAGATGAAAAGATGTACTTCAGTATTATTCTTGCTATAGTAATAGATTCTTTCACACTTCTGCAGCTGGAGCATGTGCTGCCCACAGGTCATTCATAACTTCATTCATAACTAATATGCAATATTAGAAGTCTTTCCCAGTTTGGGCTGGGTTTTAAGAAGTGCATAGTTTATGCAGTGTATGTGTCCGTATGCATCTGTGTGCTCTGTTGGGTGTTTGAAGCTGAGTGGTAGAGATATTAAAAATCTTCTCTTCTGCATGTTCTGGCCCAAGTGTCCATATGAATGTTCTGTTATGCTTTGCTACACAAAGTTATGCTGGGAAGGAAGGCCATGAAGGCCTTGAAAAACAAGGAAAGTGTTAAGCCATTTTTTGTCTAGTCCTATGGTGCTCATTTACCATGTTATGCTTCCCTGCATTTTGCATAATTCCTTTAAAACTGTGAAAAACATATTTTCCGTCTTGCATTCCTTTGCCTTTACTCTCAGAGATAAATATCTTGGCTCTGGCACTTCTGCATGTCTAAGATGGTTAACATTGCAGAGGGGAGGATGGGAGCAAAGTATTTTCATCAGGGAAGAATCATGATGTCTGTCTACCAAAGGTGTTGCTGCATTTAGTTCCCTGTGCTCTTCTGGCTGTCATTGTTTGTCCCCTTTTGTACTGACCTGTGAGAGATGTTCAGGGCAGCCATGTTGAGTACATGCATATTATATAAGTAATGAACCAAAATATTGAGTCTTGCTTGTTTCTGTTAATTTGGGTTGACTCACTGAATGGGTATTAATATTTTGCTTTGTTAAGTAACTTGCCAAAGCAAACCACTTATTCACCTGAAAGAGTACTGAGAAAAACAAAAGACCCTAGTTTTCTCCTCACAGTTGTTCCAGATGTTCAAGTATTTGTAGTATCCTGTAGGTATAGCCCTACACTAATTTGTTAAAAACATAGTATAAGTACATCCATTATTTTATACAAGATTTCATAGTGATAAGAATGTTTGATGGAGGGGAAAATGATTCACTGCCATTTGCAACTTGGAGAACACAATCATTTGACTGCCTTTTCTGCATAATACAAAGAGTTCATCTGTTGCACAATGTTCATTTTTAATTAAACATTTTATCACAGCACAGCCTTTTATTGACATTCCTCATAATAGAGCTGATAAGATCTTGACCTACTCTTCAATACAGCAATGTATAACTCAATACTCTGGCACACACTATTCCCTTCAGAACTAAACACATGCTTTTCTGATT
Source organism: Regulus satrapa (assembly GCA_013396955.1). Taxonomy (NCBI): domain Eukaryota; kingdom Metazoa; phylum Chordata; class Aves; order Passeriformes; family Regulidae; genus Regulus; species Regulus satrapa. Next base: position 946,077 of record VWZN01016114.1, read on the forward strand.
TAATTTTAACATCTTATGTACTTTTGGTCCCGTTTATTTACTTTAACTTCTTAGCTTTGTGCCCCTTTTGACTTACGCATTTTGGACGCAACAATATCTTGAGCTATCACTCCTGTTTGCTCAAGCTTTTAGCTAGTTGGACCACTTTTTTGAATCATCTTCTTTTTTCTTTAATTTATTTTAAAAAAAATATGCAATAAGAGGTGATTTTTCACCTAATCTTGTTTCCTACTGGACAATCTTGTTTCCGACTGTACCTTTTGTGTACAATTTTGATTAAGCACACTAACTTCACTCACCATTGCCTTAGTGTTGGGTTTATAGAATTTCTGCTACTACAGAAATAATTAAGATACTTCATGAGAATTCCTGAGGATGTTCCCAATGATAAATGATGAAGCTGATCCCTGTCAGTAACCTTAATGAGCCTTATGATATAAAGCTTCCCAGAATCAGGTGTTTAGCCATACTGATAAGCACCCCTGTAGTCTGGCAGGATTTTGTCACCTCCAGAGGACCTGCAGCAGGGAAGCGGGAACCAAAGGCTGCAGTGGCGCTGCTGACACAGGAGAAATCTGGAGACAAGCTGGCCACAGAGTAGCATCCAGAGGGAATAAGCCTAAAGTACTTTTCCAGGGTTTGCTGTTTCCTGCACTGGGTTTTAATATTCCTCTAGATGGGAAAACCAGAATTCTATAATATTTTGCAGCAAATCACCCTTTCTGAGTTGAGCACCCACCACAGTTATCTAAATTTTTGAGGAGCATCAGTTGTTGAGAGACTCTATTTCTCAGTAATCTCCTCACCTGTTGCTGTAGCAGTTGTGTCAGATGATATAGACCCAGCTGCCCCATACTTCTCTTTCATTCTTTGCAGTTAGTTTGGCTGTTCATCCCTCTCATACTGCAGGCCTTCCACTGCTTACTATAAATGTATATTGATTTGAGCTGATAATTTTGAAATTATTTCATGTAATAAATTGCAGAAAATACGTAACTGCCTTGCACCTGAGAAGAGCTTTAAAGAGGGGGGAATACTCAAGTACTGAGGATGTTTTCTTGCACTGTGCCAGACTTTTTAGTCTTGCTTGGTCAGCATAGAGGTTAAAAGTCACATAGGACCCCTGACAGTAGGAACTTACCATGTGCCAGATATATATCTTTCAAAAGTTAACCTTCCAACTTCTTTGGTCTTCAACAAGCTCCAGATCTGCATGGATAAGTAGGTATGCAATGAATTTAAATAAATACTTACTAGATCTCAGAACTAAACTTAGATTTCTGATTTTTTTTTTTCCTTTGGCACATTCTTTCTCCAAATCTACATGAAAGTACATGTTATTGGAGATGCAGAGGAGTGCGTGACTTGAAAGAGACAGTTCATTGAGCTTTATTAATTGTTCAAAAAGGGAACAGTTTGTGGAAAAGGAACACATTCATGGCTGCTACACCCAGCTGAGTTGGACAATTGTGAAAACACAATCAAGATGTGACTGCAGTATCCAGGACCCTGTCACCACCTCTGTCTTGGTTGCCTCTTCCATCCATGCTGGATAGGTGAAGGCAAATCAGGTAAATGCCTCCAGAGGCCCAGGACACTGTTGGCAGTGTAAACACCACACACATTACACTGACACATTACAAGTACAGGACCTCACCAGCCCCAACAGAGGAGGGGCAATGACAACAGAGAGAATGGACAAGCAATGAAACTGCTTGTTGCATCTATTCCTGAAAGCTCACTTGCTTAAACCACACTTATGTCCTGTCAGGTGAAGCTTCCAGTTACATTAGAGATAGTGGACATGGCCACTGAAATAAAGATACTGAAATTTTGATCATATGGTGGAATAGAGAGGCTCAATTTATGCATATCCTGCATAAATTCTGCATCTCTTTTAGCTATAGTGATGCTCATGGACTTGTTTACTTTCCCTTGCTCTCCCTGGGCAGTCCTGCAGCTGAAATGAAGAACAGGGAGGAGTAACTTAGATGTTTTGCTTTCTCACTTTGTTCTATTTGGTTTTCTTGGTTTATACCACTGCAACTTCAGGCTGGTTCACAGAAGAAAATGTGCAAGCTAGGATGGTGATTGGCTGCTCCACAGATGCACTGGTATTGCTTTTTCCCAGCTTTTTACCACAAGAAGTCTTCTAGGTGTTTTCTAGAATTAATAAAATAATTATAATAAAATAATAAAATAATTCTGGGTTTAAAACTTATTTTAAAAATGTTAGAACAAAAATCTGTTGTATTTGCTGGTGAAAATTTGTGTACATATTCTCTTGTTTGTGGGTGACTAATAAGCACATCATTTCCCACAGTCTTCTTACAGGAAGTAAAGTAATGGCATCAGTGTAAATTTTGATAAGTATTTTCAAATATTCATCTTCATGAACACCATTTTAAGAAAAATTTTAGTGACAGAACTCAAATAAATATAGATGTTATTTCTCCAATGAGAAATATTTTATATAGTTTTTTAGAAATCCTAATGACTTGTTTAGCTGTGGTTTTGTTAGTCAAAGATACACCCTCACCACAGGGAAGGTGAAAGTGAGATTTAACTAGGTCTGTAATCTCATTTCAAAAGATGTGTTCAAACTTATGTCAGTTAGCATTTCGGATCCACATCCTTGGTCCCACTGTGCACGTTCCCTTTGCAGTGTAGAGTCTGGCACAAGTGGCAAAACCCTGGAAGGGCAACTCCACAATGAGCCACAGAGACTGGGATGACCTGAGCCACATACGTGGCTCTGGCTTTGCTGCTTGAAAATTACCAGCTTTCTAAAACTCATGAAAATTCACACCCACTTGATGTAAAGTCTAATTTGTTTCTGTATACACTCAAGACAAACTGTGAAAAAACTGTGTTTTAAGATGAGATGACTTAGGTAGCATTGTTGTTTCTGTGTATATTTGTTTAATGCTTTAGATTTTGTTGAAAGGCAGTCTGTTGACTGTGTACTTTGGTTACATTCAGCTCCTTAAGAAGGGCTGTGTTTTGTTTATCAGCTTATTAGCAGAAATAGCATTCAAAGTTATTTTTTGAGAATATTATTGGAACATTTCAAGGACATTATTAAATATGGGTGGATAAGCTTTATTTTGTTGATGTTTTATTGGGGTTTATCCATTGTAAATCTCACTATTTTATAGAAAATAGTTTAGTGATTCATGAAGTACCAAAGTTAATTGGTAGGTACAAAGCTTAGATACTGATCTTAAACTCCTGTAAAAATACATCTATTAACCCTAAAAAATTAATTCTAGTACATTATTAATATAAACATTCAGAATGTTCTCTTAAATAAAATAAAAATTTAAAAAAAAAAAAAAAAGGAACCAATTCATCTCAGTATTTGGACCTTTTTTAACTTCACAGATAATCATGCAGGGAATGCATACCGTACCTAGCGTATGTATATGTAAGCTAACGTAGGAAATAGGAAGTTATTGGAGAAAGCTCTCTCTTCAGTTAAGGGATTTAGCTAGAACTTGCAAAGTGTGAGTTAATTTGCTGAATTCTACAGTAAAAAAATCTTAAGATTTTTCATTATCTCCTATGCAAGATGGATACTTTAATTTCCAGGGAGCAAATAAGTGAGAATTTTAACAGATTGTTTTATGGAGCAAATAAGTGAGAATTTTAACAGATTGTTTTATGGAGCCTGCATTTTAGTAGACCTGCCTTCTTCTTATAAGATAAGGTTAATTTCCAGCTTTTTTTTTTTTCCTTCACCTCTTCTCACCTTTATTTTATGGCAAAAGCCTATGAGGACAATCAAATTTGTTATTTCAAATTGGATAAAGACAACAGATTTTAGCTCTGAATTGTGTATACATGATGCATAATTTTTATGCAACTTCCTGCTAGGATGTTCTCTTCCTCACTGTATCCACTTGCACACTGAATTACAGTTTTGACGTGGATTTAATGAAAGGACATTCTTCTGCTCTGCAGTTGCTCTCAGTTTTTGTATTTAGTGGTGTGATATGGTAGCTTTCACTGTATCCATAAAATATAAGTGAGCATCAATAAACTATCCAAGAGAAAGGAACTTTAAGGAAGTGCTTGAATGAGGAGAGGTCGCTGTACCAAAGGAAAAAAAAAATCAGTGAAAACAAAACAGAAGGGAAGTCCTCTCAGTTTATACGCAGGTAAAAAAAGCAAGAGGTTGTTTGGGCAAGAAGGCCTGTAAGCATCCTGTCACATGGGTAGATGATGTGTTGAAATTGCAAATTCTGTATGGCCTTTGGTGTGTTCTGTGAGTGTGCATATATTGGTCTGAGGAAGCTCCTCTGCAGCTCTCCAGGGATTCATAGAAGGAAGTCATAGCCATGCTCACTGGCCACCAGATTGTGTGGGGGAAAAAAACAACCTGCAACAAGTATTTGCTAGCAAGTCCCATTTGAACAGAGCATTTTAACTGACTCCTTAGGCAGTTGCTGGCATTTGTGGAGAATTAACAAACAGAAAAGGCCCTCTTTTCTGCCCAGCCAGGAAAAGAGCACAGTTTTGTGCTCTAAGTGACCAGTCACGCATCGTGAATAACGAATAGTGATTGTTCCTATCGGTCAGTTAAAAATTGTGTCACAGGGTCAAATATGTTTGCATACACTGCTCCAGGACTTGTGGCTAACAAAGTAATTAATAACACCCGTGACCTATTTGCAGACACCTGGTGAACAGATTTAAGGGCTTTATGCATTGGCTGTATTTTCCAAGGAACAAGTCCACTAGCCTTAGCAAAAAATGTGTAGAATCTGGACTAGAAAAAAAACAGTTTCATCATGTAGCAGTAATGTCTGTCCTCAACACCTGCTGTGATATGTCCTTTATTGATAGGAATATTACAGATTATGGATTTTAGTTTTTTGAGTCTGTTCAGTCCAAACCAGGAGGCCTCCAAGCCTATAGCACCTTGAAATACCAGTATTACCTTTAAATCAGCTTTTGTGTATGAGATACTATTACAATAATGATATCCTTAGGTTAATAGTATGCAGTAATGATTCAGACAAACACTGTTCAGATGTAGGCAAAGGTCTAATCTGCTTTTCCAGGAGTTTGTACATACTGAAAGGATCAGATATTTGTGGTCAACAGGCAGAAAAGGAAGCCTTGGTGAGTGAAATGATGAGCAGGATTGCTCCCAGACACTCAGCTTCAGCCTTAAAACTTTCTGCATTCCAGTGATTACTGCAAACAGAAATATCTTCCCAAATGAGTGTAAAGAGAAGAAGGGAGTGGAGGCCAGGATTGGGAGCATGCAAAACTCAGAACCACAAGATTTTAAATTCCATTGTGTATTTAGTGCAGTTATTGTTTTTCTGAAGTGCTGCTCTAAAGAACAAATGAAAAATGCATCAATCACTGCATCATTGTATTTCACACAGATTTTACTTTAAAACTCTATTATATTCTGTACCTTCAAAAGAAAAAACCAAAAAACAAAAAAACAAACCAGCTTTGAAGAAGTAAAGGGAGTTTTTTGGTTAGAAAACAGCATGTAAACTTTATGACATCTAGTTTTTAAAATCTTTAGTCTCTTTTGATTTTGTTCTGTAATTGATTACTAACACCCCTTTAACTCACCTTAAAGAGCAAGCAGGAAATTCATGTTTTCGTTCATCAGCCCATCCCGCTGAAAAGCGTTCAATATTAAACCAGCTTGCAAGGAGCAAAGGCAGAAGAAACAGGAGGCCTAGTTAGACTGTGGCAAGGTTAGGAGATGCATGTCTGGTGCCTGCAGCAAATATTGGCTCTTGTTCCTGTACAATTTTTTCATGGGGAGACCAACTTAATTGGGGTATGGCTCTGTTCTTTCCTTTATGTGTGACCTTTTATTATCTCTGTAGCCCTGTAGTTCATGCAGTGTCATAAAGCTGTGGGAAAGTCCTGCAGCTGGTGTTATCAGCTGTTGGAAATTAACTTAAAAATTGAAACATTTGTGTTTCCTTTTGCCTGAAGGTGTCTGGGAGTCTTTAAATTGCTCTGAAGGTGCAATTATTGTGGTTGTGATTTTGCTGAGCATGGCTTGTGCATCTTTTTCCCTTCTTTCCCTCCCCTTCTTTCCCCCACTGCTTTTTAGTGTGAGCTATGGGCTGGCAGTCAGGTGTTGTGCTGGGGGAGGGGGGGTTACTTCAGGAGGGGGGGTTACATGGCGTAATTCCCACGAATGTAGGAGGAGGATGAAAAAAGATAAAGAAATTTTGTTTTTCTGAGCTAGAGGATTCTCTGCATGACTTCCCCACTGATGGGATCATGTGCTTTCAGGCTGAGATTTTATTAACAATTCAAATGGAAATTGAGGGCACAGGAGGAGCAGATTCTCACATAAACTTGATCTGTCCATGAATGCAGTTCTCTGTTTGCCCTGACCCTGCATGGCTTAAGACACTGCCTGTGAGGCCTGAGTGCCAGACACAAAGACCGAAATGAAAAGCAAGCACATTCCAGTAGTCTGCACAAAGGCAATGGAGCAGTTTCTAGCCGTCTCCCCAGGGAGAGATCTTATCTCCTTGCAGCTAAAACCCTTTAGAGTGTTTATTTGTACTCTAGCACCCGAGGTTTATGAATTGATATGGATGCTGATTAAACTGTAAGTTTCCTCGGAGGGTCTTTTTTGGGTGACACGGAGGTGTTCCGCGTGCAATTTCTTCCCCGGTTTCCTATTGATTCCTATCAGAATGTTGCTTTGCTTTCCTGGAGAGCGGACGGGGGCAAGTGCTGAGGGAAAAGCGAGTCCAGAAAGTTAATAAAAGTCAGCCCCGGCCTTAGGAGAGTTCTGCAGGACTTTGTCTTGAGGGCACATCCCCCGTTTTTGGCGTTTGGAGCGGTGCAGAGGGTCAGGCTGAGATGAGATGGTGGTGAGATGAGCGGGCGATGAGATGCTGAGTGCGGCGCGGTGACCTTGCGCGGGGCAGGCAGCTGTGGCCACATCTGCCGGGCCGCCGCTCTCCGCCAATGGCAGGATGCTGCTCCACCGGGCAGGGGACACGGGGGGGCTGGCTGCCGGGGCTTTTTTTGAGGCTGGAGAGCATATCCCAGTGCATGGATATCATTCATGCTCCCTTGGTGTAAATATTGTGTCAGTATATTGCTAAACATGTCAGTAAATAGTGGAGATTCCTTAATCGAACTATTAAACATCGATACTTGTGGCTCTCCTGAACAGGCTTCCTTTTATTAAAACTCCCTAAAACAGTAGGAGAACTGTAAAAAACCCCAAATGTTTTGACTGTCCTAATTCCAAAGAGTCACAATATTATTTTCCCTAGTTTGCCTTATTTTCAGCCACAGAATAAAAGGAAAATAGCCCCAAAGAAAAAGCCAGCAACTATTAGATAGGAAATCACAACCATATGTTTTTCCATTTTTCTTGCAGTGTTTAAAAGTTTCAAACATTTTGATACTCCTGAAAGTATTTAAGGGAGTGGGAAGAGATTAGCAAGAGATATTGATTCAAATAGTTTTGGTCCCTTAATTTTATGGGTTTATATTATCCAAAATTAATGGTCGTACTTAGGCAAATTGTCAGTAATTGGTGACAAAATTGCTTTATTGCTTTTCTTTCATTTGATGCTAATTAATGACCCTACATTATTAAGTTCAAGCCTCTTCTGTATTTCTTCTTCTCCATAAATATTCTTAGTGGTAATGTATTGGGCTAAACTTTTTTCTTCAGTGTGTGCAATAATTGCCTTATAGAAATGTGGTAAGAAACATGTTTCTGTCATGATTTTTCCTGAAATAATATAAATATTATTTGCCTAAGAGCTTGAAGTCATTTTAATATGAAAGAAATGGTAGTGACATAATGTGGTAACTGATTCATGTGATAAAACTGTAGTTTTTATATAAAGTACTTCTTAGTAACTTACTCAGCCGTTACTTTATAAAATCTGGACTTTGCTTTATTTTACCAGTTAAAACTCCCTTACCTCTCTCCTTCTATTTTAGAGTGTGTTTGAGAAAAAAGTTTGTTTTTCAGTGGACTAGAATAACACCAAAGAATTTTTCATCATATTTTCCACCTGTTAATGTAATTGGTATGTGCTACAGAGCAGTATTAATCTATGTTTCTCCAAACAAAATTATTTTAATAGCATATAAATATACTGAAATCTAGAAGCCACTTGTATTTTTTTTTTTATCCAAGAATTATAGAAAAACCAGGTTGTGTGTGGTTTTTTCTTCTTTACTAGAATTTTAAAAAGGAAAAGTCATTAATATATGTCTCAAAATTTGATATTTTTAATGTCATATACTAAAGTAGAATAGTAAATCTAAATATCAAAATGACTACTAAAAGGGAGTTCTAGTGGCCTTATAAGAATAAATTAGTAAAAAGTATTAAAAACCAAAAGGTTTTAAAAACATAGTATCAAATAGTCTCTAAGCTTTTATAGTTTCACAAATTATCCATGTTTCTCTGCTGTCTAACCTTGTATTGCTAAACTGGGAGAATGGTACCTTTGACTGGTAGAGGATTGCACCAAGGATAAGATATTATCTCTGTGGTAAACAAAGTTCTATTTATCTTTAATCTCAGGTATACTCAGAAAGTTTTTTAAATTGTGATTTACTAATCCTTGAAATGTTTTCTTTTCATCTTTTGTCATAAGTTATTCCTGACACTTTTTCTATTTATATATTAATGAATATTTGTTAATATTTGTTAATATTTAAGTAATGGTGGTATTATTTTAATAAATCTTTAGAATCACTGAATTTTTAAAGCAAATCGTTACTTCTTTTTGACATGATTTTTTAAAAGTGTGCTTCCCCCCTAAAAGAAGCTCTGAGAAAAAGGAGAGAGAAAAATTCAGTTATTTATTTTTGCTTGAATGTGAAGATGGTATTGCTAGACTTCAAACTTCTATGTTTGTGTGCTCTGAGTTTGACCTCTGGAGGGAAGCAGGTACTCCCTTGCAGTGCCTACACAGACTTCATATTCTAAACTTAGGTACTTTGAGTTTCATCATAGATAATAAGCTAACCTCAGGTAAACAGTATTACTTCTCCTCACAAGTGAGGAAATGAAAGGAAGAGGAGAATAATTAGGATCACTAGAATTAGGCAGAACAGTGGCAGTCTGTGGTACTAAAATGTGAATTTAATCTGGCCAGAGCATCTGCCCACAGCATTCACTTGTCAGTGCCTGAAACAATGTTGTTTTAGGCTGCCATTTGAGCAGCCATTTATGCTGCTTTGCTGAACTCACCACACTGAAAAACAGTGAAAATTAAGGGATAGTTCTTTGAAGAGGGAGATAGTCTTCATGCCAAAGGTGACCTTTGAATGATAGCTCAATGCGTTTATGTAGATTACTAGAAAGCACATGACACTTCTGTAAGTTGATGTTGGTGAGGGATTAAATTTATGTTTTTTGATACGTTATGGTAAAATACAGACTCAATTGATAAAACATGTTATTGTAAACCACTGAGAGATTTACCACATAGATGCAATTGATTGAGGAGAAGACTCTGTGTTCATATATAAGTCTGTGAAATTTGCAAGTGTTCTTGGAAATCCCATATCTCCTAAATGTAACACAAAAATTAAGTAAATAACAGTTTCCTTAGAATTGCTTTCTATTTCTTTTGACATCCTTGGGAGCTATCTTGAGTGATTCATATTGCACTTGTCATAAATGGTGTCTAGTTTGGTGAGTTTCTTCAACTTTTGTCTGTGATTCTTGTCCACTGATAGAAGCAAGGAAAGAGGGGGAAGGAAGCCTATTGCCCTCAACCCCCAGTTTTCACTGTCCCTTTTATATGTGGAAAATATGTTTTCCCCACCTTCATAGCATGGACACCAGGGGAAAATATGTGCTGATCTGGTTTGCTGTTTGCTCTTCACTGCAATGCAAGTGCTCCAGAGGGGCAACCACACCTTCCTGCTTCTGTTACCCAAATTATGTATCTAATCTGGGCTATTTCCAAGGAAGACTGGGAATCCTTCTTTTGACCTTTTAGAGTAGCCATTTTCTTCTCACTGGCTCTGTAGGCACCCTGAAGTCATGGTGTTGTTTCTTCCATTAAATTGTGACTTTAGGACTTTCTGTCTTACTTCCCTTCAGTAAATGTTGTCAGCTTTTCTGGCAAATTCTGTGATTTTGATGTCTAGTATTTAATATCTGCCATATACTAATAGGGCAGTATCTGCTATACATACAAGATATTTTAGCTCTGATTTCTTTGATTGGAAGCTTTTAATGATACCTTAGTTATTTTTGGCTTTTCAGCAGTAATTTTAAAATATATTAATCTTAACACATCCTGGTTGGTCTGGGTGAGTGTAACCTCAAAGAAGAGTCAAATTCAAAACCTCAAATTTAAAACTTGTTTTACTTAAATTTTTATTTTGACAATTCATGTTTAGATACTGTTCTGAAAGATAAGAAGTATATACAGGGTTTTTTTGGTATAGTTTTAATAATGCCACCTATTAAATGATCATTAATGTAATTTGGCTTTAAATTTGATATATTATTTAAAATTAGTTCCTTTTGGGTCTACTGTGAAGATATACTTAAAAAAAAAAAAAAACGCACCACCAACAACAACAAAAAAAAACCCATCAAAAAACAAAAAAAAAAAAAAAAAAAAACCCACCACCAACAACAACCAAAAAAAACCCATCAAAAAACCAAAACAAAAAGCAAAACAAAACCATTCACAAAAAAGCAAACCCGAAACTGAAGATTTTGCATGCTTAAATTTATTAAATAGGGATGACTTGAGGAATCTTTCTACTTTGAGAAGCCATGTATCCCTCAGTCTCCTACCTCCAGCCAAGTCATATTTGTTTATTGGAACATGAAGAAAAGATAAGAGAAAAAGAAAAGACTGAGCATGGATGTAGTAATGAAAAAACAACGCAACTTAGTCAACCAGGCATGAAGAATTATGTATTGAAGCTAAGAGGCCGAGTGTCTCATCAGCTGGATTTTAATAGTGCCTGGCAGAAGTGCTTGTACTTGTACAGCAATTGTTTTAATATCTAATTGTGTTTCAAGTTGAAATATGACAGTTTGTCTTGAAACATGAAGAGAACATTTCCTGCAATGCAATGTCAGAGCATTTCTTTACGTACTAAACTGAGACCAGAAAATTGGTGATGATTCCAAGAGCTTCCTAATTATGCATAACTAAAGCTGTATCCTGTGCAGTTTTACTATTGTTAACTCTTTCCTCTTCCTGTCTTTATAAGTCATATTTTTTACTGGGTTCATTAATGTAGCTTGTTCTTTTTTTGTTGTTTGGTTGGGGGTTTTTTTGTTTGTTTGTTTTTGGAGTTTTTTCAGTACTATTAGCTACTTCGTTTGATAGTTAGCAGAATACCCAGGTTTTTTGGGGGGTGTTTAGCTACAAAAGCAATGTACTATTTATATATAAATGTGACTTCAAAGCTAGCATCTGAATTATGCTCCTGATAATCTAGCATTACCCTTACAGGGTCAGAAATAAAAGATCATCATAATTGAAGGTTAGGAAAAAAAAGAAGAGTTTGAAGAAAGCTTAAATTTTTACTTAGCATGCATACTGAAATGGATGCAATTCTCAAAGTGTAGCCTGGTTTTGAAATGCCCTTCTTTTATTTTATTTCTCATGATCGATTGGTATATGAAGCTGGAGCTTTTCAGGAAAAGTCTGGGATTATGAGTGCGTCAGACTCTGCTTTTAGCACAGCAATGAGGTTATCAATAATGCATTGAGATCTCAGAATCCTTGAACATAGGGAAATCACAGCTGGTGTGGGCTTATTGTTGAAATTGCAGATTTGCACCAAGAGGTCACGACAACTGCATGTCAGACGGTCACACACACACACACAGACACGTCTTGAGGGAATGAGGGGAATAATGTCTGAAGAATTGCCAGTGCCCATGTTATTTAGAAACTCTTCATATGTTTCTATAGTTCAACTTTAAAAGCAGCATATTTAATGCTGCTTGCAGCAGCCTTTTGACATTTTGGCCTTTCCCAGTATTGTAAGTTTTATTGTTTTCCTGACAAGTTTATTCATATACTAACAGCTTGCTTGGCAGCAATGTTCAGACTCAATACTTAGGCTTTCTGGTCACGGTGATGGCTGGCAGTAATAGAGAAGGAGAATAAGTGAGTGTGGAAATGCAAAGCTGTCTCTTGTTACATTTTATCGATTTCATTCTGGTGTCATTCAATTAAGACAGAAATGTGATGGATAGTGTCTGCATAGATCCCTACTTTGCTTTCCAGCCACTCTATATAAAGCTTTTTGGGGGCAGGGAGGAGGAAAGAGAGTGTGAGAGGAGGAGGGGGTAGCAAATCAAAGATACAGTGTGATTTGAATTACAGATCAAACTTATCTTTTAAAAAAATCATTATTCTAAAGCTATGCTGAAAAGCAATATTAGCAGAGCTAGCATTCTCTGTTGTCTTGCTAATAACTATGTGTAAATGTCCAGCACATTGTTCATTGCAGTTGAAGCGATGTTGGTAGTTTGTTTTTTTTTTTCCCAGATCTTGTCTGTGGTTTATGAATAAACACCTGATTCTTCTGAATTTAATATACAGATAGAAATGAGAGTATTTATTTGCCTAAAAGAGTTGCCTGCATGCAGATAGGCAGTAATTCCAGACAAACATCTGAAGATAAAAGTTGCCATTTCAGCCCATTGTTTACTTTAAATATGGTAAAAAAAAAATCGAGAAGCTCTCTCATTGTAGTACAAAAACATAGAAATTAACTCCATGGACTTAAGCAGACCTAAATCAATGCACTACTCAGCCTCTTGCCCAATCCTCACAAAGTGGTGACTTCAGAACTAATAAATTACTTTCAATCTAACTCACAGTTTTCTGCCTAAAATGTGAATGAGACAATCCTAGAATGCATAGGTGATTTCCAGACATGTTTTTTTTTGTCATCAGACTTGGGGCAGACTCCTTAAGTATTCTTTTGAATGTACAGGCTCTTTAGTTCCCTGTGAGGAAAGACTTGGTAGGTCAAATCTCCTGGTTTTCCTTCCCATTTCCTTCCTTCTCTGTTTGGAGGTAGGAGTGCCATCTGTCCAGCTCCCCTCTGTTCCCAATGGACTTCCAGGGGAAGGCTTTGCAAGTCAAAAACTATGTCCAGGTCAGATTTGGGATTCTTTGCTGAAATGAGGTTACCTGGGCAAAAGGCAATTCACCAGAACCAAAGTACTTTGTAGACAAGTATATTGGCCATTCCAGCTATCACAAACAAGACCAACTAAACAAAACAAGAGAGCAAACCAAGCTGTGTCACATGCAGCATGTAGGGCTGGTATTTCTGGCTTTCCAGCCACTGTGGCTGTTGAGGATGTTCCACCTTTCAAATCCTGCTCTCTGCCTAAGTCCCTTTTCCTGCCCTGGGGAGCAAAGGAGACCTAGGAGCCACATTTCAGCCAAGAGCCTTGGCAATTTTCCCTGCAACTGCCATTATTGAATACACATTTACCACTGTGGAAGGCATTAATTGCTAACTAAGAAATAATTGTTTTAAGGTTTTGAAGTTTTAAGATGTAAGCCATATTTTACATGTGGCAAGGCTGAGATCTTAGAAATGCAAGCACACTTCCATTATTCATTCACATGAGTATTTTGAGTGCTTGTTGTGATTGCTGTGTGCCTCAGGTTAACAGTAGTTACTCGGTGCTCTGTAGAGTCTTCAACAGAGTTATGGGCCTGAGTTCTGGATTCATGGGCTTGAAGCTCAAACATCAGCTGTGGTTTGAGTTTTCAGAGCTACAGAATTTGAAATGAGAGGTTAGGGCTGAGATAAACCAAGGTTTCTCAGAATAATTTGACCTTTTGCTATTAATTAGATGCTTCTGCTAAATTGATCAGCAACAGTTATACTGCCATGAGTATAAAGTGTCTTCCTTTTGTGCAGGAGTTCTACCAGGGATTTATAACTTGTCTTCCGAGGACTCTTGGAATCACGTGGGCAAAGTGCTGCCTTCCAGACATGAGGATGCCACAAGGGTCTTGGGCCTTTCCAGTCGTTGCTCGTTTTTTACCTAAAAGGAAAGATCGGTACACTCAGGACCCTGAATAATTGTTGGACCTGCTCTTTGAGGGCTGATCTAGAGTGGGGATGCTCTTTAGTTGAAATGTGGATGTTTAATTACTATTGAAATTCCCAAGTTTTGGGGGATATTGAGTATATACAGCTTGATTACTTGCTCCATTGCCAGTATCTTTGGAAATTACTTTTAATATAAGACAGAGAAGTAGACTCTTGTTATGCTTCTATCCCCCCGCCTCAAAGTGACATTGCTCTTATTGTTAAAATTAAATAATGGCATAACATGTTGCAGCAAAGACAGCATAATTTGTGCAACATCTCTTTGTTGAGGAGACTTTCAGTGCTGGACTGTTTTATAATCCATGCATTTGCCACTCAGGTATGAAATCAAAAATATTAGTATGCATTTAAAGTAAATAATGTTGCCCAGATTTTACAGGCAATCTCCTGGCCAGTGCTTAATTGGTACTTTAAATAAAGCAGGTAAAGTGATTTCCTCATGTAACATCCCGACTCGGCACAGGTTTCTGTTTCTGCACTCCAAACAGTGTTTGTTTTGCTCCTTCCTGGCTTTGTGGGCTCACATAATGCAAGATATAAAATATTTTTGCATTTTTAATCACTTTTCATTTAACTGCAAGAAGGAAAATATTTGTGGCATTAAAAACATTTTAAAAAGGATTTTTTTTTTTTTTTTTAAGTAGTGTGGCTTTTTGCGATGAGACTAAGGGGCCTTGCAGTAGCAATCTAAAAAATCTTTAACCATGATTTTTAAAATTTGACCCTCTGGATTTTTTCAATGGTTCATGGAAGTATATCAGGTTCTAACAGCCATACATAAAATAATATTAGGAAAGACAGCCAGTCTCTAAAATAAGCACTACTAATAAGACCTACAAGGAAATTTTTTATATAATTTGCCAACCAAAAGCTTATCTTTTCCCTGACCTGAATGAAGAAAGTCCATGGGGGTGTACTTTTGGATAAATTCAACACACTAACAGCTGTCTTTCGAGCTGAAACTGAACAGGCATCAAGGGTAGAAAACTTGCATTAGATGGTTAGGTGTCAGTGTCACACTTTTTGTAGATAACTGCATTTCATAATTCCAGAAGCAGTACCACAGGAATTACATGTTTTTTACAGTATTTTAATCTCAGAAAGGAACAGCTAAAATGACACAAACCAAACTTATGTTAAGACATACACTTGAATTTCCAGTTTTGTTTATGGACTTGAGAAATTCACAGAAGATTGAGGAGAGGAGAGGAGAGAAGGAGGCTTTGTATGCATAAGCACACAAGTGGTTATGGCCTATTGTACTCTTTTTAGAATTGAATTTTTTCAATAGCTTGAAAATGAGCCAGGAAAACTGTATATTATGAATTGGGGGGGGGGGAGGAATAAAAACAAATAAAGACCAGCTGCAGTTCTGTTAGCAGCACCACAGAGTTAAAATAGACATGAAAAATTATAGCAGACATAATTTATACAAATCTAGGAGAAAAGAACCCTAAAGTATATTAAGTCTTGTAATATTCTGTTTTGCTCCAAACTAAACTTAGGGGTTCAATGTTTAATGTTTGAGCAATCATTCTTTTATTTTTCAAGTATTAGAATTAGGATTAAATATCTAAAATACAAGGCAGAGCTTTAAACAGCTTCCTTGAAAACATAAAAAAGAAGTCAATATCTGAGTCAGATATGTTTTTTGACTATTATCACCTGTAGCAAGAATGTAAAAGTAAAAAAATGAGCATATTAAAAGAAAATTTACTTTTTGTTTTGGAATTATTTTTGAGATGATCAGATTCCTGGACTTTACTCCTTGACATTTAACTGCTGGTGGAATGGAAATGATGTTTTTCACCTTTATCACTTCAGTGTACAGAGAATGTCTGAGTATTGTTATGTTATTTGGTCATTAGAACACTTAAAGTGAGAAATAAAGAGAAGTATATGAAATCTGCTTGAATTTGGTACTTGTGGCTCCAGATTATGGCAAACATTCATTCAATCTCTGCGTGAAATTTTGATAAATAAATACAATTTTTCTTTATTGCACTTTATCCAGTAAACTAAAAATAGAATAGCCTTGTTCAGCTTTGCCTCTTGATTTGTATTTTTTTTTTCAGTATTAAGTAGTCTTGCCCATTAACCAGAAACTGGACAGTCTTTCACAGACAGAGTTACAACTGAAAAAGAATCAATTGTGTTTATGCTTCTATTTCACCTGAACATCAGTATTTAACACATATAGTAATTCTGATT
This sequence comes from Regulus satrapa, assembly GCA_013396955.1. Lineage (NCBI taxonomy): Eukaryota > Metazoa > Chordata > Aves > Passeriformes > Regulidae > Regulus > Regulus satrapa. The sequence goes on from VWZN01016114.1 coordinate 962,394, forward strand.
GTCAGAAAATATCAGATGGAAGACATAAAAAGAACCATATGCTAGAGAAGGGCAAACCTAGTTTAATCTAGGAAAGAAATAATAAATAAAGGCAGAATGATTTATGAATTTAGTCCTAATAATTATTAGATATGGTAATGATGATTACCAAGATTCTGGAAGGAAATTCAGGGATACAGTCATGTTAACTTTCTTTAAGGAAGACAAACAAATATCTCCTCTTCATCAGTTTTTGGGTTGGAACAATTGGCAAAACTCTTCCTACTGATTTTTTTATGTGCTGTTCTGAAAATCAGTTTTTGAAAATCTGGGTTTTTGGAAATAGAGAGAAGTAGTGCGGCAAGTCACGTTAGCAATCATTGAATCATAGGATTAGAATGGTTTGTGCTAGGAAGGGCCTTAAAGATCATCTCATTCCAACACCCTGCAATGGGAAGAGACACCTTCCACTGGACCAGTTTGGTAAGAGCTCCATCCAACCTGACCTTGAACACTTCCAGGGATGGGACAGCCACAGCTTCTCTGGGGAAAGGAGGGCCAGGGTGATGGTGAAGGGCCTTGAGGGGCTGTATGAGGAGTAGCTGAGAGCACTTGATCTGTTCAGCCCAGAGGAGACTGAGGGGAGACCTCATTGTGGCCTTAAACATGAGGGGAAGAGGAGAAGCAGACCCTGACCTCTTCTCTTTGATGAATAGCGATAAGATTTGGGGGAACAATCTGAAGTTGAGTTAGGCTGGATATTAGGAAAATGTTCTTCACCAACAGGGTGGTTGGGCACTGGAACAGGCTCCCTGGGAAAGTGGTCACAGCACCAACCTGACAGAGTTTGGACAATGCTCTCAGGGTGTTGGACAACAGTTGCAGGCACATGGTGGGAGATTTGGAGTGTTCTTTGCAGGGCTGGGAGTTGGACTCAGTGATCCTGATGGATCCCTTCCAATTCAGCGTATTCTATGATTTTTCTAGAAGCATGGTACTGTGTGCTATTTTGATTAAAGGTGGAAACTACAGTAAAGATCTCAATTTTAAAA
>VWZN01016114.1:963661-974336 GCA_013396955.1 Regulus satrapa
ATATTAGGAAAATGTTCTTCACCAACAGGGTGGTTGGGCACTGGAACAGGCTCCCTGGGAAAGTGGTCACAGCACCAACCTGACAGAGTTTGGACAATGCTCTCAGGGTGTTGGACAACAGTTGCAGGCACATGGTGGGAGATTTGGAGTGTTCTTTGCAGGGCTGGGAGTTGGACTCAGTGATCCTGATGGATCCCTTCCAATTCAGCGTATTCTATGATTTTTCTAGAAGCATGGTACTGTGTGCTATTTTGATTAAAGGTGGAAACTACAGTAAAGATCTCAATTTTAAAAGACAGGATAGATTTTGTTAGGTTGTCTGCTTTTTTTTTTTGCTTTTTTTCTTTTCTTTTATTTTTGGCAGCTCTCTTCTAGCACTAGGGATTCCAAAATCTAAATCATATTTTCCAGCAAATGTCAGAAGCTGACAGTAAATTTGAAAATAAGATTAGTTATTTATAGGTAAATAAAGTCTAGATAAATAAAGTCTAGTTTATATTATAATGAGTGAGAATTTTCCTTTTCTTAGAAGGTCCACCTTCTTGATTGAAAGGAAAAACTTTGAAGGATACATGCCAGAAATATGCATCATTATGTGTGTTTCTGCTTATGCAATGTGGGAGTTCTTGAAGCCCTTTGCAATTTGGCTTTTCTTCTCCCAGGAAAGGACAAGAGAACACAGCCTCAAGCTGCACCAGGGGAGGTTCAGGTTGGACATCAGGAATAATTTCTTAATGGAAAAAATTGCTAAACAGGAGAATGTATTTCCCAGGTTGGTGCAGTCTTTGCAGAACATTACACGATGTTCTTGCATAAACCTTGCTTGATTCTTGGTACTTTATCTTTCTTGAGCTGTTACATTCTCTTACGCTCTGTAATGTCAGTCCCTGAGGAACACAGGGTAATTTTTTATGTAGAAGAATAATATTACAAATCTCTGAAGAGGTGTCCAAAATTATCAGGAAGTTTTCCCTATGTCTTTTATGACTGCTCAATTCACAGAAAACTAGATACTTAAGAATAAAAGTGTGGGCAACCTAAATGGCTGTTGCTCAAGAGGATTGCATTTCATTTTCCCAACAGCACTGATGTGCCCTAAATTATTTCACAACTTCCACACCGTAAGGCTCACAGGAGCAGAAGGGCACCTGAACCTCACCATGTCCTGCCAAAAAAAGAAAGGTCTTTAAGATTTTGTGATTTTGGGAGTAAAGGGATTTGTGAATTTTGGGATAAGTGCTGGAAGAAAAATATAGCTGTCTCCTAGCTGTTGTCAAGAATGAGATGTTTAGTCAGAATCTTCTCTGAGAAGAGAGTTTGTTTGTTTGTTTTCTGTTTAATTTAATTATCTGCTACTCTGTCTTGGGGTCTATCACATGTGGCCACTTTGTCAACTAGTGTTAAGCTTCTGCAGTTGTAAGGTGTTTGGGCATGCTCTTTTTCATTGGTTTGCTTTCCTGAAATCGAGACTATGTTTTGAAGATTTTATTTCCTGAATGGTATAATCTTGCCAAAATGAACTAAATTTTTTTTGTTAGTTTCATAGTTGTGGAGGAAAAAAAAAAAATCACTGGTCTTTTACTTCTGCTTTCCTCTTTGTCTATGCTACAGGCAAAATCCAAAGAATCCAAGATCATCTTCTGAGAATTAAAAATAAAAAGGGATTCTGATTTTCATCTTCATTTCATAATTGGAATACTTTCCTTGAAATTGCTGGAAGTAGAGATTTAAGTTGCTTTTAAGACTAAGATGCTGTCAAACTCCTAAGACAGGTATTCAAATATATTATCATAGACTCCTAGACACCTTTAGGTTGGAAAATGTGCAGCCATTAACCCACCACTGCCATGACCACTGCTTAACCATGTTCCTTAGGGCCAGATCTACACAACTAAATACATCCAGGGAGGGTGAGTCCAGCACATCCCTGGGCAGCCTGTTCCAACTTTATAACCCTTTTTGGTGAAGAGTTTGGTTTTTTTTAAATATCCAGTCTAGATATTCCCCAGTGCAATTAGAGGCCATTTCCTTGTATCCTGTTGCTTGTTTCGTGGGGGAAGAGGCTGACCACCCCCCAACCCCCATCTACAGCCCCATTTTGGGGATCTGTAAAGAGTGACAATGCAATAAATAAAATAATTATTAATCATTATAAATAAATATACTATTAAACTTATTAATAGATAAATAAATTTATTTATTATAAAACATATTATTAGATTAATGAATTAAACAAGTTAATGAATGAATAATAAATTATGTTTTAATTAATTTATTACTTTAATTTTTAAAAATACAACTGAGCCTCCTATCTTTGAGGACAACCCGCCCCCTGTTCCTCAGCTGCTCCTCATCAGATTTGTACTCCAGAAACTTTCCCAGCTGTGTTCCCTTCTCTGGACATGCTTCAGGCCCTCAGTGTCCTTCTTGCAGTGAGTGGCCCCAAACTGAACACAGGATTCAAGGTCTGTTCTCATCAGTGCTGAGTGCAGGGAGCTGATCTCAGACACAAGGTGTCATGGTTTTCTGGCCACTTGGGCACACCTGGGATCATCAGCTGCTGTTGATCAGCACTCCCAGGTCCTTTTATCCCAAGAATTTTTCCACAGGTCACTTTTCCACAGACCTGTTGACCTTCATGCAGATGTCCTCAGCCCATGGATGCAGCCTTCCTGCCTTCCAGCAGATCAACACTCCTGCCTATTTTCTTGTTCTCTGCAAACAGACTTAGAGTGCATTTAATCCTCTCATCGAGACCATTGATAAAGATATTAAACATCAACATCCTCCATGGATGAGCCTTCAGCCATCATACTGGTCTAGCAGGACCTGCCTTTCATGCATCTTTATTGGCTGGGCCTGATCCCCAGGCTGTCCTGCCCCTGCCGCATCATGGCACTACTGAAACCCTCACATTTTAGTCCTGTACTGGATAGTTTTGTTTCTATCTCTAAGTACATTCTAAATACTTCTAAGGAAGTGTGGAAAACAAACTGAAGTAGTAAGGACTGTGCCTTTTCAAAGAAATGAGAACATGGAACCAGATTTTGTGGTTTGTCCTTTGTGCTTCCTTGACTTACATGTTGTTCAGGCTATGTACATTAGGTTTCTTTCAAATACCTTGGAGTGGTAGATAGATGGATAGATTGGTATGCTTGTGGATACAGTTATGTGTTTATAGGATCATAGTCAACATTTCTGGTCATTTTTATATCAGTTCACATTAGTATGTTATCTATACCTGATTGTATTTTATGCAGAGGCAAAAAATAATGCGTGCAACTCGGAAAAGTAGTCCTAAGTTTGTTTCTTTGTGTATATGAGAATATATTAATTGCCTCAAATTGAAGAAATACTTCAAGTCTGTTTAACAGTAAAATTTATATTGGTCAACAAAAGGGAATATAGAGATTATGTTGAGCATTTCCAGATAAAGGAGATCTTGGGTCAATTAATTCCATAATTACAAGTACCAAGATTCAGTCTCTTCAGGCCTTTCCTCCTCTTTATCCATATATTTTATGTGGTTATAACCACATAAAATTATTGATGGTTGACCTTCTTTCTTGAAAAATCAGAAAATCCTTAAATTGTTATATTTAAATGTATGACAATGGGATGAATAATCTCTTTCTTACAAAATGGGTGGTCTGTAGCAGTCAGTTATGAAAACTGTATATTTGTCTTATTGAAAAGGGGAAGGTTGAGTTCTATATATCAATGAAATAAAATTAATGGATATTCCCAGAAGTTTGATAGTGACATGTAAATACAGATGCAGATAGCATCATGTGCTCTTAATGACATGGATATCAGACCTCTGGTCCCTTGGTCTGGTGAAGGAAAATTTAAATCTGTGATTTCTGAGTGTTGATCTATTTTGCCTCTTTTATTGATTATTTCCCATTTTTTGATTAATTTTATGTATGAAATCTTGACTCACAATATAAGTCCAAAATTGATGAATGAAAAAGTGTGGGTTGGAGATTATCATGCTATAATACAATTTAATATTTGTGGTCCAGGAATGTAATACCTTATCAGTGAGTTTAATCACATGAATATTAGTAGTTAATTTCCTAAAAAAAAATTATGCTTCCCTTGCATGGAGATTTGAAATGGCTGTATATTCAAAGAGCAGTAATGTATTTTAAGGAAACCAAATCATCCTGGAAAGTAAATACCAAATGACAGAGTATTACATGGATAATAACTATATAGTACTGTCTTTAGAAGTCTAAGGAAATAGCAAGTGTCTAGATGAGATCAGGATAGTAGTTTAAAGGCCCAGGGTTCTAGGAAGTGACTTTCTTTGTGTATTTCTGCCTGAATTCAGATTTGGCTGACTGAATGTAGAAATATGCACTCAGATGCTGCACTGCAGCTGCTCTGGTTAAGGGAATCAATAGCATATCTTTTCTGACTTTAAGTTGTTGGTAAATTATTTTCAACAATTCCATCTTCTGTTGCTTCCATAACTAGGGGAGGAGAAATTTGTAGCCGTTTCATCAATTTTTACCTGCTTAGGTAAGCCACTGTTCGCTGACCTGTGCTACATGGATTTTTCTCAAATACAAAAGTAAAGCGGACTTTAACATACTTATGGTGGTAAAGAGGATTTCTTCTATTGTGCTGTAATTTTTATTTTTTTTTTCCTGAAGTTTCAGTTCCACTTGCCATGCTTTAGTCCTGGAGCATCTTAATAAAGTTATTTATGGTAAGGGTATGATAATGTTTAGTTATTTCTCAGAAAAGGCTTTTGGATGGTTTCTATCATGTTGGGCTGTCCAAATAAAACAGGAAATTATAAAATGAAAATTATTTACTTTATTCAAGGATTAATATGTATCAGTCTTGCTGGTCTTGTCTTACAACAAGCATTCCTAAAAAATGGACCATATTCTGTAATGAGTTACTTGGTATGTATAAAGAGAGAGGGCTATAATGATTTCAACATGGTTTTTAACCTGAAAGGATAACTAATGGATGTAGAATAGAATGGAATTTTCTTTCACATTTATTTTTAAAATATTTCAGAATGCATTAGAATAATGAGCTAGTTACTGATAATGGAATGAGAATAAACAAGGTCATTTTTATGGTATGGCAAATTAGACATCAATTATGTAGCCAAGCAGCACTGAAGGATGTAGCAGACTGGGAATTAGGCTGTAGTGTTAATTGATTATGAAATCATTTGATAACCTTTGGTTTTATTGAAATGATTCTGAGAGTGCATCGTAAACTCTAAATCCATTATAGGAGAGGCACTACATTCTACACTAAGGGTTATCTCAGTAGTGGGGCAACTTCGGACAACAGTGAAAAACTTACTTTGATTTTTGCAGCTATTTTGCCAAAATTATTAGGGAAATGTGCATTTTTCTGGCCATAATTATGAATACAATTTAGATCTACATCCTTTAGTTTAACAACATTAATATCTTTGTTTCAGCAGTTGGTATATCTAGTCAAATGACACTTGCTCTTCATCTTTTATGTAAATATAATTTGCTTCCTTAAATTAGAGGTGTGCCAAATACTTCTACTTCAAGAGGAAAGATGATACAGCATTAGCTGATTAATACTGTCTGTCCTCTGCACAAGGTAACAGCTCCCAGATTCTTTTGAATTTGAAGAAAATTTCACTTTCTGGGCTATTTTTCTACCCCTTCCCAAGGCTTTTGCCCTTGGGTTGCATGATGGCAAGGTGGGCCACTGACCTCCCACTGTGTCTCTGGGTGTTTTAATGGCTGTTCTTAGGCCAGATGTGGTGCCTGCTTTGCCAGGCTGCATACTCTTCTTTTTTTTTTTTACTGCTTTGGAAGGTCTTGCTTTGTCTTGTTCTCCAGTTCAGCCTCCTGAGGAAGCTGCACCTTTTCCATTTCAAAGTTAGAGCGATCGCCATAAATTCATAACAATAAAGTTCCAAGTGGTTTATAGCCTTCTATCAGCTCTCTCTCTTGCTGCTGCTAATGCAGGAGTCCCTGTCTTTTGCTCATGGTCTGGTCAGTTTGACAGCCATACTCATTTTAACTGCCTCACCTCTGCCTTGCACACTTCACTTTTGGCTGCTTTCCACTTTCTTCTCCTAAGGGCAGGGGACCTAGGGCTGTGGGGAAGTCAGATTGTAACGATAAAAGGAAGATGAAATGGCAAAAAACCAGTAGTCTGCACTGCAAAAAATATAAAGAGGCAGACTATAAATCTGCAGCACAGGTTAGGGGAGACAGAGGTGAATAAGGTGGCCATTCAGGATAGCTGCATGGTTGTGCTCTGTGCAGTCAGAATTTTGCTCTCTCTGGTGCATTTTGACATTCAGTTTTACTTATTTTTGAGAAAAAATATTGTCCTAGACACCAGGACTAATGTCCATTTTGCTGGAATGTATCAAGAGGTTTCAAGTTCTGCTCAGGTAGCTGCTGGAGATTGGCAAAAGAGATCTCATTTTATTGACTAACTTAAAGAAAAGGAAGAAGAAAATCCTAGCAAAAACCACTCCACCATAAACTTTTGTCCCCTGTAATTCCACTGAAGATTGTTTTTTCTTCATATGCACTTGTACTGAGCAATAAGACTTCTGGGTGTATGGGATGAGGTACAAGGCTATTGTGCCAGTCTGGCATTATTTGGTCACTAGTGCATATAAACACTTCTAGTGCCACTTATACATAGGTACCATACATATCTTTTTAATGGTATTTAATTGAGATTAAAAAAGCTTTTGTAGGAGATGCTGTGAATGCATATTAGGAATATTACTTAAAACCGTAAGCCTTGATATGATAAACCATAACAAGTCTGAAGGACTCATAATGGCTTATCATGTCAATAAAATGCACTTAAAAATCCCCAAGTGATTAGAAGGAGCCATTTCAGTCTATTATATCAATTGTTATATGCGGAGAGCATGAGAGATTTATTTTTCTTTTCCATCCTCTGTTTAAAAAAAAAAAAAAAGAAAGGAGGAAATTAAATCATAATAAGCTATGTTCAAATAGAATCAAGGTACTAAAATAAACCCAGAGAAGGTGATTTACAAATTATGGAAGGCAGTGAAAAGTTTTTTTCCAAGAAGAGAATACTCTCATGTTACACTTTGTCTCTCATTTTTAAGCACCACAGGATGGCTGATGGGTAGAGTGTGTGCTTCCACCAAATATGTTCCTGTTGAACTGGCAAGAAGTGTAAATTAAACATATTGTTACAAGAAATCAGAATAATTTTGGCACTTGTATTAAGTGATGACCTCCAGCACTTGCACACCGGGAAAATTGAATTGACTTTGCTACCCCATGTGGTAGTAAATGCTCAGCAACTGTTGTAGCAAAATAGGGTGGTGATATTTTTCCTAACCTGATATTTTTCCTGATGGATTTTTCCAGGCATCTTCTTCAGGGGACGGGCAAAGGTTAAGAACATAGCCCCCAAGCTCTTTGGGGTGACAGGATGTTTGTTCTTATCACTCTGACAGCTTCATCCAGGGGCAATGGCTCTGAAGCAGATGTTTAGGGGGTAGTTTTCCATCCTGGAGGAGGTCTGTCAGACAGAGTTTTCTTCATGTGTTACTCTGCCTCTTGTCCATCCATTTGATCTTGTTACCTGTGAGGCTCACCTAGATCCAGCAGGCTTTGGGAGATGGCAGGAGGATCTGCCCTAACAAGTGATCTTTAATGAGAGGGATGAGCTGGTTTTGGAAGTAGTTGCTGGTCCAGTGTGCATTTTGGCCAGGGGAAAGCCTTGTTAGTTAATTACAGAGCTGAGTCAGGAAAGCTTGGTATTGTTTTCTGCTGATAATAAATAAAGGTCGCTTATATCGCTTACTTGTGGGCTCTGACTGGAATACATAGCTGTTCTGTATCAATGTCAAACAGACCTGAGCTGGCTCTCTGGGGCCAGCTATGCAGATGGGTCTGGGACAGTCTTAAAAGAGCCTCTGGGGGCATATTGCTGGTGAAATTGGTGTCACAGCTCGCCAGACTGGTGCAGTAGTCAGAGGGAGAGGCAAGGGCTGCTCAGTGGCTCTGTGTCCTGCTCTCAGCAGTGCACACGTTTCAGCTGTTTAATGACTGAAGAGTTGGAGAGCATTCTGGGAAAATGATTTTTTCTCTCCCAACAGTATCCCTGCTATCTGACTTGCAGATATTAAATCTTACGTTTAATGCAATCCTTCCAAACGGTCCAGCTTTATTTTCTTAAAGCCTGAGTTGTGCCTTTTCCTGCCTGTACAGAATTAACCTGTTCAGTCCTGCATCCCACTCACGTGCTCAGGGTGCCCCCCTGGGACAAGGATGTGTGTGGCTGCAGATTTTGGGAGATCCTTCAGCGATGCAGCTGGCAGATAGGCAGGAGAAAGAAAATAAACAGGTTCAGGAGGTGGGGGAAAATGAGCTGGTGGAAGCCAGGGGAGGAAAGCAGTGGCAAGTAAACACAGCTGAACAAGAGGAAAAAGATGTTTATGTGTACTTGTTTAAGGTTTGCAGTGGGGATAACTGCAAGCCTCTCAGGACAGTTTCTTCCCTCACAGTTCTGTGAACCCTTCTCCTATTTACATGCTGTTATATGTGAGTAAGAGATTTGGCATTATACAATTTTCATTATGACTGAAATGCATCCAGTGAGGCTTGGCAGAGATAAATGTAAGTAGTTCATGAGAGCCCCAGTTTGAGGCTCAGCTGAAATAGCAAGGCAGAGCAGGCACCTTCCCACCTGTACGTGCACACGTATGTACGTATGTGTGTTCAGTGCTGGCTTCTGCCCAAAAGAGGAGGCTTCTAGTTGAATGACCACTTGGTAGGGACAGCAATTTAAGAGCAACTTAAAAACATACTCTGGATTATAAAAGGAGACCCTAAGAAACTCCCATTTGAAATATCTGAAATTATCAAAGCTGAAGAAATGTTGGACATGGAAACACATGCCAGCAGCCTCTGTGTTGTTAGTCTGCATCGGGTTGCACATTTTGGAGGAATTTTCCAAAATTCATTTTTCATTTTCTGATATCTTGTTGAGAGGAGAGACATGCAGACATGAACAAAGTGATCAATAAAAGAACAAAAAAGGAACAAATGCTAAGAGTATTCAAGATAAGATTTTATTTCTGCAAAAATTTCTGAACAGGACAATATACAATCTGCTCTGTTATTTTTTAAAATATTTTTTGACAGGCTTATGTTTCAGGCAGGCAGAAAGATAACGTTTTAAAACCCCAACAAATACTAAGATACCAGAGAAACTAAGTTGAGAAAGTAGACTGGGAACAAAAGGAAACTAACAAAATAAACCTGAATTAAAATAAATAAAAAATACCATAAATAAAAGCACTGTTTGTAGTTTTAGAATTTTAAAACCTGATAGTGTCTCTAGATTTTTATATGATGAACTGGAAATGTTAAAGAAATTCTTAACATTTGTGAAAATATGAAAATGTTATGAAATTATGAACAGTTATAAAAATGGCTAAATTGCCTCTGTCCAAATGATCATAGCAAATTCTTTAGGAATGCAGGGAAAGCCATTTGTAATATTTTATGGTTTTTAAATACCTTGTCTTTGTGTCCCCTAGGAACTTCAAAAGAGCATTATGAGGGAGAGAAAAATGAGAGGAGCATGTTTACGAGCATTTGTAAGGTGATAAAAAATAGTTGTTTAAGACAGAGTGCTTAAATACATCGTCTACATTCATCATATGTGTCTGCATGTGTGGATGTTGTACTGTTTATGTAGCATGTGGTCCTGTCTTATTGCAGTTGTAGAAATATTCGTGGTTCAGTGTGACTTAGGCACATAAAACTGTTCTTTAGGAGGTAATTTGTGTTATTTACTGAAGAGCAATGCTTACACAATGGTGTAGTATCATTAAATTAGGGTTTTCTTTGTTTTGGTTTATGCTTTGGGCTAAAAACAGGTGAAGCCAGGATAAGTTTGTTTGTGAAAGCTTGGTGAATACTAATGAGAAGAAAAATCATCCCAGTCAAACTGAATAAATTCTGTGGATAGTATGAAGGATTTTCAGTGATCCATATTGTCCTTGGACTTGGCTGTTGCATTGTACTTTAAATGGAATTGATTGTGTGGTTGTAATGAAAGTAACGGATTGATTTCTATACAGAGTTACACAGAGTAAATAGAAAAATGTTCTTGTCTTGACCTGCATTCATAAACTAAAAATCAGTGGCTTTTGACCTAATCGTAAATAAAAAAAATGCAAATGTAATATAGGAAATTGGAAGGTTTCTTTAATTTTTAGAAAATCTACTGTTTATCATGTTTGTCTTGTGTGTTTTCTTGCATTTTAATTAATTTTTTTTCAGGAATTCTAGTAACTGTAATCTATTTTTTCTTCAAGGAAATGGTACTTTTTTCTGGTCAGATATTTTTGAAAATAATATTTAATTATTTCCTTTCTTATTATTCATTTTGCCTTAACTACATGGCATTTTCCTTTATTTAGGTAGCGTATTTGTGATTTTTAGTACCTTCTCTGTTGAACAGTGTTAGCATAGCAGTTTTATGAGTATCTAGTCCATACATTTTTAGGTTGCTACTACATGCTGTATTGTAAATTATTTCCAAAAGGAAGCTCTTTCTGAACCGAATGTGCAGATTAACAATGATGGAAATATGGTGCAGCATTCTATTTAAATAACCCTAACAAATATTTATATTATTGCAA
>VWZN01016114.1:987313-1002200 GCA_013396955.1 Regulus satrapa
TTTAAAGTTTATCTTTTGTTATTCAAATATTTCAAGCTTTTTTCTTAGCAGATGTAGTTAATGAGGCTTTGTAGAGATGACAAATAGCATCCTACCAACTTTCCCAAGTCTACATCCCTCTTTTTATAATTGATCAAAATTCAGCATATTTTAAAATACCTGTTCTTCTTTCTCATGTGCTAGTCTAGAATATAAGTTATCAAACTGTAATTCTGTCAAATCATTACATAAGTACTTGATTTTTGAGGGGAAATTTTGCTACCTCTACTTACTGTGGGTTTTAAAAGTGTACTAGAAAAATAATTTTCAATATGTGATTCAAAAATACCCTCTATGAATAATTGAGGGAAAACTTCACAACTGAGAGACTGTGGAGAATGGGAACAGGGCAAAGCCTAAAAACTTAGTTATGTACATGGTTCTGATTGCTTCTGCTATTATCTGTTATGTCAAGATTTTTTAAAGGAAATGAAGGAGCTGACTACATTAATAAAGCTCTTCAGCTGATTCAGTCTAGCTCTCTCCAACTAAGGTATTTGTTTAGGCATGGTCAGTGAAGAGTATTTCTAGGGCACAACAGATTTCATCCAGTCAGAATCTCTAAAAATAGATCCAATGAATCATGCTGTGAAGTGTCTCTAATTCTAAAGGACCTGCAGTGACTAGCTCAGAGTTGCTGCTTAAAATTAGGTAAGAGAAATTTCATCCAAGATAACTACAATTCCAGTGATCTGATATGTCCATGAGCAAGATTTATGCAATTTAAAATAGTATCAAGTTGGACCTTTCAGATAGTGAGATAAAATTCTTAATGGTTCCACATGAGGCGCCACAGAAACCTCCCCAGGAATGCTGCCAAACAATCAGAGTGCCCAGGTGTAGGCAGCAGGAACGTAGGGGTAGCAAACAGAGAAAGAAATGAGACTAAAACAAATAGTGGGAAGGAAAAGGTTATTATGAGGATACTAACAGCTCTATTTCTCTTCAATAAAATAAAGAAAAAAGAAAAGGTACACAGTGGGAACAGGACAATTGTGAGTGAAGGAAAGCAATCTAATGTGAAGAACAATGCTGGGACGGGAATAATTGGCAGAAAATAAGACTGGAAGTAAGAATATTTCTAGCCATCAAAGCAGTAGTGTTCTGGAGGAGACTCCCAATAAAGTGGTCAGGTTTTGTTTTTCCATAGATGTCTAACTGTTTGTAAGGTGGAAAATGATACATTTATGAAAGTAAATGTGAAACAGAGTCGCCTCTGGTAGCAGGAGCTTGGACTGGATATGCCACCCCTTTGATCCTAGAAGGGCATGTGTATGCATGACTGCACTTATTGAAGTGACAGTAATTATGTTGTAGATATGCCTATACTATCAATGTGAATATGTTGTGGTGCTTCTTTAAACTTGTAATTAATACTAATTGAGCTCTCAGAAACTGAAGGGTTCCTCGTTTAAAAATCCTGTGCTTTCTCTGAGTGTAACAACAATTTTCTAACTTATCCTCCTTCTTAAAAAACTTCATGTTAATGACAGGAAGGCACTAAATATGATCTGTTGATTACAAACAGCTCAGACAGAGGATTTCTTACTGTGTATGCTAAATATCTTTTGCCAGCATAGTGGTTCTGGTGCATGTGTTTTCCCTTAGTATTGTATTTATTGTACTAGACACGTGATTGTAGATTAATACTTTCCCTATGTATTTTGCTAAACACAACTTTGTGTGTTGGGAAAAGGATAAAAAATATAGGGTTTGTACATGAATTAATTCGATATGTTTTCTAGCAATTCACTAAGAGAAAAAGGAATTTTCAGGTGCTAAAATTTAGTCTAATAAATTGAGTTGGTTACTTTTATAAAGTAATAAAATTATGAATTTGTTTGCATGCAAAGCTCAGTACACAGCTAAATGTGCATCTAGCAAGAGAGTGTGCCCGGTTTGATGTGCTAAAAGGGACCTACAAGACAGAAGATGTTTTATCATATTACTTTGTTTCAGCTACTGGTATATGACAATTCCCTTAAATTTGTTAATGTATTAAAGCCCATCAACTATTGTTTAAACAAAACAAAACAAAACAAACAAGAGACCAACCAACAAAACAAAACAAACCAAACAAACAAACAACAACAACAACAACAAAAAACCACCAAGCAACCAAAAAAACCAAAAAAACCCAAAAACAAAACCCCAAAAAACAAAAACCCACCAAAAAACCCCAACCTGAAAAAGGCTTCCTCTTGTTTGTCTTTATATAGTGTGTCTACAGGACATAACACTGTCTTTCTTTGAAACAAGCTTCCTTGTGAAATACCAGGTGAAACTCAGCTAGTTTGTTGCAGGAGTACTGTATCCCTTTTCTCATGTGCCATGTCTCTTCCAGGAGTACAGCTCCCATTCCAGGCGTACAGCTGACATTCCATCTCACAGCAACAGGACTGTGTTTGCTGCTCCACAAGTTGCAGGTAAGCCCTGAGAAGACTCCCTAGAGTTTGTGTCCTAGTCACCATGACCAGCCCCTGGTACATGAAGCTGAGGGCAGTGCAGCTGCTCTCCATCCCACAATGGCTTTCCCAGGACAGTGAGAGGATTTTCCATCTGCATTTCAAATGGCTCCTGAGGAGCTCAGACATGGTGCTTCTCCTCGCAGCACAGGGCTGGCTTTCCAGTCAGAATGGGCCATTGGACTAGTTTAAGCTCTCAAGTTCCTACACTTTGTACTGTTATTCCCTTGCATTTTTATTTTGAAGCGGGAAAATATTTTATTTAATCCATTATTTATCTTCATAGCAAAAGTGATTATTTCATAAAACAAAGTATCAAAATTTGGGCTTTTTACCCAATTTAATTTTGACCAGCTTCAGCTTTGAGCCATTGTTCCATTGTTTTCTGCTGGCACTTATAGGTGGTATTTATTTTCCTAAAGTGACTGCTACATATTTGTTCAAGTCAGCTAAAAACGATCTGAGATCTCTTCAGACTTTAACTGTAACATGTGTTCTCCAGTGTTCAGTATTTGGGTCTTTCCTTCACCTCTATTTTTTCCCATATCCTTTTCAAAGTACACAGAATTCTCTGAATGTAACCATAGGATTATTACTGATCCTGCAGTTGGAGGAAAAAGTTGTCTGTAACTTCTACCTCACTGTCCCTTTCAACATCACGGTGTTGTGCTAAACTTTCTATGCTGGAACTATATGTTAAATGATAAATACCTGTGTTTACTCTGTGTTTACTGTGTGTTTACTCTGTCCCCTTCAAAAATGACTCATTCAGTTTCTCCTTCCAAGACAAGGTTGGATTTCTGAATTCTCAAAGGTTTGCATTCTCCACTTCAAATCTTTTTGGTTAGGTTCATACTAAGCATTACTTCATACCTTTACTTTTGGTTTAATGGTGGTTTAATAAGGGCTTATTATTATGGTGGATTCTGCTCATCCTTCCATCTGATGTGGATATGTAATCTCAGAAGGATGTCAAGACATCATGAAAAGTTTATTCTTTTGCACTAAAATATATCTTCAGAACACCTTCAATTCAAATGTCACTGATTTGGGATACTGCTTATCCAGTACACATCCATGTAAATGGGATTTTCATTTTGGCATTAAATTGATATATTCAGAAATATTGCCCATGAGTATGAAAGACAAGCATAATTGGCTGCTTAATATTTAATTAGTAGAATGTAGTCATATCACTTTTTACATTATTTTTATGGTCTTTTCTGTCAATCACTGTACTTGTTTTGTATAACTAGAGAAAATTTTGCTCTATTTTCTGCTGAAAAAGGAAAAAAAAAAAAAAAGGAAAATAAAAGAGGTCTGAATCCCTGCTTGTAGGATGGTGGAAGCCAGCTGTCCAAACAGACTGCATATTTGGTCATAAATTTATTGGAAAATGAGTGTGTTTTATTAACAAGAATGTGCACTTTTGATATTATCTTTGCAGTCAGAACAGAGCTGAATATAAACCAGTTAATCAGCCTGAATACTAATATTAGCAGAATGGGAGGGAAATTCTCTTTTTGTAACACAGGACATTTTCTTCTGGAAAATTAAAAGTTAAAGAAATAAAAAGGGAACAATGATCTTTTGGTTAGAATAAATGGATGAGTTGCTCCCAGAGCTGGATATCCTACAGAGTAGTCCACATCCACTAAATTACTTTATTTTTGTGGCTCCTGGACTATGTTGACAAAAACTTTCCTGATTTTCTCACTACAAGAAATTGTCAGCTCCAATATTAAAGACTGTTTAGTTGGTGTGTAAAATAGTCTGTACTGGCTACAATATTTTTAGTGTAGATTTTACCCTGGGCTTTTATAAACCAAGAAATCTGCACACTGATTACTTTTGTCAAAAAATTATGCAGAAGGTATAAAGGTATGTATAATTTCTTCACCTTCTTTGAAGTCCTTTGGTCTTTTTATCCATTAGCATATATTGCAAAGGTTTGTTTATTATGCAGTTGAAAGTTACCCAGTTATTTCTGTTTGTGAATTATTCTTGAAACAAGATGATGATTGGAAATAATACCTGCACTTTTCCAATTTGACCAAAATACAGCATACAGAAAAAAACCAAAACAAAAAACAAACAAAAAACCAAAACCAACAACACAACAACAAAAACAAACAAACAAAAAACTGAGCAACTTGTAGGATATACTGATCAAAGTTGAGATAAACTATTAATAGAACACTTTGCCATTAAATAGGAGGAAATTGGAATAACTCTACCATACATGTTCAAAAAATCAACATTCCTTCTTAGGAAAAATCCTAATTATAAAGTGTGCCATTGCTTGCTGTGCAGATGGTGACCAGTCCGGGTTATATTAAGTTGAAGTTACTGCCATCTGGTGGGGACAAGAGTGTTATATCCCAACAATTGGAAGCAATTCTGTCAGGATTACATCCTCTGCACCTGTGCTAATGATGTGTGTGTCTACAGAGATACAGATATATCTAAATACAATATTAGAGTTTAGTTTCTAATTCTGAAAGAAATTTCAAATATTCAGTGATACAGAACAACCTGCTGAATTGGAAATTAGTCAAGGGTAGAGAAATGTAGGAAAGAAAACATGGAAAACTTCATGGGTTAAAAAGATAGATATGCAATATGTGTGCTGTGGTTCTGCCAGTGTGCCCACAGTCCTGGGCTAGATTAACATTGATAATCTCATACAAGCCTGGTTCCCAGAATATTTCTTTACAGCTGGAGATTTTGCAATTTTTGTGGTGTTTCACATGACACTTCCTATCATCATTTCATAGAATCATAGAATGGCTTGGGGTGAAAAGGAATATTAAGATCATTTAGTTCAAATCCCTGGCATGGGTAGGGACACCTCCCACTAGACCAGGTTTGTCAGAGCTCTATCCAACCTGGTCTTGAACACTTCCAGGGATGGGGCAGCCACAGCTTCTCTGGACAACCTGTGCCAGCGCTTCACTATCCTCACAGTAAAGAATTGCTACCTAATATCTGATCTAAACCTACCCTCTGCCAGTTTGAAGCCATTCCCCCTTGTCCTGTCACTCCAGGCTCTTGTAAATAGTCTTTTTCCATCTTTGATGTAGGCATCCTTCAGGTACCTTAAGGCTGCAGTTAGATTGCCCCCAAACCTTGTTTTTTAGAGGCTGAACAACTCAAACTCTCTCAGGCTTTCCTCACAGGAGAGGTGATCCATTTGACCAATTAACTTGGTGGACTCCTCTGGACTGTCTTTTTTGATATAAGCAAATAATTATTGTTGCAAAAACATCTGTGCTAATTCTGCCTCAGTTCTTTGCTTAGACTTTCTCTTTGGTGCAGTGAGTGTGGTTCTCCTTGAGTCGTGACATATACCTGTGTTAACTATTGCCTGTTTCTTGAAGGATCAGCCGAATAGGAATGGAATTGTATGAACAAAACATCAGGGGGGGTCTGTGGGGAATTTTATGCATGTTAAATTAATTAAGTTTTCTCAAGCTAAAACTCTTACATAGAATATAAGAGCCAGTGAAGTGAATGATATGTGAATGATAATAGAAGTGAGATTAATTCGTGGCAGACAGTATCAGATGTCTATCCACAGTAATAAATTGCTCAGTAACCATATGGGAATAACAACTGGTGTAAATAATTTGTTCTTATTTCATCATTATGGTGTCTCGAAGACTCAAAGCAAGATTACATCTTCTTTATGTACAAACATTCAATAGGTTTTATTCTCGTTGTATGCTGTGTATTCTCCTAGTGGAGAACACTACAAGTAGTCCCTTGCTCATAACATGAAGAATGAATTGACATTTTCATATTAGGTTTGTATCAAAAATATATTTTTAACTGGCATATTCAAAGAGTGAAGGGAAATTTAGGGGGATCCAAGAGTCCCATGGGGTGCATAGTGGTGCAGTCAAACCCCAGGGGTAGAGTAACATTAGATCCCTCTTCAAAGGGATAACTAAATGTTGCCACCCTATGCTTCTTATCTCTCTTAATTCTTGTATATTTTATTTAATTTTTTTTCACTTGGTTGATCTTTGCTGCTTATTGCTGGTTTTTGTTTCTTTTTGTCTTTTTTCCTTTTTCTGAACTTTATAGGAGCCAGAATCCTGCCCAGATAACATCTGTCAAAAGGAAAACCATTGACCTTATAATCCTGTCATTCTGCTTTTAAGACTACATTGTACATACAGGTGTCTGATTTCTTCATAAATTTTAGAGGAAGTATTTTTCATGACTTTGAAATATAATTGCCTAATGGTTTTTCAAGGAGACAGACACTTTTCACATAGCAAGGCTCTTACTGGGAAGATTTAACAGTAAGAATGCTGGCTGGTTATTTCCACTGCTGCTGATAAAATGATCTGTGGTAAAGTGTTCTTTAAAATCGTGGTTACACTGAGATGCAAGCTTTCTAGAGTGCCTTGTTCTTTTCTTTTTGTCTAAAAAAGGTGTCTTTTTAAAAATTTTATTTCCCCCTCTCTATCCCCCTTTTCCTCCTGCCCCAGGATAGCTTCATCATTTTGTATTTATTTATAATCACCAGGGATTACTAAGCAATTTGATAGCTAGTTGGTAGCTGCACTCTGTGCTCAGATAGCTAAACTGTAAGAGAAGGCTTTGTAGGAAAAGATAAAGTAATGAGAGAAAAATCTAGGAGGATGTATCTTCTGAACCAAGAATGAGCATCTTCTAGAGTGTCTGTTAGGGTGGGATAGCATTTAAGGTTATATGATATGAGTTATAAAGTCAGAGTTTGGAATGAAGTATCTCAAATTTCACTTCTTTAAATAAAAACTGATTATAAAAATGTCCTTACTCAATGAGATATTGATACAGAAATGAGTGAGTCCAACTCTTTGAGTGCACTAAGGAGAAAATCAAAACAGAGCACCACAGTGATCCCACGTACCTTTGAAAATCTATGGGGGAGTGGATGAACCTTTACAGAAAGACTGATTGATACATATGATATTTGTATTTGATTAATTGCATCTCCATTCTTGTAAGTCTTTGGGACATGCTTGGAAAAGCTGCTGAGGAACCTGCTCTTGCACCTACTTCAGATGAGACTTAGATCTTTGTTAATGACATGGACAGAGGGATTAGGTGCACCCTCAGCAGGTTTTGCAGATGATGCCAATCTGAGGGGTGTGGGTGACGCACCTGAAGGATGTGATGCCATCCAGGGCACCTGGATGAGCTCAAGAAGTGGCCCATGGGAATCTCACAGACCAAGTCCAAGATGCTGCACATGGATTAGAGAAACCCCTGGTACCAATCCAGGCTGGGGATGACCAGATCCAGAGCAGCCCTGGGAGAAGGATTGGGGGTGCTGGTGGGTGAGAGGCTGGACACGCCCTGGCTGTGTGTGCTGTGAGCCCAGAGCCCCCCGTGTGCTGGGCTGCACCCGGAGCCCCGTGGGCAGCAGGGCAGGGAGGGGATTCTGCCCCTCTGCCCCGCTCTGCTGAGACCCCACCTGCAGGGCTGCATCCAGCTCTGGGCTCCCAGCTCAGGAAGGACAGGGACCTGCTGGAGCCAGGCCAGAGGAGGCACTGAGGTGATCAGAGGGATGGAGCAGCTCTGCCATGGGGAAAGGCTGAGAGAGTTTGGATTGTTCAGCCTGGAACAGAGAAGGCTTTGGGACCACCTATTTGCAGTTTCCCAGTACCTGAAGGGAGCCAACAGGAAAGATAGAGAGGGACCTGGGGTGACAGGACAAGTGAAATTACTTCAAAATGACAGAGAGTAGGTTTAGATGAAATTAGTAAGAAATTCTTCCCTGTGAGTGAAGTAGGGCCCTGCAACATATTTCCTAGAAATGTTGTGAGTGCTCAACCACTGGAAGTGTTCAAAGTCAGGTTGGACGGAGCTTTGTGCAGCCTTATGTAGTGGAAGGTGTCCCTGCCCAGCATAGGGGTGTTAGAACGAGGTGATCTTTCATGTCTCTTCCAACCTAGACCATTCTAGGATATAACTTCAATATCCTTCCCAAGCTCATTTATTCCCTGATTCCATGATATGAAAGCCAGGCTTCTAAAGTCATGATTTTCTGAAAGAATAAAGATTTCAGAATGCGACCATACTTTTTATCTTGAAGGTGATGAGTGGCTGTAGCTACTTAAAAAAAACCCATTAATTTTTGGATAGAAAATCACTGTAATGTACACAATTTATTCACAATGGAACTTTTTAGATTGTTTATAAAGCTTGTCTCCTCAGCCCAAGGACTGTTTGGGGTTGTGGGAGCCACTTGCCTATGAAAATTCAAGTGCACAGCACAATTCTTTTATAGCTTTGTCTGTGACACAAACAGGAGTATGTATATGTGTTTACTAAAATATTAAAAGAGAAGAAACCTTACCAAAGCATGATATTTTATACTTAGCTTCCCCCTTAGGGAGAGGAAACAAACCAACTGTGACAGACACTACTTCTAGTTTATAATGTACTGAGGGTACTTTGATAGCCTGGTGCTGAAAGCACTAAAAATACTATACCTCTAATAGAACACTAAATATTTTTAATGGTTCTTTTTTGTGTGTGTTTTTAAAGGAAATTAATTCAAATGTCTTAGAGCTTTCAGACTACCAGTGCTTTATTTGAAAATTCTGTGTGCTAGCAATATGAAGATCAGTAAAATGCAAACAATAATTTCTGAAATCCTTATATCATCATCTCTGATTTAGAGGGAACACCCTCTCTCTGGGGTAGAAAAGTAATTTAGTGTAGGACACTAAGCAGTTTTGGCTGCCCTTATACAAATATCTCAAGTAAAACAAACTTTTTTTTATTTCAGACTGTTCTTATTCCTGCAATATTCAGGCAACTTCAAATCTTAAGTTGTTCAGGTTAGTTGAATTCAAGAAACACTTTAAATTGACATCTTTTCTACATAATGGGTTAGGTTAAGTTCTAGGAAAAAATAAGTTTCTGTAACATGTAACCATGATGATATTCCTTTCCCTAGTGTGTTGTCCTTCCATTTAGAGAGGGGCACACAACACATCTGACTTTCATTTTAGCCAATTTTTAGTCTTGCATCTCAATCTAGAATGATCTTTTTCCTTCAAATTAGTATTTTCTTTATGTAATGCTTTAAAATTGCTGAACCGAAGATGTTGGGTTGATATATTTTATGCTGTTTAAGTTTTTATTTTGCATGTCGTTCCCTGCACTCAGAATCACAGAATGTTCTGAGTTGGGAGGTTTCCCTAAGGATCACCAAGTCTGGCTCTTAAGTGAGTGGCTCATTCCTTTCCTTATTTCCAGAGTACCTAAGGGAGATACTTGTAATATCCAGAGCACACCTGAGAACTCTCACAACTCAAGAAAAAAATAAAAAAACCCCCCCAAAACCCCCCAAAACCCCAAAAAAACCCCAACAACAAAAACAACAAAAAAAACCTGGGAGGAATGTGTTTTGAATGTACAGGAATAGATGTTCTGTAAAAGTTGGTTCATGAGTGGTTTGTTTCAGGTGCCCAAAATAAATTAACCTGGATAATTTTCTGCCAGTTAAAGTGCAGTGTGATGGTGCTTTCCCGCACAATGATTGAGTGTATGGGTGTGCTATGTTCTTCTGTCTAAAGTGAAGAAGGTTTGTGGAGTGCTTGGGTAGGACAGTATTTGCCAAAAAACAACTTTCATAAATTAATAATTGAATGTGAAGATTCAAGTAATTTGGGAAATATCTTCATTAGAGGAGTAATAAGACCAGAAAGATGCACTGAGAAGTATTTAGACAACAACAGCAGTTGTTCCTGGGGACTGAGAAATGTCTTTTGAGATTGTAAATTATGTATTGTCCTGCAAAGGCTGTTCTGCAACAGGGATATAAATGAAGACTTACCATTCAGGATTTCTTGTTTGTTTGTTTGTTCATTTTTAAAAATGTGTTTTCATAGTAAGATATGTATTATATATGAAATCAGTACCAATGTATCCATATATCAAATAGTAAACCCTCATAGTAGCTTTGAAGCTACTTTGTGGTTACAAAGTTAACAGCAGAAAATATCCCACAAATAGGTATATCTGAAAATTAACATTTTATTATAGTTTAAAATTCTTTAGTATATTGAATGTTTCAATGCATCATTTTTCTTCTCATTAATATTATATTGGCACTTATATATAAAATCTAAATTATCTCTGTACATTATTATTTTTCCAGGATACTTAGGAATCTGTAGTTTTCATCAGCTTTAGTATAAGATTTCTTTTTGACAGTCTTCTTAGAAATGATGGTTGAATATGATGTGAAACGAAAATTTGGAAGAAAATTAGTTTGTTTGTTGGGGTTTTTTAGAGCTTTCAAGCCTTCCAAAAAGGTTATGTTCCTTACGGGAAAGTATATTATTTTGATTTCTCATAATTTTTATTGTTTTTTTGCTTTATTCACTGGTATAAATGGAGACATAATTTTCTTATTCCAGAGTGATCTATATAATTATTATTGACATGCCATTCCTATTTGTGAAGCCAAAATGAAGACTGACTTGGGAAGCAAGTAATGGAGCAAAATGAGGAACCATTAAAAGAGTAGGACATTAGGTGAAAATTTGAAACATTTTAGAACCAAAGGTAGGTGCTTTTCCATCTTCATTCCAATCACAAGAAGATCATAGTGCAGAACAAAAGGGAAAATTTGGTGGTTTGTCTGATTTTGCTGAAGAGCTCTTTTTATGGAAGACTACTGAATATAGAGCTCTGAAAAGACACAGAATTAAATGTAGGTGGAAGAGGACACAAAGCTGGCCATGGGCTAGTATTATAAGCAGTCTGAGCATGCAGTTGGCACAGCTGTTCTCTCAATTTTTGTAATTATGGTAAATAAAAATGTTAAAAGACCATGACATTTTTCTGAGAGAATCTCTGGTGGGAGACTGAGAAAGTCTTAGTAGGCCAAAGCAGAAGTAAAGGTGCTTTTACAGCTGTAGTTCCTCAGGACAATGGGAGTCATGTGAAGTAATAGAGAAAAATTCAGATGATTTTGATCATAAAGGTTTGTCAAAGCCAGAAAAGGATGACATGACATAATTGACATATAATATTTTGGAACCTTGGGTTAAGGTCATACCTACAACTGATGTCATGAGTATCCCACCTACAAAAACATAGAAGGAAATTAATTTGTCCTATCAGTGAAGGCCAGCTGTTAAAGGTTTTAGAAAAATTGAAGAGAATTTCATGGAATGAACTTCCATGAGACCAAGTTTTAAATTTTTATTTTAGTGATGCACAGCTTGAGTCAATGGCCAGATGTTCATAGAGAGATAACTGAAAAGTAGTGTGTTTAATTTGGATAGAGGAATGCTCCTTCTAAAAGATTAAATATAATGGGGGATGGCATGAGGGTGTGAGTTGCAAGCTGGCTGTCTCCATGTATACTTTACAGACTTGAAATGTTGCATATGTTTGCTTTTTCACTAGGTGAGTGACATCTAATTAATTTTTGGATTGATTTTCTTGGAAGCCAGGTGGAGTTTGAGAAACATGTAATAAAAAGTAGTTCATCAGTACTTGTTTTATAAGCTAAGAAATATTTATACAGACTAAAAAACTCCCCTTCTTAATGTTAGGGAGACCAGACAAGAGTTTTCTAGAGAAAAGCTGTGTCCTTGAAGAGTAAAAAATACGTTCTGAATAATGATTAGTGAGAAAACATGTGAGGTAGTTTGGTTTTAAACCTTGTGGCATTGACTTTTCAATCACCTTTGTTCTGAGCTGTGCGGAAATGGCACAGTGAGATGTGGGTCAGGACCAGGTGACAGTTTGAAGGAAAACCAGAGCAAGTAAGCAGCCATCTGATTTACCAACGATTTTGTGTTTTCATTTAGATAGCCAGTGCTGGCCAAAATGGGGAAAATGTCTGGTGCTGACATTTATTCATCCTTTCAAATGGAGTACAGAAGATTGCTGGGTTTGGGGTTTTGTGGGTTTTTTTTTTTCAAAAATATGTTAGTGTAAATATTAGAGAAGAGGTGCTTGTCTATTTTCAGCAAAGCTAATTTTCCAGATCTGAGCTCTGTTGGCTTTAGTTATTGGAACTGAATACCAGATAACCACAAAAAGCACAAGAATTCAGTGTTCTATAAGAAATCAGTTCAAATTCATTTAACTACATTTGCTTTCATTTAACTGTATTTGAAAACTTTAAAGCTGAGGCTAATAGACCAGTACCAAACTTTGTGTCTTGTTCATTTATAATAAACATACATAAACTATAAATAAACAATTTGGTTTACTTCTTTCCCCCCCTTTTCCCCTTCCCCTCTCTCCCCTCAATCCAATATGGCAAAATATCCCAGCCTGGCAAGAATAAGAAGATTACTTTGTTTCTCATTATTGCTTGGCTATCCAAATTCACTCTCAGCATCCAAGGAAGTTATTCCACTGTGGCAAAGCAAAAACAGTCAGCTGCTTCATTGATATTTTGGTGTTCCTTACATTTAAGCAGATATTCAGTGTAGCTCCCTAGAAATAACTGGATTTAATTTCTGTATTCTTGTGTGATTGTTCAGAAGGTAATTGAAGGTAGCTAAGTCTGTGAACTGCTTTTATAGCTTCTATTCCTTTTACAGAGGTTTATTGGGAGCAGCGGGCAGTACCAGTACTCAGTAATTTTTGGGAGGTTTGCTTTCTAAGGCAAATAGTATAAAGACCATGCTAAGGAGACAGTACAAACTGTGAAAAATAAATATAAGATGTCAGTTGTATGTAAAGGCTTTTAGTTTATTATGTAGCTGTGCTGAGCTGTGATATATATTTGAGTGAGGTCACTTGCATCCTAGAAACCTTGTCATTAGTTTCTGCAGGATTGAGCCAGCTGCAGTCACCTCCAGTAAGAAAGAGGAAAGGACTCTTGATCTACAGTTGGGCATGGAGGACATAAATGCAGAGACTGACTGACTGAGTGGCAGATGTATTCTGGATCACTGCATTTTATGAATATTGTATTGTTCCAATTTTAAAGTTGTCATCTGTTTCCTATCCTTTGTCTCCTCAGTGTTTTCATAGATGACAAACATTGTCCAGAGGGACTTTGGAAACATATCTCAGCTTTGAAATTTGTGTTGACTACAAGATGGTCATCTGAAGCTGCATGTGTTAAAACTTTGAGAATGCAGTGTTTAAAAAGCATAGGTAGGAAGAGTGCTGAAGAGGCAGAACTAAAATAGAAAGTAGGATACTTCACTGAAGCGTAGTGAAAACTTGAAGCAATAATGACAATCATAGAAGAAGCTGCTGTTTAAAATGAACAACATCAGTCTGGATTAACTGCATGAGACTAGGAGCAAAGAGTCTTTTTTCTTTCCTTGCAGAAAATGGTAGAATGGCAGAAATTAATCTTCTGAGGGAAACAAGTGAAAGAGACCATTGACTACTGATACAAATGTTTTAAAGCCTTCTCAGAATGCCCTGGCAATTTACTGTGAGCTTTCTCTTCGTGACTTTCAGTGAAGGCTGGGGGTTGCCTATTTTGCATTAATTAAGCTATTTATGATTTTTTTCCACCTCTAGTTATATAAACTTATAGGGCAGGATTACTAGACCTATTTTATTGGCTTACAGAAAAGGCAGTGAAAGAAAGAAACGAAGAAAGACACCAAAGCTGAGATCTTCAAAGTACCCAAACTCCATCAAGAAAGTTTTTGGTACCTTGCTGGGTTGTGTATCTGTAGCCTGGGGGTCAACTGACAAAGTGGTCTGGTCTGGAATGAGGGGTTCCATCTACTTTTGCCATCTCAAGGCTGGTGCCATAACCAGTAAGACCTCTTCTTGAGTTTTTGTTGTGTTGATCATATAGTCTTCTTATAAAATTAGTTTCAAAGTGTTGTAGCTAGTGTACCATAATAGTTGTCATTTGTTTTCCAGATGGATATCACCAGAATATATGTAATAGAAATTTTTGCCAAAACAATTATTCAAGATTATGTCCAAACATAAATAGAAAAAAATTCCAAATGGAGAGAATCTGTTTTCCAAAACAGATTCTGATTTTTTTTCATCTTCTTTATAGTTTATACTTCAAATTAATTATTATTCTTTATGAGACTTTGTAATATTCATGATTAAATAGGTGGAACCACCTGACCTTTTATTAAAAATTGTATAGTGACAATTTTTTTTATGGTTTGGGGGAATAAAGACCAACTTTGCCACANATGGTTAAATTCTGCTTTCCTTTGTTCATAAAGTTTGTTTCCTAGAGCAAGATGGCAAAATTACTGCAGTTAAAAATGCTGTACTACATTCCAATTAGTCTGTCTTTAATGAGGAAAAAAGGAAGAATTGAAGCAGTGTGACAAGACTTGCTGTTGCAGCAAGCACTATTAACTTCTGAGACCTTTATCTAACAATTTAAGCTTCATTCTCCTAAAACCTTT
>VWZN01016115.1:8160-35323 GCA_013396955.1 Regulus satrapa
AAAAAAAAAAAATCCAAAATTATAGCTGTATAGCTGCCATGGGTCAAAGGCCCAATGCTACTCAATATAGGTTCTACAGCTAAATAAAGACTCACCTTAAAATGACCATAAAAAGTTAAATTTTAATAAATCATAATCAGTTAGAGAAAATAAAAGTGGAGGAAGGGAAGCAATGCACAGCTCAGAAAAACCCCACTGAAGTCACAGCGTGGCTGAACGTCTTGAACATTGTGTCAGAGTTGATGCTGTTCATCTGAGCAGGCACACAAAACCAATATTAGGAGACAAAGAACTGTACAAGGAGTTTCACTTCTCAAAAAAACTGAAAGCTCTGAAAAAGTAATGGAGAGGAAAAAGCTCCACCTCTTTTCCAGAAGTTAGAACAGAATGAATATGCTACAACCCATTGCAACCTAATAATGACAGGTAGAAACAAATTTTACCCACCATAGATAGTCTGGACTGCTAATAGACAACGTAAATACCATTCAGGAACTCCTTACAGACACCTTTCATTAAATATAATATCAAAATCCTTACTCATCTTTGTAAGCGAGTGTAGCTCAATCCTTGTCATAAGTGTCTGATTATTTCATTAAAATTTCTACACTAAAGGATTTCTGACTTTCTTGGACCCAAGGTACTTCTTCTCAATAATTAAATACTGCACTTTCTCTGGCTCTCTTCCCATAAATTTCTATTGCTTCCTCTGGCCATAGTTATTATTAAATTATTTTTAATGTCATTTGAGATTGAGACTGCAGATAAACTTCAGCTTCTGCCTGAAAACTAGAACAGCCAAGAAATGCTGATCCACAGCCCTAATCCTATAGGTAAGTTAATGAAATAATTAAAATAGTAGTTCTGTGTAGAAAAAAATTATTTATTCATTCTAAACTATTATCTCAAGAATCACAGAAAGGATGCAATGAAATGAAAACAAGAGAAACAGATTGACACTGGTACTTTACCACTCTACAGACTATTAAAGTGGTAAAAATGCTGGAATGGGAGTAGAAAGATGAATATTAAACTTTATTCAGATGCAATTCAAATCCTATAAAACTTAAATCTTTAGTTAATATGCTAAAAATATGGTAGGGTACCTCTAAATAGGATACCTTTGTATCCTATTCTAGCACCAGAGGAAAACACTGTGAGGCCTTTGCAGTCATGCATGGAAAAGAATACTGATTCAATTTTGAATTCAACCTGAACATTTCTTGTATGGAGAATTAAATTTATTCATTAGGTGAAAGAATATAATTATGCTTATCAATAATTGCAGGGGTTTTGCTACTGTGGTGGTCAAAACTGTTTTAAAAAATCATAATTTTTATGCCTTACATAAAGAATTCTAAAGGGTTTAGAGACACTGTTGTCTGAGCATGAAGAAATCTGCACACAGCTTTATCAGTCTGACTCTTGAATGCCAACACAATTTAAATACTGTCTCTACACAAGTATTTTAATATTTCTCACTGTCTTTAAATATGTCAGCAGGTAAAAAATAGGTTAAAAAGTTAAAATACCTCTGTTTTACTTGAGAATGAGATAAAATACTTTGCTTTCAAGTATGCTTAGTCTCCATAGGTTTGAGTAAAGGGGTTTTAACACATCTGGCCTAGAAATCTATCAGCTCAGGTACTCAGAAACAATCAAATGCAGAGGTAGCACTATAGCGATGTTAAAGTGATGATTATAATGATGATAGTGATGATAAAGTGATATAAAAAGTGATTATAGTGATGATAAAGGTTGCAGCAGAAACATAGTGATAATCTCAAGAAACGAGCAGTTTTCAGGAGTATAACTGACTGACTTTAATGTTACACTGTCATATTTCGTCACTGTTCTCAGTGTCAGTTGTTCATGATCCAGCAATTAAAGAAGAATAATTTTTGAAAGATATAAACATGAAACAGATGGATACACATTTTCATTTTTAAATTCATGCTGCTCTTTCATGTTTCTCGTCTCACTTATGCCCACTTTTTCCTCTCTCCTCCTTTTCTCTCTTGTTTTGGTCTCTTTTTTCCTCTCTGTTCACACCCTGACATCCCCAACTGCAGTCCCAAAAAACAGATCCTTTGCTGCCAGCTCATCCTGGCATTGCTCCCAAGAATGGAAGGAAAGGGACACAGGAAACCACTTGCAATGCTACTGCTATCAGTAACACAACAGAATAAAGCCTTTATATGTGGGAAGCATGTGCATACATTCCATAAAGAATACATGCACAAATCCTGCATCTTCAGAACCAAGCAGCCTCTTGTTTGCAATCCTTACTCAGAATAAAATGCATCCTCCAAGCCTCCGATATAGTGTGCGCAAACCACCCTAAAAGTCCTTTTATTTTCCCAAAGCAAGAGGGTTGATAGAAAATAAACCCCTGAATACATACGTATCTCTGGAAGGAGAAAACAAGCAAGGGAGAAGTAGGATATATCTTTACTGTGTCTGCTGGCCTGGAAAATAAATACCGCTGTTGTGCAACTCTGCAGCTGCTCACTCTCTCAATTTGTTGTTTCCGTTCTGTTTTTTATGATTTAATCTCATATCCTTACAGTTAATCTGAAAAGGGTTCAGGCAGCTTTATTTATTAGTCTTCCTTCAGATCATGAGTTTACAAATCATGATCTTCTCTTACATCAAGAACCAATTCTCTTTTTGTGACAAGGCTCACCCTCTGATAGATGTAGCAGGAATAAATTGACTCATGACACACAAAAATGAACATTCTCACAATATTTTTGCTTTCTTTTTTTTTCATTGAATCTCATGAAAAATATCCCTGAGGAAGATTTTCTTCCACTAATATAATGCATGAAAAATATATCTTGCAAAATTAAAGTCAACATTTTCAAATTGTGAAGAACATTTTAGATTCATAAAATACAGATTAGGGAATATAATAATTTTTTTTTAACCCTGAAAAATTCACATCTACCTGAACTACATAACACCATATTAGATATTTGTCATTGTAACCTTGCTTTGGGAAGATGCATGAGTCGTTTACTACTTTTAGAGAGCTACAGAATAAAGGTTTGTGAAGCAACCTCTCTGGAATGTCACAAAAATACTTACAGTTTAAAATAATGAGCTCATCTGGAAAATTACTGCAATGGCTTTAGAATGGATCCTACTAAGAGTGAGAAAAATAATATTGTAAAAGCTAAGCACGGCAACACTGCATAAAGATCTAATAATTCTGGCAAAGAAAATTACAAATAAAAAAGTTTCATATCAGTATTAGGTTCCTTGTTTCCCAGATTTTAATTTTAGGATGGTGTACACATTTTTATAGGACATTACAAACATGGTCTTTGGAATGAAGAAACCAACCTTTCACAAGCTGGTTGCCTGCTGCAGAATGACTGAAATAAAGAGACTATGTCTGTTCAAATTATTTTCCTGCTAGAAATAAAGCACATATTGTATGATGAGTAGAGTAGATATCTTGGGAGCAAAAGACTCCATGAAAGATCTTGATGAAAATAAAATAAAATCGGGCCCCTTTGCCTGATCCAGAATTAACGTGAATCTGCAAATCAAAGAACTACAGCTATAAATCTACCATCTGTGCTCAACAGACCTCAGAATAGATCTTCTGAGTCTATGGATTACTTAAAATAATATTTTGCATTTCTTGGATTCACACACAGTTTTGCAGTTTTCAGGGGATCTGTGTTACACTGTATCAGCATTCACACAACCCGAGCACAAGGTTAATTCTGTGAAAACCACTACATACAATTACAGTTCAACAGCTCTTAGCACAAAACCTCCATGTGGGACAAATTGCGTTAGTCTCACCTCAAACAATGCCAAATTCACCCTGGTCATTTAGTGAATCATACACACGTGCCTGCTGCCCCTGCCTTACCCACAGGTTTACTATATAAAACGCAGTAAAAGCACCATAGGCCAGATTGTAAATTCTGTAGTAATTAATCTGAAACAGCATAGATTTTTGATAGAAAGAGCATCACAGGCTAGATGTAAGGAAGAAAATCTTCACTGCGAGGGTAGTGAGGCGCAGGAAGAGGCTGTCCAGAAATCTGTGGATGGCCCCATCTCTGGAAATGCTCATGGCCAGGTTGGATGGGGCTTTGAGCAGTGGCCCAGTGGAAGGTGTCCTTGCCCACAGTAGGTGGGGTAGATCTAGATGATTCTAAAGTTGCAGTCTAATGCATGCTATGATTATATTATATGGACTAGGAAAAAAAAAAAAAAGAAAAACTGTTCTCTCTCTTGCTCTCTCTTGGTAAGTACAAGTTACTTCTGAAGACTTTTTTTTTTTTTTTTCATTTTACTTTTTTCTGTAATGGATCCAATATAAGAAACATGTTCTTGGAGAACGTGCAATCCAAAATCATCCCAGGCTTCTTCAGGCAAGAAATTACAAATCAGTCAGAGAAGATCTATAATCAGGTACCTATCTATCTGTCTAAACAGGATGAGATCTATCCATTGCAAATGGGACTGTTGCTTAACTCAAGGAAACAGAATACTATTCTAACAGCTGAAACAATAAAATTTTAATGAAGAATAATACTAGTAAAGAAAACAGAAAAAAAAAATATAATGAGTACTACTCAAGGACAGAAAAACAAAAAAGTGCAATCAGAACAGACACTGTAAGGAATGAGACAGAAAGGATACTGATGATCTTAAGATTAAAGGAGTGAATGCTGCCCTTCACTCTGTGACCAACATGTCTCCAGATGACCAAGATAAGATATATGATACTTGATTTAAAGAACTTCTAAGCAACGATTGCTGCAACACCCATGGAAGCTACAAAAAGAGCTAAAAACCTTAGACAAAAAGAATATATTTTACCTCCCTATTCAAATCATAAACCAAATGTATAAAGTTGCAGCAATACCTTTCTTTTCACAAACTTTTTTTTAACATATAAAATCATTTTTTGTGTCTAAGCTAATGCTCTTGGGATGAAAAATAAGACAGGAAATATAGTTCTCACTTTCTACCTATATTATCATGATTGTGCAAGGCAAGCAACAATCACTCCTAAATACTTAAGACTTTTTTGTCCATTCCCTTATTATTTTGGACATTTTGAATAGCCAAGTTTTTTCTCAAAGAATTCTTCCATTTAGACAAATGGACCAACATACTACTTAGTCACTCAATTTCTGCAAATACCTATTTAAAAACAGAAAATGTCCCCCCCCTTCCTCCTTCTTCACCCCACCTCATTTACTGAGCATGAAATCATATGGTCTGGAATACCCCTTTGGTCAGTTTGGGTCACCTGTCCCAGCTCAGGACAGGTGTTGTGTCCCCTCCCAACCTCCTGTGCCCCCCAACTTCCCCCCCCAGTGTGGCAGCACAAGAAGCAGAAAAGGCCTTGGCTCTGGATTAAGTCCTGCTCCGCAACAGCAAAAACATCTCTGTATTATCAACCCTGTGTGTTCAGCACAAATCCAAAACACAGGCCCATCCCAGCCACTGTGAAGAAAATTATCTTCACCCCAGCCAAAAACAACACATATTGTAAGCCTTCCTGCTGCTATTGATGAGAATAACAATGGCACCACAGCACACAGAGACCCCAAACTCCAAGTCTCTCCCCACCACTGAATACTGGGGTACTCTTTCTCAGAGATGTCAATATTCTCCTCTAAAAGCCCATTTGGCCAGTAAGACTTTGAATGGGCACCATGGAGGAATATTTTCCATTATGTCCAGAAAAAAGTGTCTGTGTGAGGAACATTAGGCAACAGAACTCTTCAGAAGACCCTCTATCCTTCAGTAGCATTTATTATATATCATATTCTAAGCATGTTTGTATATGTTAATTAGGGAACATCAGTATTATTACGCAAATAAAACATGAAGAGGCTAGTGGCTGAAAAAACTATCTGGACTTAAATCATATATCAAGGATAAATTATCACAATGAGCAAAATAGCTCTGATTTCAGGCACAAAGCCTACATTCTTCCTGTTGGAAAACATTACTTTATACTGTCCATGTTTATCATTTAACTCTAAGGGTAAATCCATATTGCATATCTCAATTATATATTTATTTATATATCACTCCCTTCCTCCATATTTCTGCATGTGTATTATATAAAAACACTTTCAGAGTTAAGCTGTTGCTGCTAACAAGGGTTTGGGTTTTTTGGGGATTTTTTTTTAAACACATTATCTATTATATCCTTTTCCAGGCAAAATTAAGGGGGGAAAATGAACCCCAAGAGAATCAGTCTGTCTCTCCCACTCCCTAGTGTCGTTAGGGTGCCAGTTGTGTTTTTCAGATGCTACACACACGTCCTAAGGAATACTCAGGACAACTAAGTACTGAAGCAAACAACCAAAATCAGAGCAAACAGCGATAGGCAGAACAAGTTAAACAAAAAAGTTTGGATTAATTACATTCAATTTGCTCTCATGTAAGACCAAAATTAGGAAATAAAATATGGCACAATACAAGAAGTGAAGAAAAACAAAAACTGTTTTACTTATACTAACTGGAAAAGATACTATATATGTCTAACTTGTTTCAAGCTTGCAGAATAAATCCCGTAATGAGGTCATATCTGGGTAACAGAGAAAAGCTGCCAGATTATACTGCTCTGGCTGCCAAATTCCAAGGCAGCTGGAGGTCTCTCACACAAGCATGAGGATATAATTTCCATGGAAACACCTGAGCAACCTCACTCTCATCTTTCTCTTCCCACTATATTTAAAGTTCTATAGCAGTGTTTTTTATGAAAAAATTAAATTCAGTCAATGAAATAATTTTTATTTTTGTGTTCTTGTAAAAGCTAGCCACTGAGGTTGAGAATTTTCTGGTGCCTTTTGGTGTAATCATATCAAGAAAAAGGGAAGGAATTCCTTCTTCAGTTTGGCTAACCCAGCTCTTACTAAATTAGCACCAATAGAGTTACAGTTTCAAACAGCACAAGTAACATTAATATAAACCAGGGAAGGAAAAAATATTTATACCAACGACAGTAACTAACAGCAAGAAAATGAGAAACCAGGAAAAGGCTCAGGTCATTACAGAAAGATTTCACCATCCTCAATACTATATACTGCAAGTACAACCAGATATTTTTATTCAGTAGTCTGGACAGATGCTGTCTTCCATTAATCTGTCTTTTTGAGTCCTGTTTTGGATGTGCTATAAAGTTAGTGACCACAAAAGAAATACGGTAACGTTCTACACAGCACAATGACTATAATTTGACAAAGTTGTGAGCACATGGGCAAACTGTCACAACTGCCACTGTCATGTCCCACATTTTTTCAGTAAGAAGGAATGAAGAGCACACACTGGCTATGACCATCTAAAAGCAACAAAAGTCTTCTCAGTGCTGCTTCAAAATACCCAGTATGTATTTTATAGGTTGCAGAATAAAAATAAAACAAAATTTTAAAAGATAAAATGAAATCCGTAGCATAAGTTCATCCAACCTTATCAGGATAATCATTAAATACTTTCTTACCTGTCTGACGTGTCACTTGTTACTGGATGCTTTACTGTTGAACCATTTTTAATTGAGTCTTGTCTTGTGAGCCCTTGAGATCTGTTTTTGTCCAAAGCTTGTGTGGATATGTCACCTGATGGTCCCTGGTATGGCGGATGCTCCTGAAGTTTTGCTTTTTTCTCTTGAGGCGCTTCCTCGTTCCTCAGAGCTCTAATTCCTTCTTGGTCCGGCTGCTGTGGTGCGTGTGATCCGCTGTTATAGAACCAGGCTCCTGATTTTGTGAGGATTTCTTGTTGTTTTCGGCACAAGTTACATACCCACATCACCTGTTCAGACATATTCAAATTTAAAATCTGTTAGCTTGTAAGCACTGTATACAATGTTTTCAGCAAGTACACATCAAATGACTGTTACCATTTCCAAAGACAGAAAGACTACAGCTTTAATTCTATTAAAATTACATTATCTTAGCTACAATACTATAAAATATGTCTTTACAGCCTTGAAGTAACTAGTTTGGGGAAAAAATACAAGCAAAAATACTTTCAGTCTTTTTTTCCCCATTATTTGTAATAAAAGGAAAAACAACAGATAGTAGCAATATAAATGAAGAGGTTCTAATACTGAGGTTCCAATGGTAAGAATGGTAAGCTTTGAAAATTAACACTATAATTTGGGGATGATAGAAAAAAATTAATTAAAAGACTGTTAAACTTTTAATGCATTTTTATTCTCTCACTAAGAGCAAGAAACTTTAGAAAAGGTCATCTGCTGTTGCAAACAAGTAATTTTATAATTCTCAAAAGTTTTCTGCTTTATTTTTCTGATATACTTCCATGGTGGTCTATATCCAATGCTTAGACAAAGATGCTAATTCAAGAAGTGACTTCAATTTTAGAGCAATTTTATTATATAGCCATTTTATAACTAAAATAACACAATGTATAAGGTGGTGTTTCTCTCTACTTCACACCCACAATTTAGCTTTCACTGTATACTTAATAAATTATTAAAATTACTACAGCTTCCCGGTTGTGGGATCCTGCATACAATAATGAGATTTTTTTTCACATTCTAAAATGTACTTTTTTGGAAAGCTTTTGTATCTGATCACCTTAGTCACGTGTCTGTTCAGAAAATCAACAACACCAACTACCTGTAAGTTAATTTCATAATAACATTCACTTATGTTATATAAGAATAAATCAGAATGCAGTGAATCAAATACAACACAACAGTCATGAACACACTGGACCATTCAAACTGAGTGTGTTACTCTAAAATTTGGATTATAGGTAGAATTAATTCACTACAAGTTTCATCCTTCATTCCTTAATCTTCATTTTTCTTAAACCTTAGCTTCCTTTTCTTTTTCTTTCTCTTCCCTTTATATATTTTTTTCTAAGTTCACACACAAAATTGTACCAGTTTTAATATATATTCCTTGAATGTCTACACTCAGCCTTCAATCTAGTTATCATGTCTCCAGTCCTGATTCTACAGCAAGCTGCCTTGTGTTCAATGGTTTAGAGAATAGGACATGCAAAGGCTTATATCAGTGTTCATCACTCTTTTAAATGCAGCCAGCTCCATGGAGTCACATGGAAGATGTAGTTTCTACCTCCACAATACATCTAGCTCAGTCCTTCAGAAAAGTTTTCAGAAGTTGCAATCTGTACCTTGCTTTCATTCTCTATTATCTAATAGACAATTTGAGCCATGCTCTCAAGTCAAGTCTCACAAGAAAATCCTTCAATGAAACCTTCACACAGAAGGTTACTTGGTTCATACAAGGTTCATACACAACTGCCTCTATCACAAACTGTCAGGCTGGGGCAGGAAAAGGAGGTGTCGCTTGCCCATTTAATGGTGGTGGTATTTCCCATCCTATAAACATCCTTCTTATCTTTTTGTATGGCGGATATAATTTCTGAGAACTCATGTCTGCTCACATCCACAAGACAGAAGAAACCATCAAAGCACTGAGGGGAAAAAAAAAAGAGAGACTCCCCAAGCAGCAGCTTGCTCTCTGAGGTATGTTAGATGTCCTTAGAGGACATTCAAAAGTCAAAACTGTGTATGCTTCAGGCCTGGAGATCATTTAAATACAAATTTAAGAACAGGTCTGTTTTACCTTTGCTAATTAAGTACATGAGAAAGTACATGAGAAAGCACTGAAGTGAAGTTTCAGAACCCAAGACAGAAGTATTTTTTGCCCTCTTTAATCAATATCAACTAAAAGGCTTTAATATTTCTGCTAGCTTGAAAAGTAGTTCTAACCTTTCCATGCATGTGTCAGAGCAATGAAAGGACCAGATGTGAAACAATTATGTAACTATACAAATATACGATAACTTGAATGACAATGAGATAATGTACCCTGAAGTTCTCATTTGCTATTTTCACTTATTTTAGTAGATAATAAAATATCACCAAAATTAGACACTATGTTCCAAACACTTGGTCAACTTTTTCCTTGGCTGACAGTCAAAATTTTGCCCCCACAAAATGGACTCCATGATGACCAGTATTATTCTCTTGTACCAAACAGAATAAGAGTTCCCTCAGAATTAATATGATTTCCTATCACCTCCTCCAAAAGTAGAATCAGGAAGAGTACTCCTGGCCTAATATGATTCCCAAAATGTTTATTTAGGGGACTTCAGACTGAGGAAAAAAAGCAAACACCGGGCATTTAAAATAAATAGATCTATGAATTTTGCAAAAATTTTTTCTGCTTTTCTAGGAGCATTTAATGATAATTACAGGTCATGCTTCTGATAAAGCCTTATTTCCAACATAAGTTCAACATGCAGGATTTTATACTGTTAACCCTAACGTACTTTTAGCTTCAAATAATCACACATAGTGAGAACAATGGGAACTGTCACACAGACAGAAAGGTTTGTGCTTTTAGTGAGCACAAAAATTACAAGTCCTCAAATAGTACTGGGCAAAATTGCCTTCCCCATCTTATCACAGCATGTAGAAGCATTCTTGCAATTTAGAAAATACTGGTAATTTATAGTGCAGACCAATAAAAACGGACTAACCCCTTACATCAGAAGTCTGCACTCCAGGGTAGGCTCATTACCTACTACACAGATTTGCAACTCTCTGAACCACCCTCCTAAGAACAGTCATGAGCACATTTTGTGCACAAAAATCACTGTTTCAGTTTGTGGGTGTCAATCCTCTACACAAGAACACTGCCAATTTGAGCAGGAAAATATGGGGGAAAAAAAATCTCCTCTCCAACGTTAAGCACTAGCTCAAAACCAGAATCCCAGGTGCTGGTGGCAATGCATGGGGATGTGCTTTTCCATAGGAAAGGCTGAAACACCACCTAGTGCATATAACAGGCATTGCTCAGGTTCAGTTCAAATCAGCTTCTCATCGCTGAACAGAATGCACTCAACATACATGACATGTTCACATTACCCTTTACATCCATTTTTTCAAAAAATAATTTGGGTTTTTCATATACAACACTGAAAAGCATTCCAAATTTGGATTGGACAGATTTACCTTAAACCTTCCATTTGCTTTCCATTCTCAAAGGTTAGTTCTATACAGTGAACTAGTAAGTTCTAACTCGTTTTTGATTTCTTCAGTATTTTTGGCAAGATTATTCATAATATGCTCCCACTTCTAACACTGTTCAGTAGCTTTCCTCACATATTATTAGCACTTATTATTGCATGAGTCCATAAAATTAATTCTGCAAAATCTACAGTAATCAGCCAATTCACATCTACATATCAGAAATAAATAATGCACAAAAAAATCACTTATTTGTACTGTCCTAAAAAAGACTGTACTTTTTTTTTGTTCTTAGATAAAATTATTCAAAACATATTTGACATACCACTTTAACTTCAATACATGGGAAATATATTTATCAAGAAATTACATCCACAGATATTTCAAGAAAAAAAAAGTTAATAAAAGGATGCATTATGACATTCATTCCAGGATTTTCAGATAGATGGTGTGAAAAAACAGCTACTTTAAAAAAGACCATTCACTGCTCCTGTAATTACAGTTATAGATTATCTAACACTAAATCCTGACAAGAAAATGGAAGCCTTATTTTATTTAAGATTAGATCAAAAGGCTCAGTATATTTGATTACGCATAAGCTTGAGTTTGATCGTTTTGACACTCCAACCTAAGAAATAATTACACCAAATCCTCATCAGCCTTTAGAACATTACTTTGAATTATAGGTGTGCTGAGATGAAAAATTGCAGTGGAAGGCTTCCATAGCATTTCATCAAATCTATTAGAGTTCACTTGATTGGCAGAAGTATCTAATATATATTAGCATTATATTAACTGCTATGCTTGCTGCTAGTAATCTTAAGCAAATTTCATATGCTTTTGTTGCTTTTTTTGCTCTCATATTTCATATAGGATACAATTCTTTAAAAATCATACAAGGTACCAAGACTATAGCACTGAAAGGAAGAAAGAGTCAAAAGAAAGAGTAGAAAAACTGCTTGGGTCATCAAGGTAACTAATCATGATTACTAACACATTATTGCTAGTCCTGGGGTTTTTTTCTTTCCTAATTTGTCACCAGTACAAAACTATTACATCACGGAGCACTGAAGTGTTTGAAGCCACCCTGTTCTAAGAAAGTTTCTTCAGGGACATAGTACATCTCTCCATTAGTCTCTGTGTTGATGACAGGTTCCCAGAATCATTGGGGTTGGAAAGGATCTCTGGACACCGTCCAGACCAACCCCTGTGCCAAGGCAGGGTCATCTGAGGCAAGTGACACAGGAACGTGTCCAGGTGGGTTTGGAATGTCTCCAGAGAGGGAAAAACGTCCCTGGGCAGCCTGCTCCACTGCTCTGCCACCCTCAATGTTAATAAGTTCTTCCTCATGTTGAGATGGAACTTCTTGTTTTTTAGTTTGGGCTGTTGCTCCTTACCCTGTCACTGGGCACCACCCAAAAGAATCCACAAGTCAAAGTGGAAGAGATGCTGCCAAACCAGCACCGACACTAAGTAACACAAATCACCTTCCTGTGTGCAGTCACAGAAACTACAATTTACTGTAGCAAATATACTGTAAAAATTTACTGGTGCATCTTCAGGGAATATAGACCCAGGATCAGTAGGGGGTCGATAGTATCTTGCTTCTCTCTAGTCCCTCTTTCTGCTAATCTTTCCTCACTTGGCCTATTTGAAATGTAACATTTATTATAATTTTAATAAGCTAGTGTCCTGGATTTGGGACTGTGAAGATCCCTTTGAACATCATCTCCCCAGAAAATGAGATGGAACTGCTTTTCTGGTTTTGGGGTTTTTAGAGAATCCATTGAGACCTACCAACATTTTCCAGTAAAATAACAACATTATTAGTTGTCCCTCTCAGAAGCAAAACTTTTTAGTACCCTACTTACTACTCAAAATTCAATCTTCCTCAAATCAGACTAGAAGACTTCAAGAAGCTAGCAAAAACATAAAATCTTATCTACTTGGTTCTATACACTACTAAAACATGTCTCATATTTCCACTAAAAGAACAGTAACTCCCTTTTGTTCTCCCCACCCTAAGCCTCTGTTCTCTCTTACAGCCAAGAGTACTGATTTCCACTACTTGTGAGGGAAAACTTGTGCTGTTTTCTGTAAGGTGTTTCCTTTAAAAATGTCTGGGTTGA
Organism: Regulus satrapa; assembly: GCA_013396955.1. NCBI lineage: Eukaryota > Metazoa > Chordata > Aves > Passeriformes > Regulidae > Regulus > Regulus satrapa. The sequence continues at coordinate 21,304 of VWZN01016115.1, forward strand.
CATTCCTTTTTAATGAAAGTGTCTGTGACTGTGGAAGATCTATATATAGGATGTGCTAGCCAACATTCATATTTTTGGAAAACACAGAGGTTTTTGCAATGTCTGTACTATTCCTCTATAGAGACCTAATTCTAGAGGTTTGGGTCCAGAATGCAGATGCATCTTTTGCAGCTGCTAAGATTTATTTTTAAAACACAAAATCATTATTTTGGAGTGAATGGAATAAATCTTTATGCTCACACATTGTAAGCAGCAGGGTCTGGTTATAACTTCAATGAAACAGAAAATAACATTTCATTTTACTGTTCTGACTGTACAGATAAGTTCCCTTTTCATTTCTTTCTGTTACATTAATGTATTTAGTCAATGAAGTACATTGCACAAGCAAAATTAATGTCTGAATTTGTGACTTTTATAAAAGTTGATAAAGATTACCTTTTTTTCCAATATTTTCCTATGCCACTAGTCTGTGCTATGGCACTGACTTTCATGTTACAATCTGTTTGACTGAATGCCAAAACTGCTGTTTATTTTTCTTATATCTGTAACAACAAATGGATACCTATTCCCCAAAATTGTGTTAAACAACCCAAGCATTCCAATACCAGCTAAGAAAAGTGGGAAAGTTTATAATATTGGTATGAGAAAAACACCTTTACATATATTTTAAGGGATTTGTGTATTTGCCCTACAAAAATTCTTTTTACTGGGACAGTGATTATAGTTGCTCTTGACTTCGCAGTGAATGGATACATCATATAGGAAAAGTTATAATGGCCCCAAACAACCAAGTCAGAGTGAAATAAGCATAGGAAAAGTTATAATGGCCCCAAACAACCAAGTCAGAGTGAAATAAGCATTTCTTGTCCATGCATGTGATACAGTATATATTTACATGGAACTATCTTTTAAGCAGAAGAGAAAATCGTGTGACTCCAATTTTTAAAGAGCACACTCTTTTGTACTAATGGTGACCTTATCCTAATGGACAATGTATCTCTTTTGTATCACTCTTTTACTATCCTTAAGACATATACTAATAATTCTGTTCACACATTTTTTTCAACTCCTCTACATGCACAGTAGGACTAGAAACTTTTAGTTAGAATACGAATCTAGCTGGGTTAATAAAAGCCAAAGCACATCCTTCCTAAAATACATTGCATAAAAAGAAGAAGTTCATGTATAAAATATCTGATATCTTTCAAGATCTGTAAAGGCAATAATTTGGGTTATTTCATTATGGCATAGGCCCAACTCAAAACTGTCCAGTCCATGCCAATGGCTAAGACACTGCATAATTCCCACAGAGTGCCATATTGACCACACTTAGCTCCTTCATGAACTTTCATGATTTCATGAAGAACTAGAATGGTGTACAAACTTCCAGTGAGAAAATGGCAATTGTGAATTGGCTGTGCTTTGGACATAGCACAAACTTGTCAGTATTACATCTGAACAAATACAGCTGCACTGGTTCCAAAATGGATTTCATAAAACTACACAGTATTCCAGAGAGCCATGAAGGTTTATTGAATAAGTGCACTGGGCTTGGCATGAAATAAACCTGCCCTAAGTGAACAGAGTTTACAACATGGTTCATAAAGGATGTCTTTAACCTTGGAAATTTGAATAATTACTCAATGTACTGAGAATGTACATTTGGCCCAGCTACATGTTTATCAAATTTTCAGATTTGTAAGAGTCTCAGAAAAGCAAAAGAACTGAGCACACAGTTCCTGCACTTTTCTTAGGAAACTTAAGCTCATTGAGTATACTGGATAGGATGAAACCTCATGGGTTTCTTCCAGTTGCTCACTGTTTCCAAGAAAATAATGTTTTTTAAAACTTCGTAATATAATAAAATTTCTTAAAATTAACTATAAATAATGAGCCAAAAATCTGTCAAAATGCTTTTCCAAGTCCTACAGCTACAATGGAAAAAATGCCTTTCAATTCCCAGTGCTCATGTATTCCAAACTAGTTTATTGCCATTTATTCTTGCACCAGTACTGTGATTAAGTGCAAGTAACTCCTTTCTCTCCTCAGGGTTTGCTGCCTGATTTTTTATAGTGACCAATCACATACCCTCTCTGCTTTCATTTTTCAAGACCAAATAGATTTTGCTCTTTGAGACTAGCAAGACATAACCCTGTCACAGGGCCAGGTGCTGGCCCAGGATTGCCTGCTAATTCTTATTGTGCTTGTGGTACCTGGCAGAGTCGGGGCTTTGCTAACCAGCATCTCCCAGACAATGCCAGCACACAGGCATAGGAGAACAGAATGCAGCAAAAACTGCTCCTAATAGGCAGCTTGGATTCAGTTACTCCACTATAGAAAGCAGAATTCAGTATTGTTGATCAAGACTGAGCCACACCTGGCCTGCAGTTCAGAGAAGAAAGACTCATTAGTTCTTCAATTCCTGATTTGACACTTAGTGGTATTTCATGGCACTTATTTTCACTACGGGAGTTCAGAAGGTCACCTGGTTCTCTATTGTGCAGTATCCCATTGCTCCCCTGTGCTGATAAGTATCCAACTTTGTGTAACCAATGTATTTAATTACAGCTTTCTTGCTCTCTATGCCAAGGCCACTAATGAAGATATTAAAGGTCTTCCCCAGCAATAAGGCGTGAGGAACTCATCTAGGAAGTTGATTACAGCACACCCCCCCCCTATTTCTTTATTCAATTAATCCTCATTGTTTCCATTTAGTCAGTAATTTCTGTTGAGCTACTAAAATTTAAGCTTCTGCAAAGGAGTTAGGTTTTTCTTCTTACACTAGCCCTTAGCCATCCCTGCACAAAACCAAGTTACTTGAACTCCTCAGTCCAATTGGTTTTGCCTATTTGTTCCCTTAATTCCTCAAAAAATTATTCTCTCTGTAAAGACTGTCGTTAGAGCAACTTTGCTCATGGATTAGAAATTTGTGACTGAGAAAAGACAGATTTTTGGTAAAAAAATAGAAGTAGGCAGTTATGCTTGTAATAAGGAAATACAAATAGGCATTACAACTACTAATTTTCAAACTTTTTCTAGCAAAGTGAATGTCATTAACAGCTTTTACAAAAACATTGACATCCTGAAAACATTAAGGGGTTTCTAAAATAAGATATTATCACAGTATTTTATTAAATATTTTAATAACAATTAATTATTATGAGTTATTATTACACCAAATATTTGTCTTCCAAATTTGGGACGTAGTAAAAACAATCCAGATGATACTTCCAAGTTGTTTTATTTTACCAAGACTTTTGCTCTCAAAGGCAATGTTAAATAATATTCAAGTATCATAAAGTAATTTCATTTTGAGACTTTTGTTTCCTACAAGTCTCAATTAGATGTCATTTACGCCTGTTTCAAAAATCTGTACTAATGTCAGAGTTTCATTAAGGGAGCAGCTAATAAAAATAACAAATGACCTAGAGCCCAGAGGTGCTGAGCATATTCATTAATTAACGCTTGCAATCTGTCTGAAGATGAATGGCACTAAGTGTTCACAAGTTATTTATAAATACAAGACACAATATCAGCATCAAGAAGGGACTAAAAGGGAGGAAATATGACAGGACTACAATAAGCCTGGGGTCTGTATGCGGATGGCACTAAATTGAAATCAACAGAATTACACCATTTACATCATCTGTGTCATCATTCATTACTGAAATTGTCTGAGAAAAACAAAAGATCCAAATCGAATGAAATGTAACATAATGGTAATAGAAAAATTGAGATGCTTATCATGTAGTTACTGCTGTATTGAATCCCACATAAAGATTCTTCAACTTTATACGAACTTACTGCCTGGGCTCTAACAATGTAGTCACAGCAGCACAGCCCTCAGACAAAATGCAAAGCATATAGAACCATAGAATATGCTGAGTTGGAAGGAATCCATAAGGAGCAGGGACTCCAACTTCCCACTCCTCAAAGGACTGCCTACAAGGGAACCATATCACTATGAGCATAGTTAACCCTGACAGAATAGTAAGAAAAACTAATTTTTTTTTTAAATATGTCAGTATGTTTGTTACATGAATTTCAAAATAGAACAGACTAAGGGTAAAAAAGTAACACACATAGTGACACCTTACATAGTCAGGTATATACACCAATCAATATGCTGGAGAGAACAATTATATTTTATAAAGGAAAAAAAGAACAATGAAATAAAGCTGTTTTTTCTTTTTTTTTTTTACCTAGTCTCAAATAGTCCCTTTTGTTAGGAAGTAAATATGGTTAACTGATTATACTTCTACTTTATATATATTGGCAGGTTTATGTACTTCCATAATTATTTCCTACTTTAAAATAGCTACAAATTCCACATATGCAAGTCCTGCTACTTCAGCAGTGGCAACTAGGTGAATGCTTCCCCTTCTCTGCTAGTATAAAGTAGCAGGCTTTGAAAGCATTATTAGTGAGAATTATCATCTGCCCTATCATCTTCCCTAAATAGAATTTAGTTCTATTTCAAATTCACTCTGATAATTGTATCTGCAGTTTCATGACCACTTCCTGCTTTCTACTTCTTTTCTATCATTCCATCTTGCAGGAAAAGTTAAATATAGCATGATAGAGCTCTTCATGTACATAATTCTGTGTATGTGATCTGACAGTCCAAAGAAGTCATACTTTAATAAGTCCTTCATGTTCTTCCAAACTCTTAATATGAGAATCCAGATGAAGCAAGACAAGCAAACAAGTCATGGACAAAATGTCGTGAAGAAGGTCAATAACTGAATTTCTCTTCAAAAAAGAACACATACTACAATTTCAACTTGCAGCTAGCAATCAAGTAGTAGGGTTTTCAAAGTCTATAACTGAGTTATAAAAATAATTTTGTCCTGAAAAACTTTGCATTAGTATTCGAAGCTCTCACAAGAATAAAAGGCTTTCTAGAAGTATATCCTGGAAACTATGCCTGTGCCTTAGAAAGGACATAGAATTTGCCTTTAAAAGAGAATGTAATTTGTTGGGGATTCTTTCTAAATCGGCTGTGGTTTTACATTCCAGCTCACAGCTGGAAGCTCCTATCAATTTACCCTGTTAAACTACTGAATCTTACTATTGATACATCTCCATGTGGCTTCTGCTTCTCCCTTCATTTTTTCAATATTCACCACAGACAATGTTGAAGGAAGCAAATCAGCTTTGTGAAGACACCACATGCAGCCTATATAAATGGGCTAGACTAAATGTTTGAGGCTTTAGAAGTGGCTAAATGGACACTTTTGTTGATAATAAATCCTGACACAATGGTTTCTTTATGAAAGAATTTTAATCTCCTCAGGTGGTGATGTTAAATGTGTTTCAATTCTCAGTTCTGGACCAGACCTAACCCACATTTAAATCCATGGAAAGTGAAGGTGATGCCCTACTTCTCTCTGATAAAGCCCTTCTTTTCTTCCCTAACTGCTAAGTGTAAGTTGTAGCTGGTGTCCTGTTCTCCTTTGGGCAAGGGCCTTACACAGCCATTGGGGGGACTTGGGGCATGAGCAAATCCTTACCTGTGACAGTATCAGAATCCCATTCATAATACTAAATATATTTATAGCATTTTTTTAAAGTTATGGTACAATAAAATTACAGAAGTCTAACATACTAGGATCATAGCTATTTTATTTCAAAGTCTTTTATAAATAACCAGTGGAGATGAACAGATAAGTAAGCTATAAAACAATCATATTAATCTAGAAGGACTCTGGAAACATAGATTATGACCAAAAAAAATCTTTTGCAACATGGTCAATATTAAGAAAGCTCTTCCTCTTGAATAAAATAAAGCTTTTTAGACATCTTTAATGAGTACTTGAGATTGTTGTCTGAATCTAGAGGCTAAATTTTGAACTAATTTTCACTTCTTGCCATAAAACAATGTTAAGAACAATGTAAACAATAATGCTCCTCCCAAGTTACTGAGGCCAGACATTCACTACTCACAATTCTGTCAATAAAAAATAGAAGTCAAACAAAGATTAGACAAAACTAAAAAATAATTTGAAGCAAAGTACGAGGAATTTGCTTCACACCTACAAAGCAAAACCAAGTTGTTAAAAAATATATAATCATCATAGTGATATAATCTAAAAATTAACTAATATGGAATGCAAAGGCACTAGGCTATTGCACACATTGGAAGAAATAGGCATTTGAACTCTATCTTCAATGTAGAAGTTAAACTATTCTAATCTCTTAGAAAGATCTCATCCTTTGCCTACCTAAAATGGTAAGAAATCCAAATCGTTAACTGCAATAAATATCATCTTTCATAATCACATGACCAAGTATCTGAGAGCAAGAACGCCTTAATTAAACAGGTCATGACTCAAGTTATGTAGCAATTACACTGAAACTGAAAGATGAACAGGTTAAATGAACACTAGTGATTAACACTGACCAACTTTAAACATTTATAGATAAATGGGAGGTATGTGTATATATAGTAAAAAAAATGCTCAGATTGACATTTAAATTAATACAGCTACATCTGGATTATATCAGTATAAAAACATTGAAGGGATTTATTTTCTGAAAGCATATTATCCCCATATCAAACAGAAATCCTTTAATTATGTATTTGGTTTACAAACCATTGATATTTTATTTCTTGCTGATCTAAAATGCTAAAAAGGGCTTGTGAACTACATGAAGTTAATTCTCAAAAAGCCACAAACAGTAACACACATAAATTGACTGAAACTGAATTAGCTACCTGAAATTCAGGCTTTTCCATAGATCTTCTTGATGCTGAATGAAGACATTTTTATAATAATTCTAACCAAGGAAGTTTTAATTTTTGAATACCATGTTTATAGTTAATAGGTGACATCTTGTTTAAACTCAGGATTTTTCACATTTATTTGTTTCCTTGAATGCACTTTAGTCCAACATCTGCTAAGACTATCTAAATAAGTGCTCTCAGACTGAGCTGAAGACCTGTCTTGCCTGTGCTTACACTATTTCATATATCAACAGATGCTGGCCATGCAAATTCAGTTTTTCACACAGCAGATCTAAAGAGCAAACACATTAACCCAGATGCAAGGCCTTTTTCATTTAATTCCTCAACCTACCACTAAACTGTTCCTTGAAGACACTAGCTAAATAAAGCTCTGAGTTAACAGTTGAGGGGGGAAAAACACCTTGGGAGGTTTGCTGCTTTACTCTATTACTAGCAATGTCTTCATTATTTATATATATAGGCACTGGTTTCCAGCCACTGTAGCTAAATCTAGATAATTAAACATTTATACCATCCCCTGCTGTGCCATAATGTCTAACTGTGTCCAAAGAGTCCTAGGTGTGCTGTTACACACCTGGGACTGAAATGAGGAATTTCCTGAGCTACCTTTGATAAAGGTCTACACCTGGAACTTAATAGCACATGGTAATGTTTCTGAATATTGCAACAGGTGGCAAATAAATATTACTACTCAAGAGCTGCTTCATCTTCTGGTTCCAGAATTGCTCTTGCTCTATTAATTTGAAAAAAAATTTGTAATTGCTCTTGCTCTATTAATTTGAAAAAAAGGAAAAATGTTTTGCTGTGCTATTGTTTTAACATATAGTTTTTACATGTTTTAAGACAAGATCATTTTAGGATAGTTTAAAGAAGACTTGCAATGGAAAATTATTATTTTGGATAATTTGAAGTTAATAGGTAAATTCCTATCAGAATGGGAAACATAGCTGGCAAAATAAAAACTTTTCTAATTCAAAAAACTAATTTCACCAGAGTCTCTCTAAATCACCTCTAGTGCTTTTCAGAAATTCAGTACCATCTAAAACCAAACCAGCTGCTTCTAATTTCTGTACTCTAAAATTACACATTTACCATAGTGTAAATGTAAAGGACAAGGTTTATAGGAACAACTAGTTGTTTTTTTTTTACACTGACTGTTGTGGATGAAAAAAATTATACAAGCTTTTGGACAAATAAGCCTTTGCTCTTCTAACACAGGAGTAAAAATATGACTGTAAAAACAACTTCAGACTCACGTTCATAGTCAGTTTTCTGTATGTTCTTAAGCAGGAAACATATCTGAGTGTGTTCTTTAAGCTTGGAGCATAGATAACAAAAGAAAAGTCTCCTTACATGGATCTAAAACCCCATGTAGCCATTTAATTGAAATAGCTAAGACCATTTTGAAGCTACGTCATGTGAAGAAGTTGTTCTATTTAGATTTTCCAATTAAGTTTCAAGCAGAAGTTCGAAAAGGAGATGGGCAGTTCCTAGGAAGACATTCCCCTTTCCCTCAACACTATGAAGGGTAAGCCAATGCTCTGTGCATGAGAAAATAGGCCAGTAGGCTTTACCGTGGGGACAAAAAAAAAAAAGAAGAAAAAAACCAACAACAAAAAAAAAAATTAAATCCCCCAACATCTCAAACAACTCAAAGAAGTTAATATAAAGTTGGACTGGTAGTGCATTCTCCCTGCTCTTTGACTGTGATGGCCAGCTGACAGTGTATTTTGGGATGACAGTAAGGCCCTAAAAGTTAACAACACATGAGAACTAATTTAGAGAAAACATTTGTATGGCAATTCAACCATTACTAAGAGGTATTTACTATGTATAGTCTTCACCAGGATTTCAGGCAAGTTTAAATCTGCTACTTGCAGATTTAAAAACCTAAGTATACTGACTACATTCTATCATGGCACATCATGACAGTCTCGAAAACATCGAAAATAAAGCTGGGTAATGCATTTTACGGACGTGACTTGATTGCAGGTTAATTTTTACAGGCAAAAGGAGAACCTGTTATTGAATTTTGTTTGGCAATCCAATTTCAGCTAATAAGTTTGTTCACCTTCTGCTACTGGAGGTGCTTTCTGTTAGTGATCGAGGAAACAAGAGTGCGGTCTGAATGCAGTAAGATAAAGGAGAGCAGCTTAGACAAAGTGATACGTGAGAAACAGGATCAGAGAACAGGCTCAGACAAGTGGCCCATGTGGATTCAGGAAGATCTGAGTTGCCAACTCTCTGAATGACTCTTAGAGATCCCAATCTGAAAGACAATACTCGAGAGCTGAGGAATATAATTAAGCTTCCCACAGCAGAGAAGTATCTTAGAAAATGATCCTATATAATAGCTGATACACGAGACTTTCGTCAGAGGTATTCTAACTACAGGAAATATTCTATAGTTTTTGGAAGCCTGTTTCTACAAAATGGATTTTTTCCAAATTTCAGTGATCTGGAAATTAAAATATTTCCTAGTTTTAAAAAAAAAACCACACAGAACATACACAGGTCATGAATTTGTTTCTGAGATTCTGAGTGTGTTTCTTCAAAAGACCCAAAATCGTGAGTCACATGTCAAGAACAGGGTAAGAGTTTCCCCAAACAGATATTTTCCAATAGCAAGAAGGCAGAGGAGAAGCAACCTATGGCTTCTAAAAATATTTCTCACCTTTCTTCAATTCCAAATGAGAAAGTTGTCAGGTGCTTTGGAGGTACAGANAAATGAGAAAGTTGTCAGGTGCGTTGGAGGTACAGACCTACAACTCTGCTGATTTAGAAGTAATGCAGAACTTGGTATGGCCCAAGACCTCTTCCAAATGGCAGAAGGAAAATGAGAAAAACTTTCTCTCCTTTTTAACAGTGAAATTTCCACCAAAAAAGTGACAGAAAACATTATTATCAACACCTAGGTCTGTCCTGACTGGAATAAAAACGTTGATTATTTTGGAACACAGTGAAGAAAAGCTGGGGAATAAGAAGTTTTAACTGCAGGAAGACAAAGGGATGGAGAATAACATCCTATGATAATTGCTTTTTATCTTTTCTACTGTAATTTTATATAGAATTGGTTTAGAAAAAAAAGTTCTTAGGACTGGTGGAGGTTTCAGAATATATTTTTAAATACAAGCTATTTTTCTGTGTCTTAAGTATTTCAGAATTAATAACACTAGAAAGGTAGAAGACTTACTTAAAGAAAGTGCCAAATATTTTATTTCCTTGCACAGGAAATAAAGACAGAACAAAAAGCAAGTTCCCTTGCATTCCTCCTCAGGTTTATCCTGTATAAACAGTTTTAATGAAGGTTTTGATCTGTGGCAGTTTAGAACAGATTCCCTAAAAGCAATTTCCTGAATCCACTGAAAGAGATGAATGAACCAAAAAAGTATCAGAAGGTCTGAGGACCATGCCACTGCTGATTTCATGTCACTACAAAACTTGCCACTTGAAAACAAACAAATATGAACCAAAGTATCTAAACCTCAAATGTCCATAACAAAACACTCCACTAGAATTTTATCCACTTAAAAAAGCCAGACAATGAGCAGCAAAGTGAAGAAGCCACATTTTCTCTTGTCAGCTCTTTCCAAAAATGTATTAGGTTGCTTACTTATTTGTTGTCTCCAAAGTACCAGTGGTTACTTTAAAGTCACTCTCTTCAAGCAAAGGTACAAAGTCTATAACTTCATTTAAATTCAGGATAACATTCATTAAGAAATTTTAAAATTCTACTACTTTTTCATTTCTTACTATTTGAAATTAAGATATATTTTTGCCTAAACTGTATTGCACTTCCTTGTTTCACATCAGTTTAATCACACTTTTCGTGATTTTCAGTGATACAGTCACAAAATTTCACTATTCTAGGAAATGATGCTGCTCATTTCAATCAAGTTATTTGATTAGGAATATAATTGTCAAAGTCTAAGTAAAAAGGAGATGGATTCTGTGTATCTTTACTGTTTTAAATCAATTTCATTTTTATCAGACTTAATTGACTGGTATCTCAACAAAATCTCTACCTCGTAGTCAAATTCTGACTGAAAATTAGTGACAGAAATGCATGTAATATTTTTAAATGTGCCTTTGTTTCTTAAAGAAAAAACATCCAAAAGTTGGAAAAAGAATCGCACTATTTTTCAATTTTAAAGCATCAGCTGCTTCCTTTTCAGATACAAGAAGGAAGATACAAGTTTAATCTTAACTTAAATTATTCCATTCTGGCACACTGGGGTCTCAATTTTGCCAAAGTACTTCTTTATATACCTGACTAATGAAGGACTGAGACATTAATGAGTAATTCCCATGTTCTGTGTGGAAAGAGGCATAGTGAGCTGTAAACTCTGAAGTGGTATTAATATCACAGAAACATAGAATGGTTTGGGATGGAATGGACTTTTAAAGCTCATCTAGTCCAACCCCCTCTGCCATGGGCAGGAACATCTTCAGCTTGGTGGGGTTGCTCAGAACACCACACCATCACCTCTCTCACCAACCTGTTCCAGCATTTTATCTCCCACATTGTAAGAAACTTCTCTCTAATATTTTTTTCCATAGAAAACCATATTCCCCCTCTTCCTATTGCAGCAGGCCCTGCTAAAAATATTTGTCCTCATCTTCCAAGAAGGACCCTTTTAGGTGCTGGAAGGCTGCTATAAGGTCTTCCCAGAGTCTTCTCCTGGGATTGTTCAGCCTGGAGAATTGTCTCAGCTTTTCCTCATAGGAGAGGTGCTCTGATTCCTCTAATCATCTTGGTGGCCTCCTCTGGACTCACTCCACGTCCTCCCTATGCTGAGGACCCCAGAGCTGAATGCAGCACTGCAGGTAGGGTCTCACAAGTGGAATAGAAGGACATGTAGTGTAAATTCCCTTCTGTGCATGTTTAATGGTACAATTCTAAAACACAGTCAGGATCCATGTCTAACTCCATTCCCCACCACCATTAATAGTGGCAGTAAACTGCTATATGGTTGTCCCAATTATCCAACTCCACGTGCAGTCCTAGCCTTTCCCTGCGATCTTAATCTTTATCAAAAGATGTAACAAGATTTCTACAGGGGACACTGAAATACGTTTCTAACTCTTTACAGATTTGATGCTTTGAAAACATCTCATTCCCCAAAGCCATGGTTTTTTTTTTAATTGGGTCAGCAAACCATCAGCAGCCACCAAGCTTATCTAGGAGTATTTTCTATTGAACTTGCCCTTCTATGGTTACAAAGTACAGAATAGGCTTCCTAGGAAATAACTGGAATTCAGATCTTCTACACTAACACTGGAAAATGAAGAAAAAAAAAGGCTTCACCTGGTGTGTTAATCTACTGGCAAATGCTGTAGCATACAGAAAAAAAATACTGTTTTTATTTAAGGTACCTACTTTGATAGTGTCTGCATTCAATACAGCAGGGCTTTTAACCTTACAGTTAATACTAACATAAAAGAAAAATACAACTGCTGTTCTTTTTCCACAATGTCTATAGTTGAGAAAAAATTGATTTCATATATTCATTGTTTTTTCTGCCTTTATAACTTCTAAAACATCTATTTCAAAATCAGCAGAAACAGATATTACATAAAGCAACTTGAGCCACTGTCCTTATTTATGGAAAAATCCAACTAGTTGATTAGCTAGGGAAATTCCTGATGCTTTTCTCCTTAACCCATGTACATGGTAAAGCTAGATAAAAATATAACCTTATTACTGTGACCTCCTTCACTTTTTTTTTTTAAGTTTTATTTTCCAGGTGAATTTAACATTTGACATGGCTCCATCATAGATGACATCGCAGACATCAGTTGTTGGACTAACTGTGGGAATAAATACTGTTAGCGCGCATCAATTACTTGCAAGATTATACAGAAACAGAACATTCTTCAAGGAGAAAATTGTTCCATTTTTTCCCTCTGCTTTTTTGTAAGGGTTCTGTATTCTATAAACTGCCATTACTTCACAGCTTTTGAACTTTAGCTCTGAAAAACTCTGATGATGCAGGCCCAAAGAAAGCTGTGTACCTTCTAACAGACTGGGGTACCAGTAGAGGGTGGTCACCCTCAAATGTCATTTTCCCACTACTGAAGAGTTGTCCTAAATGGTAACAACAGCACATGGAGTTCAATTTCTGTGTGAAGCAAAGCATTTCTGAACCATATGTCCAAGTCAAATGTGGGCCTTGACACTTCTATTGGGAAGAAAATAATACATTTTATTATAGAAAAAGCCATTCTCTGTATTCATTCACTAAAAATATAGAAATGCTAAAGTATTTCTTTACTCCATCTCATACAGGAAATTATTCATCAAGCATTACAGAGCAAATTGCTTTTATAAGTTTAGGTTTTTAGAATAGAGAAGAGTTTGATGGAAGAACAGATTTATGCTAGCTCATATAGTTCTCTTAATGCTGTCACATGAAAAAAAATTACACTACTTTGGTAAAATACTGAAACATATCCAAATTCAGATTTATACTGCCATTTTAAACCTTTCTAAAAGAAAATATTAAAATATTTACTGTATGGGTTATATTATCAAGACAAACAGAATGTCTGTGACATGCCTAATGCTCAACATTATTTCAACACTATGCTAAATGTGCATCGTATTTTAAGAAAGCCTAAAAACTTCTTTAGAAAATAATTTGTTTTAGCGGATAACTCTATGACATTGCTGTCATATTCCTAAACCCTTAGGATATATATGTTTTCTTAATATTTACTGGTATCTAATTGTATTGTCATTAACAATCAGAACTGAACTACCATGCCAAAAAAAATTACAGCCTAAAATGTTGAGAGCATACTTATCAGTGATACAGAGTGGAAAAATCATTACAATCACTTTATGCCACTTCTACAAGAATACAAATTAATTTTATCAAAGAAACACCTATGACACAAATGACATTCAACTTTTTTAAGCTGTGCACATATATTGCAAAAGCAAAGGAAAGGCAGGGGCATGCTCACAAAAGCTGCAAACAGAGAGGANGGAAAGAGGCACTTCCATTTTGAAAGCAATTACTAGAATTTTTTAGGAAAAATAAGCAAAAGAAATAACAAAGTAATATATATCTTTGTTACTTTCCCTAGTGATTAAGGAGATATAGTGAAAAATAAGTAATTTTAGTAATTTTCATGATCTTTTCATGAGTGAAATTGAGACTATCTTATAATAAAAAAAATGTAAAAAAAATTCTCAAAGGGAATTATTTTCATTAAATTAATTTGGGAGTCATACCTGAATTCTCTTCGCAAAAAAAAAAAAAAAAA
>VWZN01016115.1:36547-54172 GCA_013396955.1 Regulus satrapa
AAAAAAAAAAAAAAAAAGGGTCATCTCATCAAAAGGATTCCATTCATAACTTGGACCCCAGTATACTTGCAAATTGCAAATTATTAGCATTCATCAATGTTTTGCACTTGCAGAGTTCAGTGAAATTAAGAAAGTTTGTTTACTACAGAAAAAGAGAAGGTATTCAAATGGCAAAATTGCATGTTAGCCAACTCAGGAGATCTTTAAAATCCTGGAGTTATAAAGCACAAGAAGACAAGCGTTTACTGCATGTCATGCCAAGTCTACAACACGCGTACTTTCTTTTTCATACCCCTCAATATTAAATGCAGACATTCCTATTGGTTATTTCCCTTGAAGAAATTGTCTTTTTAGCTGTCTAAAATTGTAAGTGGAATAATACTTCAAAAATATTCAAAATATTTTCAATTAAAAATATTTTCGTGAGTGAAGGATGATGGTTTTTATTTGGCATTTTAATTTCATATGCTGATACAGAGACTAAATCTAGGCACTTACTTAAGCATCGGCTGCACTGGGAATACAACTGCTTACCAAAAAAGGGTGACTATTAATTTTATAGATTTGTTGTTCTGATACCTGTATGACATGTAACTTTATAACATGTAACTCTTACAGAAGGCTTAGAATCCCTCCAATCCTAAAGTTAGAAACACACAGGAGAGAATACAACAGAGGCCAAACAAGGCAGGCAATAAAACACAAATTACACAAGGAGAAGCTGAGGGAGATAGGCTTGTTTAGCCAAAAGAAGGCTGGGATAGGGAAGGATATGGGAAGACAGGAACTACTTGCATCCCTCAACTATTTGGAGTTTAGCTATAGGAAACACAAAGACGGAATTTTCTTGAAGATGCACAGGTAATAAACAAAATGCAACAATTAAGGGATTGTATTGCATGTAAGAAAAAAAAAATCACAAGAGTTGTTAATCATTGAAAGCACTTGTCCAATGGGGTTAAGGATTCTCTCTCCTAGGAGGTTTTTAAAATTCAATTGAACAAGGTCCTAAAAACCTCATCTGACTTTGAAGTTAATCCTGCACGGAGCAGGAGATTGGTCTGGAAAAACCTCCACGGGTCCCTTCTGACCTAATTTATGCTATGATCCTATGTTCAGTGGCAAAAGATTAAAGTATTTTAAAGATGCTATGGTTTTAGTGGTATTCTCAGTTATACAAATAGCAAATAGCATAGGAAGCTATCTAAATCACAGGGCATCTGTGCATTATCACTCTGTGTGCAGAGACATATTTCTCTGCTCAGTACCAGGTGATCTCATACTTTCCTAGCATGGTTTCTGCTCCCACTGCAATAAGAAACAAAGTAGTGTTCAGAGACACTTTATATGGAAACGTCTAGAGCCTTGATTTCTCATCCTCACCTCTGAAGAAATACACGGTACTATCCAAAAGAATTATAATCCATGAGCATAATTCAAAATCCTGTCATTCCTACTTTGATCATAACAGTAACCAAAAATTGATTCACACAATCAACCCGTGCTGAATAATATCCAGGATGAAGAATCTCTTTTCAGAAACAAGCTACAAAATATAAAGACATGTGAAGTTCAAGACATGCCTTCACACTTTACCAAACACCTAAGACTGCCTCCAGCAGCTTCCTCCACACACTGTCAAACATTCTTGAGTTCATAGCAATACACTGCAAGCAATGACATGGCTGACAATACGAAACACAGCCTAGTCAGGCATTTCAATAGCAAAAGGCATTAGAGAAATCATCCAATTCAGCTTTCAAAAAGCAGTGGCATTTGTCCTGTTACACATGAAAATGCAAGTTTATTTTAACGGTGGTTTTAAGAAGAAAGGCCTTATTTCCAAGAGATGTTAGCAAAATTAGTGGAATTCCATCCTATACTCCAAATAAAACTAGAATGAGTCAGTAGTTATCCCCTATCCTTTTTTAAAAAGATCTGTTAACAAGGTCAATCTGTCATCTGAATGCATGAGCCAAAGCTACACTTCAAGACTGTATTCTTCTCATTTTAATTATCTAAAATTATAAGTCTGGGCAAAACTGTGAGTTCTTCATTGTATCAGGATCATAACAACCTTGAAGGTTTATGAAAGCTTTGAAGTAGTGAAGAGTTCAAACATGTAGCCTCTATTGTAACTGAGACCATGATTTGCTGTTTATTGAGATCAAAAGAGCAATTAAATGCAAATAGTGTCAAATAAATAAAATTAATACCAGAAATAGAGTGTGCAGTTGTCATTTGAAGGGACTGATCATATCCACATAGCTTGTACTAAAATACAGGGGTTTTTTAATAATCAAGAGAATCCAAAGAATCAATACAGAAATGCAGGTTCTCAATATCAGTTCGGCTAGGAATTAGTTTGCAAGTAAAGTTTACAGGAAAGGAGCAGTATCTCCTGGCTCAAAATGGCAGTTGTGCAGGGTTCTTACTCTTAGTATGAAGCACAATTTGAAGAAGTGTTTTACTGAAGGGTTAGGCAGGGACGGCACTACTACACCGTGCCAGCAGGAGCAGGGTCAGCAGCTCCCCCCTGCAGACCTGTGGCCCACAGCCGGCACCCAAGGGGAAGCTAAGGATGGGGCCCAGGGTCAACAAAGAATCCAGGTCCCCAGCAAGTGATGAGGCAGAGCTGAGGCAATCCAGGAAGCCAAGCCTAAAAATTAGGCTCAGCAGGGAAACCATCCAGGCAGCTGCATGGCTGAGGCTGGGACCAAGGCTGAGCACCAAGCAGCTCCCAGGCAAAGAACTGGAGGTCCCCAGGGAGCTTATTGCAAATCATCCTCACAAAGCTCTTTCCCCAAGCCTGATCTCAGGTCACATCTGCACCACATCAGAGAGGCCAAACTGCAGCAGGAAAGGAGTGGAGAAAGCTACTAAGGAGCATAAAGTACACTAGCTGAACTGTAAGTCTGATAAATTTGGATATAACATTCAAAAGAATAAAGAGGTTGATCACCTCAAATAAAATAGGGGGGATTTATCATTTCTAAGCGATCAGCATTTAGAGATGACTTAACTAACAAAGAAGTTCCTGTGGCATTAACATTGTTCCAGTATAATCAGGACCAGATTTAAGATTGGAAGTCTTCAACATATCTGATAGTACAAATTATATCCTATCCATGGGGAGACTGAGATGTGAAATTAATCTTAATGACAAGCGTAACTTTTACACCCTCCAATTGTGAATTTACAGCTTCTGAACAAGAAGGATGGAACAAGTTGGAATGTCTTTGGAATAATTTACCACTGACTTTATATTATTTTCAGAAGTACCTGTTCTCCAGAGAGATGAATAAAGTTGCAGGTTATCAGTTTTTACAGGTGTTACATGGATTAAACTGAAAAGAGAAACCACACAAACTGTTCAGTAGAATCCTTTCCTCATGTTTGCAGTGTTATGTGTCTTTTGTAGAGAAATGCAAAGTCAAAAGACATCTCCTAAAGACCAACTTATTTGTATGAAATAACAAATCATGGAATTTATCCCAAATGCTAGTGACTTAGAAAACCTGATTGTGACAGACTAATTCTTCATCTCTTGCTAATTCTCTATAGCATGAAAAGGATTATGCATTACCACACAAGTATGCTACAATTTTGTGTTGCAACTCCATACAGATGATCACATTGCAGGTCCTGCAATTAGAGTCATTCAGCAAAGGGAACTTGATGTTTTTTCAAGATCAAACAGCCCCAGGGAAATAATCAGAATGCAAAATTTGCACTGAACCAGGGGAACTTAGAGAAGTTCTCTACTTACACCTTACATGTTTCTTAAGTTGTTGTTGGGTCTATAAAACAACTGAAAAATCTCTTACTTTTGTTCTTCAAAGACAAAGAAAGGAGGATGTTTCAATGGCTCCAAGAGATAGTAAGTTGCCAAATACCCTGAAAGAAGGTATTCAGCATGCATTAAGTTAACTTTTCAGACAACCATTTTTTCCTCTCTTTACAAGTGAAAGGTTGGTTTAGTGAACTGGCATTCTAAGGTGCTAAAATCTCTATTCACTGCACACAACGTTGTATCAATCTGGAGGCTTTAGTCTTTCCAACAATTTAGCATTTAGATCCCTCACCTGTATAAATCTCATTCTGCTGTCTACTGACTCATTCAATGTGCATCTCCCTATATAAATTAGCATATATATTTTTTTAAAAAGGAGTATATTTAATATATCAATGGTAGGTACCCTTATTACTAAGAACAATTACCACTTTTCCTAAACATAAACTATTCATAAACATAAAAGATGACTGTTCAAGGTTTTTACTCCCTTGAAATTTAAGCTCCCATTTAGCTAAATACACCATTCACAAGATAATAAATTGTACAGAAGCAAAAGTGCCACCATTATAATTTTTATTTGTTTGAGCTAGAAGGAACTCCCACATAATGATAATTTTTGTACAGCTTGAAAGGAATGTTAATGCCTATATATTTAAGGCACTTCAATGAAACTGAAAAAGGAATAAATCATCCAAACATTTTGAGAATCCTAATCTAGTGCTCTGACAACAGTCAGAACATTTCCACTCTCTGCTCCTACTCGTGGCCATGAACCTTCTAAGCAGCAGTCAGCCTTGAGACCCTTGAAGGAAGAGTACTCTGCAATTCTCCATCATCTGAGGTGCATGCTTCTAATAGTGGTCTGTACTAAAGAATTTAGGAGCAGAATCTAGAGTAAAAGGCAGGAGTTTAGCTTGGAACTTGATATCATGAAGATCTCAAAAAGATCCACCAAAGAACATTTCAGACAGTGCATCACCTCATATATGGTCCAAAGCAGATATATCTGTATAATGTGTCAAAAATTTCTGCAAAGATCACAAAAAGCAAATGGGAAATAGGTCATTATTAGAAGTCATCCTTCAAGAAGCTGAAGGTGAATTCAGAAATGAAAAGAGATAAGAATGAATTCTGGTAGACCAAAATAGTTTTAATAGAATAACCAGTGTAGATATAAAAAAAGGAATAAATAGGAGACTGCCACAGTCTTTCTGAATTAGATCTTTTTTTTCCTATTTTCAATGATTAGAAAGGTATTTACTCCATAGTATTATTTTATGCAGAATAAACTTGAGGACAAACTTTGAACTGATATTTCAGAAAAAGGAGATATAAAGTCAGTCAACAAAACAAAATCAACAAATGTTTTAAATGAAATTATAGTTAGTGTAAAGCATCTCTAGTCTAAAATAATTATTAACTGTAATACAGTCTTTAATTGATGAGAAATATAAACGTTGGCAAAAATACCAAGATATTTTTAAGAAATTTCAACATTATATAAATTGAAGAATAGAAAAATGAGTCTGACATCCACATTGGGCAGATTTTTAGAAGCTCAAATACACAATAAAATTAGCAAGCATACGAATAAATTATGATAAAATGTGGAAAAGTCAGAATGGCTTTAGTAGAGGAAATTCACATTTGTTACATGTATTAGAATTCTTTCAAGTAGTCACAGAGAAAGTGAGAAAATGGGATTTATTTCTACTGCTCATTTGGGATTACAGGCTTTTAAAGAGTCTCAGCTACCATGGAATAGGAATAAATTAATCCATGAGAAAACTGAATTAGTCATAGGAAAAGAAATAAAAACAGGAATAAATGTTCAGGAGTTTTTAAGGGAAAGTTTTCATCAGCAAAACTTCAGAGAGATCAGTCTAGAGATACTCTGTTCACCATATTCATAAATTATCTAGAACAAAAATGAATGAGGTGCAGGAAAGCCTCACACTAAGTTAGCAAAAGCTATAGGAAAAAATGCCAGCTGAGAAGTGTTGCAGAACAGTCTCAGACTGAATAGAGAAGTCGACTCACTGAAAGACAGATTTAGGTTAGGCAGTAAGAAAAGCTATGTGTCGTGAGCATGGCGCAGCACGGCAATTATCTGGGACTCTGTGAAAGAATCTCATTGGAAATCTGTCCAGAGAAGCCAGACATATGTGCCAAGTTCTGATGATCCATCTCAAGAAGAATCTAAATGGTGTATCAGAATGTTTCATTAGAAAATGAAGCATTCTTCCTAATGTTATGTTTCTAAGGATTTAGGCATAATGACTCAAATATCTGCCTTAACTGGCTTTTATAATCAGACTAAATGAGTACAGAAATTATTATCTTTTTACTAGCAACATAACTTAAATAAAATATGTGAACCTACTGAAGGCAACATTTTTAAACTATCTTAATGAAAACAAAGACAATTTGAGACATTTATACATAATCTCAGTTACTTTAATCATCAGGACCTATTATTAAATTTTCATATTTTTTATTACTTTATACTTTGTTAATCTAAAACTTCAGTCCATTATTCAAACCTACTTTTCAATCTCAAGCAAAGAAATACATTGCACACATTTTATTGTCTCCTACCTTACAAAAGATAGTATTTTCCAATTGCATGGTATTTGCAAAGAGCATATTACTGAAAATAATTGACTTATGGAAATAAATTATATAAAAATAGAACATGAATAAACATAAAAATAATAAAATATTGTATTGTTTACAAAATTTGTATTTTCACAAAAGACTAGCATAATACTTCTGGAATATTGCTACATATATCTTCTACAAGTATCTGTCAGAATCTGAGAAAGATTTTGTATATCAGATCTGAACATTTTGTCTAAAATAAGAGAAATTATCTCAGAAGACTTTTCTGTGTCAGTTGTGCTGACATCAGTTGTGCTGACATGGATACTCTCCCATTCAGCTTTTTTAAGAATTCAGATTGCTGGTTTACCACTTGTTATACAATAAACACCAGCATATACAGAACAATATATGCTAGTGCATTTAATCATTTTCCAGAAATAGGTTACCATTTGCATGTGCATGCATATATAAATATACATAATACGTGTGGCTATGTACAACAGATAATAAATATTTAAAAGCACAATATATAAAGTTCTAGCACTAATTTTATAATTATCTTGTGCCAGAGAGCCTAGGCAAACAGGAAAGAAACTAATCCTTGCTCTACTTTATAATAATCAATGCCTCAATATTAGCATCACTAGATCACTAATACTTCTGTTTCTCAAATAAAGACTCATCCTCCAACCAAAGAAATGTACTTGCACGAGTTTGTTAGTCCAAAAAATGGTATGTATCAACTTAAAAACCATAATTGCAAATTCATATGCAATTGGAAATTCCATGACATGAGGACAGATATGTTAAAAGCCCCATCATTGTCTCCTTAAAGGAAATCTGTTTCAGTAGTTATGTGTTTTGGGTTCATAAGCAATGGATGGGAGATTCAGGCTGTAGGAGAAGCCTGCTGTTAACTCTGATAACTCCATACCTTGTTTGACCGCAGGGACACTCTTCCTCCGCAGCGCGCACAGAATTTGGTTTGGCAATATGAACAGTTATGGCCACAGCCATCAGCAAATTTCGTTTTGTGGCAGATGCCACAGGTTGGGGCATCGCCCTTCTGCTCCTGGTGCTGCTGTGATTCTTCACCCATCTTCTTCACTTGCTCCTTGTACATCTCAAACTGCTGATGTAATTTTCTGCAGAAGAGAAGAGATTGTTTGTTGCTGTTTATTTTTGCCCACAAATATTTCACAGTCAATAAACTGCAATCATTTTTAAAATTCAGAGAGAAATACTGTAGTAAAGCAAATATATTTAATTTATGACACTCCAGAAGTGTTACATTCAATAATTTTTTTTTTTTCATTATAACTAAACTCTAGGAGAAAGCTCAACATGGATAACACACAGCTCACAATTCAGCTGTTTCCTGACACTGTAACTTTGCTTTAGATGGGACCAGATATTTACTACAAGTACAACAGCTGGAAACATAGGATAAGCCATCCAAGAGCCCATGATACTAAATAATAAACTAGCTAAGAAGAAGAAAAAGAAACCTAATTCATTCTTTAAAGTGTACTTTTATCTAATTCCACCAGACAGATGAAAATATATTTTCTTTATTTAGTTTAGCTTCATTTATCTAACCGTACTGCATAGAATAATGATTCCAACATCATTTTTCAATGACTTTTCAATCACTGGGTTTAAGCCCATAATAAGTTACCTCATCTTAACAAGTTATTTTAAGTAATTTAAGCCATTCATATCATCAGAGAGGAAGTGTCATCTCATGTAAAATGGAAAGTATAAGACAGCCTTAGGTGTAGAACCCAGGAAAAACTGCTTAAGATACACACATACATTTATCATCCATTTCCAGTACTAGAAACAAATGCAGTCAGTGGCCATGAGTGTACAGAACTGCAATGTTAATTCATCGTGTGACTTCATCTGTATTTCTGAGACCACAATCATCAAATCTCAATACATGATAATGGAAGTGTCTCATGGTGACCAAACCTCCAGACACATTTCATGGTCTATAATGGTACGGTTTTTTATCAAAAGCCCGACTTCTCAACATAAATGGTGTCATGGGAAATTTAATTTTCATTGTAAATAGTCATAGTATTTTAGCTTTTGCAGATTCTGAAAAAGATGGGAAGGGTGACATTACATATCATGAGTTTCAAATCCATAGAGAAAAAACAAAAAGAACTTTGACTTCTCTCCTTTTTTATCATTGTGATTTAAAGGGATCTGAACAGTGATATTTGAATTCTTAGCATAGAGTTCAACTTGCCAAATTTTGCAACAGAGACTGTAAATTTTAGTATATTAAAAGTAATTAGTCTAATTTAGGCAGATTTTTTAGTTTCTTGGATAAGTTCATTCAAAACCCAAAAAATTAAGCACTTTTTATGAAACATTAAAAAGTAACATAAGACCAAAAAAATTGCAAAAGGCATTTATTTTTCCTTAGGATTATTCTTCTTGAGAATCTTGAGACTAAGTTAATACAAAGCGTACATGCATCATAAAATAGAACAAAAAATACCCTCCTAGAAAACAACTAAATCCAGGAGACAAACTTCCTTAAGCATACATATATCCTTTACATAGATCACATATAAATTAATGATCCAAAACTATTTCATCAGGATTTTCAGATGCACCCACCAAACCAAATATTACACGAGTTGCTTAAAAATTAACTCAAGCAGTTTTTTACCATGGTTATTCACACATATGGCAAGAATTGCTGGGATTTACTTTGTCTTCCAGGAAAACTCCCCTAAAAATGTACTTTAATCAGACCACAGAGGAATTGTAGGAACAGGCAGGCAGCTCCCTCTGTGCAGCAGGAAAGACAGGAGGCTGGAGTCATGCCTCTCTCTGTGCTACCCCGCTGCCTGAGCTGCCAGCTGCCACTGACCTTTCCCCGGGGAGAGGCAAAGAGGGTTCCTTCACTGGCTGATGTGTCATTTTTCTGTGCACTGCTCTTGTTATTTCAGGACCACTCCTGAGTGCAGGGACTGTCCTCAGGCTCAGCAGTGGCTCCCTCTTCCCTGACTTTCACCCCTTCCCACCACTCCTGGCCCGCATCAGAGCAGGGACAGGGGCTCCTCTGAGACCTCTGCAGCAGGGATGGGAGAGCTGGCATTGCCTAAAGCCAGCTGGGCAGTCAGCAGTGAGAGGCTTCTTCTGCCTGCTCCCTGCTTCAAAAGAGCTCACTGTGGAGTGCTCTTTGTTGAATGGGGTAGGACACGAGTTACTAATAAGCGAGAACTGAATGAAGTGGAAAAAAAATTTGGAAGTCAGGAAACCCGGCACATTTCGGCGTTTTACACTGACAACACTATATAATTGGTAGTTGGTAGTCTGGCCTGTTTCCAACAATAACACATGTAATCTCTGAGACCTTGCCTGCCTTTTAATTTTGCTTAACATTGCATTCTTCATTTAAAGCATATTATCTATGCTGAACTCCAAGTTTATTTTTAGGCTGCGTTCAGTTTTGTGGCTTCCTTATAATCTACAGCCTTTGTTTGTATGATTACTTGCTTACCAGTCTCACTGATGCAGAAAAAGCACAAGGCTTTTGCCAAATCTTAAGCCTCATGTACTGAAATAATTTCACTTGTGTTTCCTCTTGGGCACAAGAATCTATGTAAAGGTCATAACTTTTCCTTTAACGTATAAACTTTTCAAGGTTATACTGAGAAATTTTCCAAAATCCTTGTTCTAGTAAGAAACAACTTATCATCCGCCAAAATTGTTCATCATTACATCTTTTTCTGTTCTGAGAAAAATATTACATGTATTGATAGCTGTCAGAAAAAAATTAAACAGAAAAGATAAGACGGTATGAAATATTCAGTTAGATATAATATGTGTTGTATTTGCTAATCAGAACCACCTGAGATGAATATGCATACTTGAAACAAAATACAGAGTATTCATTTTAGGAAGTTAATTTAAAAAATTTTGATCTGTTTTGTAGATAAACAATTATTTTTATCAGCTAGCTTGCACAGGTTTAAGCTAAAATTTAAGCTAAAAACACACAGTAATAATTAGGTGTTTAGAATAGCACAGTATCTGAAACTCGTTTGGCAAAAACTGTGCAATGTATACTTTTCAGAAAGCCTATTGCAAAATAAAATTCCATTTTATTCAAGCTCTCTGCACTCATCTTTCTACTGAAAACATTTCTATCTGAGGGCCTCAGGTGTTCACTTACTAGGGAAATTAAAGTAACCAGTACCAAGGCAAACTTCAAGCCTGAAACCAAACTCAAGTATCCCAAGACTCCAATTTCCAGTCCGTATATCCACTGAGTTACTCTATTAATGCAAGAGGCCAAGAGCCATCCATGATTCATAGAATAGTTTGGGTTGGAATAGACTTTTACGATCATTGAGTTCAACTGTTAACCCAGCACTGCCAAGTTCACTGCTGAACTGTGTCCCCAAATGCCACATCCACACGTCTTTTAAATACCTCCAGGGATGGTGACTCAAACACTTCCCTGAACAGCCTGTTCCAATGCTTGAAAACCCTTTCCATTAATAACTTTTTCTTAATATCCAGTCTAATCTATCCAATTCTCTAGTGCAACTAGAGGCCATTTCCTCTCACCCAACCACTGCTAACCTGGGAGAAGAGCCTGACCCCCACCAGGCTACAGCCTCCTTTCAGGTAATCTTAGAGAGCAATAAGGCCACCCCTGAGCTTTTTTTCTCCAAGCTGAACACCCCCAGCTCCCTCAGCTGCTCCTCATGGGACTCCAGACCCTTCACCAAATTCATTGCCCTTCTCTGGGCACATTTCAGCACTGTGGGAATCCAGGGCAAAGAGAGTATCCCTCTGAGCACTCTGGAGGGTCCTGGCCCCTAGGAAAACACTAGCTTTGACCCTCATCCATGGAGAAGAGCTTCCAGAAATCCCTGGATAAACCAAAATCCATAAAAGAGTAAGACAGAAATTAGTGCAGTGTGTCACTAGGGTGAAAAACTTAGCTTTTAGGGAGTTAACATAGAGTCAAGATGGAGGGAACAGGGCGTTGTTTCATAGTGCTTCTTCTTCATGTATTCCACGTCCTGCAGTGTTGCTAGCACAGAAGTGATTGGCTAAAATCTGCCACAGTTTTTAGTTACATAAATGGACAAAAAATGGTAATTGGTAAAGAAAGAAAAATAAAATAAGTTTCAAGTATTAATTGGACAAAAGTGATTATTAAAAAACCTTGAAACTGCACATTCGGGGCCATTTTTGGTGGTGGGTTTCCCTGAGCATTGAGTCCGGTTGGGATGGTGCCAGGTTTTCTGATAATGTGTTAATAAATTTGAAGAACGAGATCATAACGAGCATCTGGAGTCTTCTTCCTGACACAGAACTGAGATAAACAGGTCTCCCCCAGCTGGGCAGTACCTGAAGGTGCCCAGCGCCCAGGGGCCGAATCCCACAAGCACCTCTTTGTCTTAGTAGTAGTGAAACTCTGTACAGGAGTTGTATTTCAGGCCAAAATTTTATCCACAAAGAAAACCCTTATCTTTAGACATGATACGCACCTTTTTTTTTTGTTTGTTTGTTTTTGCAAATCCAGGTAATTATATGAAGTCATAATTAACAGCTCATTTAAGTAGAAAACCCAGCAATGCCTATCCATAACTCTTATACATGTGCATTTTGGCAATGGCCTCTATAGCACATACCATCTATCTGTACTGCTGCAAAACCTCACTATATTTGTTTCAAAAACACAATTATGTACTTTAACAACTGCTATAAATTTTAGAAGAAAAGAAGTTGGTATGAGTTTACACAAACGCCTAATGATAAAGAAAATTTAGTCTGGGAAACTGGTAATTAAGTTCTGCTCTTGTGAGAATTACTTCCCTGAATCACACTTGTATCTGCTGAAAGTTACAGTGGTGAAGCTCATGCGGCTTATATGAGTAGACAAGCTTTTTTTAAAAGAAAAATGAAACTATATATCCAAGATAACTTCTTAGAGGACTTCTCAGTTCGGAAAGCAACTGTTTTTAAGAGCTTGGATTGCTCTGCCAGCATCAAGAAATAGTTTCTCTTGGAATACTTGCTTTGCTCTGGAATGGAGTTAATTTAATTCTGCTTTTCCTGATTGCCCACACCTTACCGAAAATAAAAAAATTCAGTATCAGTCAAAAAGTAGCAAAGTTTGAATCTTACCCCATCCATGCCAAAGGCAAGTAAGAAAAGCAAGTTTATTATTGATATTTTATCACTGTATAGAAGTTTTAATTTTCTCCTCCCCTCCAGAACTGTCCCTAAAACTCAGCAATTTACCAAAACTAAAAAAAATTACTGACAAGAAGTTCTAAAATTATATCTACCTCCCAAAAGTTCACATAAATGTTTCTGAAATTTTTAAATCTGCTTAAAATTCACCATTAGAAGGGCAACTGTTAAGAAGGAATCCAGGATGTTTAGGCCAGATGTGAGTGTAGAAGCCACTTCTCATTTCCTGATTACACCTCTCTCAAAGTTTTATTACAGATGTGACACTTGCTCATTTTGTATTCCCAGGCATGGAGCATGGATGTGGCTTTAATCCAGGCTTCAAAAAGGGTTTGTTCACTTTCAGCTCTGCCAAATCCATTCATTTAACATTTTTTTTGCCCAATGGCAATAAATGTCTGGTAGCATATGACATTCCTCCCTGTACTGTACACTTGAAGTTCCTGCTTTTACAGCACTGCCAGCTACCCCGGCCCTGAGTACACCCACTTCTTAATGGATACTACTTTTATGTATATAACCCCATGTGTTGGTAGAGGTTGGAAAACAGGAGACTGAACAGCAGTTCTGCTGATAAGAACCCCTAGAAAATAGGGTGGAAACCAAGCAATGAGCCAGCGGTGTGTGTGCTTGCATTACAAATTGGACAAATTACATATGGGTCCATATCAGGAAGGGTATGAGCAGCAGATTAAGGGAAATTATTTATTCCCTTTGACTGGCACTGGCAAGGCTGCACCTGGACTATTGTGCCCAGGTTGGTGTCTGCCTGTTATTGATGGATGTGGAGAAATTGGACACGTTTGACAAGTCCATTTTGTTAACAAAAAGGAAAACGATCATGTCTTTGCTCAATCCAGTGAAGAGGAATGGACTAAGGAGTGATCTAAATAAAACCTGTCTGAAACGAGCTATCTAATCAAAACATTACCTGAAAATAAAAATTACATAGCCAAATTCTTCCTGGCAGTCAGAAATCCAAATCAAGCAGCAAAAGGCACCAAAAGGGCACTTTGTGAGGGGGTTCAGGCTGGGCATTAGAAGAAGCATGTACATTTGGAAGGCAATGAAGGACTGAAAAAAGTTGTCCCAAGACATGGCAGGATCACTATGTTTGGAGCTTTTCAAAACTTGCCCAAATAGAGCTCCAGTTGTCTCAAGTGAGTCTTGGCAATAACCATGCTTTGAGCAGGAGGTCAGTTCAGAGACTCTCTTCAAAGAACATTCCTGTTGTTACATAATTGGCAAAGGCCTTATGGAATCAGACAAGAGATATGAAGAATAAACCCGAGCAGAATAATAAGGAAAAATATTCAACAAGAAAAAATTGGGTTAGCATTGTTGAATAGAAAAAAGTGACCACTTTTACTTACAGAAAAAAAACCCCAGCTCTTCATGTTTTTTATAAACTACTGTGAGAATGGCCTTCTCAAAGTCTGACCAATGAATTCACATTTGCTTTCAACTCTGTGCAGTGAAAAGAGCAGAAAAACCTTGAGTTTGAGTTGATATGGATATGTGTAGGAAGTAAAATAGAATTTAAAATTTAAAAAAAAGCAATGTTCAGCAATGCAAAAGAGGACTTCTCTTAATTGAAAAATGATGATTTTGCCGATATTCAACTGAAATGAGAAAGGGCATCACACATAACTCCTCTTCAGAAGACCATGATTCTGCTTTAAGTCTAGATAAAGAAAAACTATTAAGCAACCAAAGACTCAAATCTAACTTCAAACAAAAACCTCACATCCAATTCTATTTGAAACCAGTGTGATATCATACTCAGGCAGATAATACAGCTAGAGTATTGAAGCCATTCACAATTCAGAGTTTTCAGCTTTCATATCAGTGAAAATGAAATATTGACAGAAAATGGATGTCAGCAGAGATCTCTACAAA
Organism: Regulus satrapa; assembly: GCA_013396955.1. Classification (NCBI taxonomy): domain Eukaryota; kingdom Metazoa; phylum Chordata; class Aves; order Passeriformes; family Regulidae; genus Regulus; species Regulus satrapa. The sequence goes on from VWZN01016115.1 coordinate 51,084, forward strand.
CATTCATTCAATTCATAGCACTTTAACTTCCTTGCTGGAAAGATCTAGATTGTCTCACTGGAATTGATATATTATTTCTAGCTGTCTGATTTCCTCAAATTTCCTCAAATAAAAATTAACTATTTTTTACTGTCTGCAGGTTTAACTTCAGGGGCACCTAAGTGAAATTTCTAAGCTTAGACTTTAGATTTTTAAAAAATACATTTAGAAAGTGCAAACTGAAAGGGCTTAAAACACAACTGCAGAGTAAAAATGCTACTTTTTAATCTACACACTGGAATTTACAGTAAGTAGAAGAAATCTAAGATGTTAAAAAGTGCTTGTCAGAGGCCCTTACTTTGATTCCTGCTAAAAGTACCAGTTTTAGCTAAACTTTCACAAACTTTTTCTTTTAAAATAGAAATATACCATAAAATCCAATTAATTTGAATTTCTGAGTCCAAGAAATTTATGCAGAAACAATAACTTCTAAATTTATCTCAAAAGTGTGCATAGTCTCTCCTGTGGGTTTTACTTGGCATAAATAAACTGATTTTCTATCTGTTTAAGTGAAGAATGTAGCAGAAAATTAACTCCACACTATTTTTTTCCAGGTGGGAAATGCATTTTCCCCATTTTTAGACAGATTTTTTTCACAGCATTTTCAGTATTTTGTTTAGAAACAAAAGATTAAATATAAGCCATATAATGATAATAACAGCCCTATTCAGCAGAGTCAAATAGTGAGATATTTCACTGTGACTTTTTTTCTTAACATAGGGTAAATTCTCCTGAAAATGTCAGTAGAAACAAATCTGTAATTTTTAGCTTTTTCAACAATTAAGGTTTGAGTTGGTTTACAGGTGGAGCTACCTAGGAAAAAAACTATGATTTGCATGGTTCCTAATCTCTAACCTATTAAGGAATAGGTACTTTAGTTATTCTGTGATATTCATTAATATTAAATGGACACAGAGGAACAGTGATGCAATTTTAAGTGGAAAACTTTTTTAAAGAGCCTAGAGAATTGACAAGTCAGAGAATAAGGAGACGCTAAACATGGTGAAAGATTTATTTACTTTAAAAAAAGAAAAAACAAAAAAATCTTTGTTAAAATACTACCCCCACCTCTCAATCAGTGATTTATTTATCAATATATTCATTAAATTCATACACACCAAAAAAAACCCCACAAGATGGCAAAAAATCTAGGCAAATAGGGCATAGACAGAGTTAAAATAAGTTCACACGCATTGAACATCCACATTTTGGATAGCTTCCCTGAAAAAAAAACCTGTAAAATTAATATATTTTTAGTCTAAGTACATATGTATATTCTAAATCTAAGTGAATTACACTGACTGTGCCTGAAATGCTGAAGAGAATAAAGTGAGCACAGAGAATGGAAAGAAAGAAGTGTGACTGCTAAATGATCTTGCCCTTGGTTTATACCAGTGCTGTTGCTCACTTCTAATTTAAGTGGGAAAAGCCAACAATATCCGAGCTAATGAGCATCCAAAACTACCAGATCTCTGTTTCAGTCTCTCTTTGCCATACAAGGGAGCAGAATAAAGATGTCCTGTTATGACTCAATATCATTTGCCTCATGCTGAAGAAACACTCTCTGTTGGTGGGCACCTTGTAATAGGTTATTCTTAGAAGTAAAATACATGGCCAATATGATGTCTGCAAGTTGGCCTGGCTCCATCCTCTCCTTTCCCCACTTACTAGGGCTTTCTGCAAAGGCTTATAGGTCACACTGCATCACATTTTGTTCACAGTTTATTTGACCTCGCTCACAAAATAGAAAATATTCTCTCATTGCGCTTTTCCTGGTGTCAGAATGAATTACTTAATTTGGTATGACCCTAAATAAACTTTTAACTACAGATGATGACACTGACTCTAGTTTAATTTAATTTGTTCAGAAAATTAAAAATTTAAATTAAAAAAAAAACAGAAAGAATGTGGGGGGAAAAAAAGCCCCTGCATTTTAATAAATGAGCACATCAGCTAGACAACAAGCCTACTTGGAACAGGCAGGATTACCTTACCTATTTTTTTTCTGTCTTTATAAAGCTCAGTATTGAATAAAACTGCAGCCTTTGTTTATTAACTTTGTTTATTAGCAGCAGTGAAATTGCTCTTTGTTAACAGGGGAGCAGAGAACAATAGCTAAGTATAATAGTCCTGTGAACACAAGAAAAAGTGAACATGAAGAAGATTAACATATGGTACTAAAAAGGACTTGCATAATTTATGTTATCATATTTCTGTGTGGGTTTAATGATGTGGAGATAAAGCCAGACAACATGCAAAAAAAGGAAAAAGGAAGTAGGTAGCTCCTGGCTATACCTGTTACTTCCAGTTTTCCTCATAACAACAAACTGATACTTGCTTCTATCTTTTCCTCAGCAGTTCAAGCTAATTGCAAGATTGAATTGAGAAGAGGTAGCTTACTAATTGTTTCTTGTTTGTTAAAGTTCGTCTTTTACTGAATTGTTTATTTTACTTTTACAATCTATGGTATATATAAAGCTAGAAAGTCAAAACTAAGTTTTAATCAGACACTATATAGTAAACTATCCAATGTATCAAGATCTTTTCCAACACTTCTTTAGTGATAATAAGAAATATGGGCATTTAAAATTAAAAATAATGCCACATTGCTCCAAAAGTTTAATGGGCAAATCATTCAAACAAAGCTCCCTAGTTTCTCCATAGCTGACAGTTATGAGAGCAACCACCTATAAACAAGTAAGATTCCTTAATAAGTCCACATGGAAACTACTTTACATCTTTGAATATTTTCACACCAATCTGTTTTATTTCAATGTAATTGAGAAGCATCTAATTATTCTTTTTTGGATCCTATTTAAAATCTTAGGTTACAATAGAAGTTTCCACAATTTTCATGAAAATATTATGGTGATTACCCTGGGGTATTTTTCCCCATTCTCCATACCTGCTCATGCAGTTTAAAAAAAAAAAAATTTAGAAAATAGTTTCACAAAGCTTTGTGAGTCTGTCCATTCCTACCATGTTTTTTTCATTTGACTCTAAAATAAACATTCTTAGCTGCATTTTTCTTTCTCCATTAAAAAAAAAAA
>VWZN01016115.1:54204-70741 GCA_013396955.1 Regulus satrapa
AAAAAGAAATCATTTTTCCTATTAGATTTTGTCAACTAATTCTTTAACTTCTCCAGCTGTACTGGAAGTATCAGTAAGAACTCTGGTTTTGAGTTTAGGCATCAAGTGGGTAAGCTAAATCCATACTGTTACACATAACAGCAGCAGTTTTCCTTGTGCTCTTTACCCTTGTCACAAGGCAAACACTTCCCAGGTAATTTTAGGTCTCATTTAAAGTAAGATTAACCATGCCAGTTGTAATTGAAAAAGTCCTGACTCTCCAAGGAAACTCTCCAAGTTCATTCCACAGCTGCATTCATGCAGTTAAAAATATTTTATCTCCAGTTCCATGGCCTCGTCCCTGTGTTTGCAATCCACACTATCCCAAAGGAGTTGCTCTGATAAAGTGCTGAAGCTGTAAGAACTGAATCTCAGCTGACAGTGAAGATCAGAAGCAAACAGTTGAAGTTACAGCAAAAGTAGGCTGCCAGGAACTGTAAAAATTACAGATAATTATGGTCAATTTTTTAATCTAACGCATTACCAAAAAAAAAATTTTAAAAAAATTATATAAGCAGTCAATCTGTCAATGCTTTACATATCCAGATACCTTCAACTTCACTTTAAAAATTTCTGGCAATTCTGATGGGAAAAAAAATAATTTTCTCAAAGACAATAGTGTTTCAAGTTTGGAAAAATAGTCATATTGACAGAAGAAAACTTTCAGAACTTTCTCATTTAAGGTTATTTTTGCAACATGACTACGAGCTTTAGTGACTATTAAAAAGGACACACCAGAGACACCTTACAATAGATTATACCATTTGAATCTTCAGTTCTTCTCATGTCATAATATTATCATGTACTAGTGCTGCTAAGCAGTGTGGAAAATTGAAAGCAGAGTTTTCAGAAACTGTGCATAGAAAGAGTGAGCCTTCCTTTCTGCATTCTGTCTCTTATTGATGACAACCAGCATCTGTCCTTAATTTCTATGAGAGAAGGCACAATGGAGTGGGATAATTTGTAGCCTGTATATTGCTGTAAAATAAGGACATCAGGCATAGCATTATACACATCCAGAATCATGACACTCTCAACTACCACCACTTCCTGTTGTCTATCTATTAGAAAATCCCAACCAGAAACCTAAATAGACCTCTAGACCTGTAAGTCAATCAACCACAAAAGATTCCCAGGTAAAAGAAAAGTAGAAAGTGTCAGGGCTCCTTTCTGAACAGAAATTAAATAATATCTTATGACCTTTTTGGGTTTTTTTTAACAGAAAAGTATTTTATTATTTAGAATTAGAATTATTTTGCAGCTATTGCAGCACCCTTACAATGTTGTGAGCTTCATGCAAAACTCAAGACTACCATTGGTGTCTTCTGCATGGATATTTTCCATACAGAGTTGAGACAGGATGCAAACAAACCTTCATACTCTATACAAAAATTCTCACCTGAAATCTAAACTCCTAGAAATACACTTGGCTCCCATACAAGTTTATTTTTATAGTCTATTTGTATCCTATCATTCCACTTTTTGTATCTATGCTGATAAAAACATGCTGATTTTTATAGTTAGATGTTTCTCCCTGATTCACTTGAATGCTGTTTTGAATCAGAAATATTATACTCATGTAAAATCATTAGAAATCAAGTTGCCCCTTGATTATCTCTACATCTTTGCTGATACTGCTTATTTTAGGAATCCTATTAAATAGTTTTAAGGAATCTGAGGCACATTTATAGAGATTTTAATTACTAGAAGTTATTTTTTATACAGCCTTATTATTAGAAGTATACAAATTACTGTTCCATCTACATTATTCACTCAGAAGTTTCACAGTTTATCTTATATTTTACTTGTTTTAACAAATGACACTTTTATTAACTTTATTCTAAATTTCCTTGTAAAGGGATACAGTATTTACCAAATGTGCCAGAAAAAGAGGCTAATTCAGTTGCTGACAATTCAGCACATTGCAGCATTATTACATTTATAAAGGGCATCTCCAGCAGAGATAGTATTTCTCATAGTCACTCAGGTTACTTTTTTTTGCATCAACTGTTGGCTTACAATAGAAAGCCATTCACTTCACACCTGTAGTGTTAGAAATGTCCAAAATTACTAAGGTGCTGTGATAAATGTTTTTATCCTTACTGTGAAAGGAAAAAATTACTTTTTCATTGGACAATTACACACATAGCCAAAATAAACACACGCTAAATAATAGGTCAGACCGTCTCGTCTCCGAAACGTAACACCTCCTGACATTGCAGTATCATGATTAGAATGAGTTCATTCCACATTGTTTACAACATTCATGAGCATTTTCAATTATTAAGTAGCCCCTATCTTTTTACTTCTGTGACAGGAGTGCTCCTATCTTGATGATTTTCCTTTTCTAGCAAACAGAAAATAAATGTGACCAATGGTGGGAAAGCAAGTTTAAGCAAGTCTTGGCTGTGCTCAACACATGGCTGTCTCCACTTCACCTAAGCAAACTGCACCAGCAGGTTTGATGCTGAATAATCACCACCAGAAGTGGTGTTTGCAATTATTTCTGATGCATCTTGATTTTGACAGTGCCAGTATTCTCTCTGTAAAGGATGCACCAGTGAAGCCACATTGCTCACAGCACTCTAGGGGGAGAGCCTCTTGAAGCACTTTGCCAGTTCTCAGAACACTGTTATTTTCCACACTGCTCCTATTTTTAAAGTAACAGGAAGTAAGGCAAAAACACTTGACTTTCATCGTGTTAGTGTATGTGTGTGTATATATATATATATATATATATATATATANTGCGTGAAAAAGGTGTGCAATTATTTTCCCCACACTAATTATATCTAAATTCATGCTTTCATACTGAAGGAGGCATACATTTCCCTTTACTGAAAAAGTGCACTGAACTCAAACTTAGCTTCTCAGAAGTAAAGTATGTCCATTTACGTTGCAGAAGTATTCCTTAATTTAAGATTAAAAGCATTTGATAAAAAAATATTTGTTAAAAGATGAGAAATTTGTGCATCAAAAACTGTAAAAATAATAGTTAATCTAATACTATTTCTATACATGACAGATAATGCTTGAGTTTTCCAAAGAAGTGCTGTTGTACAAAACCACCCCAACTAATCAGTGTCAGAGAGAAGATCAGAATTTAATCCTATATTGAAATCCTTTAACCTCTTAATTAAAGCCTATTAATTAACCATTAAGAGCTCAGAGTTACTGGGTATACATGAGGGTTGTAAGAGAATGAAGCCAGGCCACCAGCTGGCCTGCTGCCCATAACCCCACAGAGCGAAGAAGCAGCAGCAGCAGGCTCCAGGAGCTACCAGAGGGAGAAGGGACACTGACAGTTCAGTGATTATCTGTTTTCCTACAAAGTTTCAGTACTCTTGTAAATATAAACAGATTTTATTCACTTTTTTTATGAGCACAATTGAACTCAAACAAGAAGAATAAGTCTTAGTTCTGCTCCTCATCAAGCAGTTATTCTCCTGCATTATAGTTCTTATGTTCATGCTTTTTTTTTTTCCATTATTGATCAGGGCACATAGTTTACTATCTTGTTATGCCATCATGTAAATTGTTGATAAACCTTTTTTATCTTTTTTTTATCTTTTTTTGTTAGTAAGATCTGCAGGCCTAATCCCTGAGCAGGTTCAATGCAAATCAAACTTGGCAGACTCTGGCAGAAGGAAAGCCTTACTTTATAATGTGGTTTTCCTTTTGCTCTTTCTCACAGAGGTACCCTCAACTGCCACGACTTTGTAAAAAATCTACTATCCTAATGGTAAATATTGTGGAATAAAATATGAGAAAAAAAATTATTATCCTCTCTACTGCCGAACGTGGTCAATTCCATCTGTACAAAATAAAAAATATTCAAAATCAATTGCCACTCTTATTTTGTATCTAGGACTGACCAGACATCACTATTCAAAGATGACACAGTATCAAAACTGATATATTTCAAATTCTTTCTGCTATTGTAACTAAGCTGCTAAAACAGGACCTTTGTAACAGTTGGTTTCCAATATTGGAAGCAAGAGCTTTCTTTAAATATGGACACCCAAAGAAGCAGCTAATTACATCTCCATCTTACTTTCATCATTCCCTGGCCTCTAAAGGTAAAGTCAAAGGAGAAGTAAAGGCATGGCTGTGATATCACAGCCAATACCTGAACAAATCCCCAGAGGAGATAAAGTTGTGATCCTAGGATTACCACAATTCATCAATGTTGCGTGTCTAAGTGAAGAAAAAAGATTCATTTAGTGTACATAGGTAATTAGTATTGCAACAGCTAGGAAATGGGAAATGTACACAGTGGAGTCCCAAATCTAAGAGCTAATCTTTTAAAGAATAGTTTCCAACAGAACACATAGCATAATATTTTCTTAAGAAATTCAATATAGATACTGTAAAGAGAAGAATGCAGCAACATCACTACATACGATGAAATCATGACTACATTATGTTTGCTACTTTAAATTCATATTTAATCTTGAAACAGACAACATGCTGCTGTTTCTGAAGCTACCTGCTAATCAGAATTTTGTCATACAAATGTTAGTGGTTTACATCCTGTTGGTGAACACTGCACTAGAAACAATAAGACAGGTTTATCTTTTAGGCATATAACTGAGAGAAGGGGGTGTCCACACCTGGTCCAAAACTGTTTTCTGACACCTCTGTATGCATGGATAAAATACACCTGAGATTAGAGGTCTGATTGTGTTCCTGCTGACAAAATCAAAGACATCTCTGCTTAGTATCCTCACACTGAGACAAGAAAATCCACTTCCTACAATAAACTGATTTTTACTAACCAACTGTTGAAACAGAGAATATACAAATGGATGCAAAACTTCCTAAAGGATCAGAAAAAGTTGATGTAGAAAGAGTAACTTGAGTTACCGACTAGCTTTAAAGTTTTGGAGTAATTGAATCATGTTAGTGACAAATCCACATTCCAAATAGGCCTCAGTAAAACTGGATTTTTCTTTCTGTGACAGTGTCTTTTTTTGCTCTGTGAGAATCTTCACCGTCTGTTAATGTTATACATAGATGAGACTTTGTACCCAGTAGTATTCCTCCTCACCCCAGGCGTCTGATCGACTCACTCTGGCACCATCTGTCTGTGTTTGTTCTGAGTCCAAGATACTCCAGGAGCCACATCACTATGAATTTACTTCAACTTTCTCTCTATACAGAACACAATCAGAAAAACATGTTTTGGAAAAGATAAGTAAATTTCCTACTTTTTAAAAAATCAATATTACTTCTACTATCATCACAGAAAGCACCCATGAATGCACAAGTAAAAGCAAATGGGAATTATGATGTTGAAAAAGTAAAAAGATACACTCATCTGGAAAACAGAAGAGTTGATGGAGAGCTTCATGATATGAGTGATATGATTTTGCTCCTCCTTTTGGAGCACACCTGAACGTTCTGATTATCTGTTCAATTGTCCTCAAATCTCTAAAACCAGAACTAGAGTGAAGACTACTGTCACATAACAAAAATCTTAACTGGTGTTAAAAGACAATTGTCTCATCTAATATGTGTTCTGTAAGCAAGCATGGCAGAGCTCCACATCCTGTAGTCGGCCTTTCTAATCAGTCTAATCTTTTCCTGCTTTAAATAAGGGAGAATAAATAGACACTTTTTTCCTCTAGCCTTGCTGCCCCCCAACAACTCTGCAATTAAGGAATGAATATTTAACTATATTTTTATAGAAATAATTGAGAAAAGACTACAAATACTCCTTATCGAAGGAATAAAACAAGAGTGATAATAACACTGCACTCATCTTCACTCTGATAATTGTATCACAATCAGCCACTGCAAATACATCAAAATAAAAGTAAACAACTGAGAGAATAAACCCTCCCAAAGACAAACACAGCATTAACTCATAGCTATCAATTAAACAGAAATGTTGTTGAAAGAAGTTGGGAGTTTTAAAAGCATGCAACACTACTGAACTTTCATCTGAAAAGCTCTGCAGCTGGGAAGCCTAATTGTATTTTCAGCAACTCTAATTGTGTTTCCTGACTCCAGGGGACAGAAATTCCCCAGATGCTGTTGACTGACAGGCCTGGCTCTGCTTTCAACCTCCAAGTAAGCAAAAATACCCATTGCTATGTGAAACTTAGTATGAAAACCATCAGTATTTCCACTGTTATCATTAGCAGATGGAAGTGCCTATATTAGCATTCAGCACTACCCACAGCTGGGTCATTTGTAGAAGTCATTGCTAAATGAGAGCTACAAACTCCTCTCAATACCTGTATTCAGTAATAAACCATAAGATGTATGGTTTAGACCACACGGGCAGCCTTTGTGAAGTACAAAACATTTTCAGTACAAAAAAACTCAATAGAAATAGAAGGTATCCACCAGACCCATTTCCAGAGTTACTGGCATTAACTGTTTCAGAACTTGCTTCCTGGCTCTGAAATTTGGTATTGGTTTGTGAACCTAAGTGTTGATTTTCCAATAATTCAATCCAACATCTTGAGGGTATTTATGCAGTTATGGTGTTATAATTGATTCAACCATGATCACTGAATCTCTCCTCTTTCCTGAATATTTATTCAACATTTTTCATTATGCTCTTATCTTGATATCTCTACTGGCAGTGCAAAATAAAAATATTTTGAATATTTTTTATCAAATTACTGTTCATTAAAACTACCATTTAAAAGCCTTTTTTATACCACCAACCACTACTGATTCAAGAAGCCTGATGTATTTGATACAAACACTTAAAAGTCATCAGGAAAGCCACTTTGATTGTTTCAGGATATGTTTTTTGCTTCCACATAATAAACTTTTAGATATCTCTGCCTTAAAATTCTTCATCAGCTGTCTTCCCAATTCATCCAATAATTTAAAAACTTCTTCTAGTTATTTCCAGAAAATTTTCAATCACTCAGTAACATGTACAGCAGAAAAAATAAAGGTATCTTTTGTTCATGTTTTCTTACTAACAGTTTATATGAAAAAAAAATATTAAAGAGGATTATTATGGGATAAAGACACTCCTCTCAAAAATCTATAGCAGTTAGCCCCTTTACATTATTCATACTCTTACTCATGTGTGATACCTCAATAACCTCAATATTCTGGGAAGTTATTCCTCTTTGGTAAAAGCCATGCTGAGTTTTTCCAGGTAAAATGTTGAAATTATTAATTATCTAGAAATAAGATGATAAGGAGAAATATATTGAGGAGAGGTACCAAAGGACTGTTTTGATCCACAAGCTCATGCAAAAGGTCTAGAGAATCACCCCTGGAGAATGCTCGTAGCCTGTAATACCAGGTAAGCCTAATTACGAGCATTGAACACACCAGAAAGCCCGAGTCAGAAGTTTCCATATAAAAACAGAAGCTGTAATGCCAAAACAAGCCCCAGTCAACCATAATTATTTTTCCCAAGTGATGAAAACTGACACTCATAACTGTGCTGTCTTGTGTGAGTGCATCCTGAACATACTCTTTACGTTTACAGTACTCCGAGGGTGGCTGCATGACTCACAGAAGCATGGCTCCAGGGAAGAGAGAGATCAGTTCCATTAAACTCTAACTCCTTCCAACATCCTTTGATTTCATGATTCTGACTACTAAGATGATTATTTTCTCTTGGAAAACTCAACCAAAAAGAAGAACACTAACCTATCAGCATCTATTTTGACATGTTTTTAGCTAGATAATGAAGAAAACACTATAATGTGTTGATCTACTCTTCAAATCCAATAGCATTAACTTAAATTTAAAATGTTTAGAATACAGAAAATACTGACAAAAATAAAAAACATCCATGGTGAGAAAAATAGAGTGGAGCAGCCCAGAGAACCAAAATAAAATACATTGGGAATTCACCAAAGAGAGAGAAGAAAATCTTTAAACTAGAAAAACAGAAGTCTTGAGTTTGGAAAATATGGTCTATGAAAACAATTTTTGTGCTATTTAAAGGAATTGTCTCAACTAACTGGAGTCCAGAAATCATACCTGGCTATACATTCTGGTTTTTCTCTGTTAGGTTTCAGGCTAGGACTCTGTCTATGCAGGAAGGCTGTGGAATTGTGAACTCCCAAGCTTCCCTTCAGTTTCAAGCACCCTAACTGCAGTTCTATAGCAAGAATTTTTTTGTGCTGGGCTTATATTCTTAATGGGAATATTAATTCAAAGTGAAAAATTACCAGAGGGCAAATAATGATATAAAGTATGCCATGCAAAGTGACTCAAACACAAACCCCATGAAATTTCAGGTTTTGATATTTGTTATTCATAATGAGAATCATGAACTTGACCACAACTCATCAGTGTAATAATTTCACGCATGTATTTTTTTATTTTCTATCCAATTATGAGAAGACAATTGTTCCCTGCTGGAAGAGAAAGACAGATGTATTTAAAAAGCTGATAAAATTTTCTATCAACCTAACAAAACATAAGAACCAGAAGATATTCTCTTTTTCTTTTCTTTTGCTTAGTCTCTGACAAGTCATTTCCATGAATGTGACTAAGAGATTATTTTACCAAAATAGAAACTCTATAAGAAAGCTGAGAATACATTGCTTATTGCAATACTTCCTTGGTTTAAAGAAAAAAATATTAAAAAGTTACTTCCACAAACTTGAATTTTGCTTAAATTGACATGAATAAAAAACGTATGTACAATGAATGGTTGAAAATTTATAGCTAATCCATTTAAAAGACTCTATACGTTGTAGCAGCTGTGGGTGCACTGAATAGTCACTTCTAAATTAAATTTTTTTTTAAATGTTTTCTACAATGTAGATCTGCAGTTTCAAGATTTAATAATTACCTGCCTTTTTTTTTTTTCCATATTTACACCATAGTTTAGTCAGAGTGCCTCAGGAATAAAAGCCACTTCTCTGCCAGTTTAGTCCCTGACAAACTAGGAAAAAAAAGGTTCAGATTTCATTTGGCAAGTCAAAACCATCTCATGCCACTTCTTGGAATAATCTTACTTGGAACCAATAATACTGCATATAAAATAGGGTTCACATCACTCCCACTCACAGAATATAACATGCCCAGTCATTTTAAGGAGAATGACATTAAATTTTCATGAATAATGTAGAACCAGTAGAGTGTAGCAGCTGGGGTCTGATCTTCTCTAGAAGTTTTGACCTTTCTAATAACAAGGCTTGAGAAATCATATAAACTGATGCGTGATCGTTATCACCAATCCTTCACAGAATGAAGTGCACAATAAAAATAAATAAAAATAAAAATAATTTTTTAAAAAAAAATTAAAATAAAAATAAAATTCATTAGGTTTACAGTTAATGCCAAAATGAGTGCATAGCCTCTATGCTTTGCCAGAGCACCTTTTGACTCTGTCCTAAATGTTGCATTGGAAACTGAGGTCGCTGATTCAGCTGCAAGCTTAACATGGTTTCCTCTTATTATAAGAGTAGCCCTTCTGTCTTGTTTAAGTTAAGCTTAAGCCAGCATTTTCTAAATCTATTTGCTTATCTCATTCAGACAACCTGCCATCCCTCTAGGGGTACTGTCTATTTCTTTTTGAAAGCAGTTCAAATCAGGATGTTGTCAGCATATTAGTAGTGCCACAGCCTGTGACATTCACAAACCCTGAGAAATTGCAAAAATGAGAGTGAAAGTACTTCCCACAAAGCTTTTAGTAGCTGTTTTATGTTAATGTATTGCAGCCTGTATTGTTTAGCATGCATACACCTCTATGCATGTACACATATGGAAACCCTTCCTTCTGCAATCATATGTTTTACTTTCTTCTGTTGCATAACACAAAACATCTAGAGCTTTTAGTACACAAAATAGATCAGATATAGCTCTAATTCAGCTCTACCTTACAAATAGGTGGGTATTTTCCCTTACTATTCTTTTATTCAATTGATTATTTAAGTAAAGTAAATAAACACAGATTATGTCACTTTGGTAAACTACGTTCACCTTTTCCTTGCCCATAATGCTAAGTGCTGGCCAGCTAAGTATTTCTGGTTGTATTTTTTCGATATGCAAGTCTGCTTTTAAAACCCCAGATCAACAAGGAATTCTTAATTATACCATAGTACTCAGTTTTTGCTTAAAGTTTAGTTCTATCTTTCACAAACAGAGAACAGGTTTCTTACATTTTCCTTTATATTTTCAAAATTCCTTATTAATGAAGTTTATTACTAAAATTTATTAATTTATAAAAATGCAGAATCTATTCTTTTTTTAATGAATCATACTCTGGTTCTGCTGAATTACAAATCCATGTATGTTTTAGGATTAAAATAGGTCAGCTGGGAAAAAAATTAGGGAATTTATTTCTGAAGATCATTATATTTTCCTGTTCCAAACATGTTTATTGTTGTCTGCTGATAAAACTGAGTTCCACTACATTCATAGAATCATTAAGGTTGGAAAAGACCTCCAATATCGAGTCCAACCTTTGACTGAACACCAGCATGTCTAAACCATGGTACCAAGTGCCACATCCAGTCATTCCCTGAACTCTGCCAGGGATGTTGAGTCCATCTCTTCCCTAGGCAGCTTGTTCCAATGCTTGATAAGCCATTTTCTTCACTAAAAGGGTATCTTAACCTCATTAACATTGGGAACAATCCAAACAATATAAATCTGTTTTTCTTGTACTAAATACTTTGAGAAAAAGGTCCAGGGCAACCAAACTGTCAGAGTATCATGTCATGTCACAAATGGTAAATTTAATAGTCTGAGTAAGAGATGTAATAAGTCATCAGAATCAAACAACAGAAGTTGTTTTGGCACCTCATATTTACTATGTTATGGAGACAAAACCAGTTTCATCGTTAAGAGGTATTTATTTTGTGGATTTCTATTTTACTTCAAAATAGCTACAATCTCCATGTATTGGGGTTTTCTTTAAATATACTGTAATTATAATTTTAGTTTAAACTCATTTACTCTGTTTTCTTTCTTTCTTACTGCCCAAGAAAACAAACACAGTAGAATGCTAGACTTCTCATGACTCCAATGTCACAAGTGTACTGGCTGCAGAGACCTATTCTTTTCTTTCCAGAAATTATTCTTTCAAGTGGAGTGTGTTATTTTCAACTATTAATAAAGCAGTTTGAACATGAACTGTACTGACTGCAAATAAACTCACTGAGTATATCTAGATATATAGATATATAGATATATAGACATATATAGATACAGTGTAAATTGTATTAAATAATTGTTAATGTGGGCTTGCTCTCATATTGCTACTAGATTATTTGAAGACATTCAAAGCTAGCTAGATGGCAACCATATTCTCTATGCAGTAACATTAATTATTTTTTAATTAATGATCCAGTGATTTGTTAATTATTGAAGAAATGTCAATCTAGTTTAACCACAATTCATTAGAAATTCTTATAAACAGAAAATGTTGCTGTTTCGATGGTGTGGTCTACCACAATAAAAAAATCAATTTAATTTACAGAAAAAATATGCAGAGAAAAGTTTTACTGGGTTTCATCTTACAGTAATTTTCAATCTTCATTTCCTTAGAGTTACAACAGGACTTCCAGAAAAAAACATAAATATCTATTTATTGACAAGCCATTTTTAGCAGAAAAAATACCCATGTTGTGCTAAACAATGTATATTTCTTAACCTCTCCTAGAATTAGTCTAGTGAAAGTACAAAAAGGCAATGAAATAATGTATTTATTTTGAAATTATTTAGCTATAAGAAGCACTATGTTTAATGACTTGATGCTGACAGTATTTTGTCTACAGATCATTAATCATGTGCTCATGACTATCAAAGAAAGAACAGAAGCTCAATTTCTGCTGTCAAATTCAATGATGGACCTCTTACAGTTCTTAGCAAGCAACCAAACTTCTAGCCTGATAATAAACAAAAATGTTTATGGGAAAAGGAAAAAAACCCCACCATCTTTTCAATATTGGATATCTTTAAGCAGCAAATATTAGAAACTTTCCTAAATCACTGCTTAAAAACACAGAGCTCTCATATTTTAAATACTGTGATGCTGACCACTGTTAACTAACAAATATTTAATTGGGATTTTTAAAGGAGATAAGACAACAATGATGACCAGAGGCAGCTCCTATCATAGAAGGAAAAACTCTGACTCTGCGGCTTAAAGGGATAACTGTATGAAATATAATAGCCTGCATGGAACATAATGTTTAAAGGTTATATATCTTATAGATAAATTGTATAACACAAGGCTAGCGCTTCCCATTGAAAATATCTGGAAGCAGTTTTAAAGCAAGCAAAGAGCGACAACTTCTCTATACAGGTAATTAATTAGTAGAATTAATTTTCACCAAGTTCTGAAACCGAGAATATAAGTAGGTTTAAAGCAGGACTGCAAATAACTACGGCAAACAGATTCCTTATTGCCAGGGAATAAGGAATATATACAAAATATATAATCTATCAGTATGCATGCACCCACTGCCTCAGGAAGCCACTAAAACACCTGCATCAGAACCACGCTATACCCTCTAGCATGGGAATTCCTTTATTGTGATTGGAGATTAACAACATTGCATAACATTCCAAGATTCATGCAGAAGAAAGATATAAACCCCAAGTCAATCCCTTAAGCAAAAGGCCACCACATGCTAATGAGGAACAACCTGAATACACCTTTTATAAAATATGTCTTCTAAATCTCCTTTTATAAAATATATGTCTTCCAATTTGAAGAAATAAAAATTGGTAGGCTGATTGTTCAGCATCAAAAGCAGATGCTTCAAGGGGCAGCTAAGGATTTCTACTCTGCTGATAAAACTCATGATGAACTACACATGATAGAAATATTCTTCATCAAGACAAGATATGCAAGACCACTCTCAACAACAGAATGATCACAGAAACCAAGAGAGGTGCCTAACATCTTCAGGAAAGAAAATGTCCCTTCCACCATGAAGAAGCAGAAGCTACAAAAGCACAGACTGGTCTGACTCACGTCGATTTCTGATAAAGGTATGGTACAACTAATCTTGGGGACTATTTCTAGGAACATGAACTACAAAGAAGTAATCAGGAGTCAGTAGGCATTTACCAAGAGGAAGTCATACTCAACCAGTGTAATGACCTTCTACAGTGAAATGACTGCATGAGAGGAGAGCAGTGAATATTGTCTATCCTGTCTCAAATAAGGCTTTTCCCATTGTCTCCCACAACATCCTTATAGAGAATCTGATGAAGTACAGGCTGGATGAGCAGACTTTGAAGTAGACTAAGAACTGGCTGAATGGCCGGGCCCAGAGCAGGGAGATCAGTGGCACAAAGTCTAGTTGGAGACCAGTTCCTTGAGGTTTATCCCAGGGGTCAATATTGAGTCCAGTCCTGTTCAATACCTTACTGATGTAGATGATGGGGCAGTGGGTACCTCCAGCAAGTTTGTGGATGACACCAAACGGAGAGGAGTGGCTGATATGCCAGAAGGTCATGTTACCATCCAGAGGGACATTAACAGGCTGGAGAAACAGGCTGACCAGAATCTCTCAATGTCCAACAAGGCAAAGTGCAAAGTCCTGCCCTGCGGAGGAACCACACGCACTGGTGGAGGCTGGGAGCTGCCCAGCTGGAGAGCAACTCTGCAGAAAACGACCTGGCAGTTCTGGTGCACACCAGGTTGAACACGGGCCAGCATGCCTTGAGGAAATATGGAAGTGGATGGCACTGACAAACTGAAGCACAGGAAGTTCTCTCTGAGCAGAAACAGTTTTCATTCTAGGGGTGACCAAGCACTCGCCCACACATCTCTTGCCCAGAGATTTTCCAGAGTCTCCATGCCTGGATATATTCAAAATCCACCTATGCATAGTTGTAAACAATGGCCCTAGGTGACCCAGCATGAGAGGGAGGGCCAGGCAAGATGACCTCCAGAAGTCTCTTCCAATCTCACCCATTCTATGACTTTGTGGTACAGAACTCATGCCCAAGAGCATCAGACTAATCCTACCTCTGACAGTAAGGACACATGGTCATTGGTTCTACAAAAATATCTTCTCCAGAGCAAAAGTGAGATCTGTAACATGATACCTTGTTTTCAGATACTACTAACTCCTATTTGCTATTGCTCCCCACATTTGGTCCTCCCCAGATTCACTGTAAGCTTTTTCATCAGCAAAGGTGGACAATCAGATATATCTTGAAATTGGACTTAGATACTGGCAATGATTTCAAGTGAAAAACACCCCAATATGTATGAATAGTGGTAAAAATTTATATAAATATTTATTCTTCTACCCAATGTCCCACAGTGTTCCCCAGCACAAGACTTCTTTGCAAGCCATTAATATCAGAAAAATAAAGTTTAAAAGTTGTACCATTAGTATTTCTGTCCAATTTTCTCCCTNGGCCATTAATATCAGAAAAATAAATAAAGTTTAAAAGTTATACCATTAGTATTTCTGTCCAATTTTCTCCCTGCAAGTTGACAATAATCACAAAAATAAATCCTGATAATTAATACATTAATGAAATTATCACAAATCAGCAGTGCTGGAAAACACTTTTAAAAGTCATTTAGTCCATTCTCTTGTTCCAGCCCAGGACCAGACACACTTGTGCCTCTTCTAACAGATATTTGCCAGACCTGCTCCTTAAGATTTTTCACAGCCTCCACACAAGTCCTACAAGGTATGCAAGCATTTTAAGTTTTTTTTCCATTATAAGGTTCTCCCTATGAAGTTCAGTCCTCCTTAATGCAACTTAAGTTTACTCCTTTCAGCTTCACCATGAGATGAACATGGAAAAGTGATAATTTCCTTTGACTTTTCCATCTCCTTTACTCCCTGGGATTCTCTCTTTAGGAGGTTAAATTAACCCATGCATTTGATTCTTTCCTAACACATACCATGGTTTCTCAGACACCTAATTATCTATTCTTATTACTCTCCACTGAATTACAACTGTTCCACATAATTTTTGAAAGGTATGCTATTCCAGGTGAGACCTTACCAGTGGCTAGCAGTGTGAAAACTCCTTCACAATGCTTCCTGGCTAGTGACTGTACATTCCTGTAAGACATTAATCTCTTTCAGGATACTGGCTACAGCTCAGCTTACATACTATTAGGGCTCCCTGATTCTCTGCCAAAGAACATTTCCCAACACCATTTTTCTTTGTCCTTTGTCAACCACATAAACTATCCCTACAGAACATCACTTTGTATTTTTCCTTTTGAATTGCATCATAACATCATAACCATAGCTTGGGATTTTACAGATATATTTTTATAGTAATCCTGCCATTAGATACTACCACAAGACTGGGAGAAGTGTATCAATATAGTCAGTGAGTATAGTAATTAATTAATTTCTTAGTTATATAATAAAAACACTGAACAAAACTGGTTCCCAAAGAGGTCACCATTCAAAAAGATTCTTCCATAATAATAGTAACCATTTATTAATACTTTTTTAACTATAACTCATCTATTTACACTGCCCATATAGTATTTTCAATTTCCTGAAAGCTATATGCTTCATATGTACAACACTAGTGAGCAGAACAAATTTTGCTGAGTTAAGGAAACTGGGAATACAAAGTACTGAGGTGTTGTAAACAAAATGTAATATTGCCAGTATCTTAAAAAAATTTAAAAATCACTATTAATATTGCACAGAATTTTATAAGCAGTTAAGTGAGAATATCAGAAAGAGAGCTCAGAATTATACATTGCTTTACAGAAAATATCAATTTGATGTATTCATTTTCCATTTTTATTCATAAAAATGTTTCACTGTGTATTCTCAAAATCATCACAGCTTTCATGACCCACAAGTATGAAGGTCCACCTAAATATATATATATTAAAAATAAATGAAAATTGATTCTGCCTGGAAAGTAACTAACAAGTTATATTAATACTTTAAACCAGTTATGCACGAGTTCAAAAGCAAACATTTATTTTATCACATAAACTTACAAGGCATAAACCTGTACAAAAGAGAAAAGAGAACAATGTAACTATTTAAAGCTAAAAAAAATCCCAAACACAATTTAGGAATTTAAAAATTTCTAATAATATTTTTCAGTTTCTCTTTATGAAAGGAATATTTTCATCTCCATGCTTTAAGTTCTACTCTAAGACTATATCTTAGAAGATGACTATTCTAGAGCTAGAATGTCCTAGCTTTGCCAGTTTCTCTTAAAATTTTCATATAGCAAAAAAAGTATTTACCATATAAAAGGTTCATGGATGAAATACTGGCTCTGTCAAAGTTAAAATTTCCTAAGCTTTGACTGACCCAAGATTTCACCTTATATCTGCTGAAGTTCTGAAACTTTACAGGTATTCTAAAAGCATGAAAAAATGACATGATATTTTCCTGGTCCTGAGAAAGCTCTTCCGACATAATATGTAGATTCATATAGCATTCTATGCATGACTCAGACCATGCATGTGCATAGACCTGCTATAAATAATGCTACATGTCTTGTCATTCCAGCTCCTCATGCACTGAAAACACATCACTTCACCAGAAGTTTCATTATATGGAACATTGGACCAAAAAAAAAAAAAAAA